>JAWWEW010000006.1:4130245-4146907 GCA_035583185.1 Anabacerthia variegaticeps | reverse complement strand
CTAGTGGAAGGTGTCCCTGCCCATGGCAGGGGGTTGGAACTGGATGATCTTTAAGGTCCCTTCCAACCCAAACCACTCCAGGGTTGTAGGATGAAGGGATCATGTTGGGTTGGGGTCCACACAAGGATTCCTTGGTCAGTCGTATCAGAACAGCCAGCTCACGTTCTGAAGGTACCAGCTTTGTTTTACCTGACTGTGAGGTTAGCAAATATTTGTGTTTCTTTGTCTTGTGAGTTCTGCCATTACACATAAATTTAGTTTTTTAATCAGGGTACTAAAAACAAAATCAGTTTTGTTTAACAACAAAATTTACTGCCTAAGCAGTAATGGATAGGTATCTTTCCCAGTAGGAAATGGGTTTGGCTTGAGCCAGGGAAGCAGCTGCCCCACTCGGTGTCCCCCCACCCCACTGGGATGTGGCTGGGTGAAGGGGTGATGTTCCTGCACTCAGCAACTGGAGTTTTAAAATAAACCAAAACTGACAGCAGAGGAAAGAAACCACCACAACCACTGGAGCTAAATCCACCTGTGACCATTAATCAGGCCCCTAAAAATACATTTCTCTGTTTAATCCCAAACCACAAATTTACTGACTAAAGAATTATCGGAATAAATACTTCTAACAGTAAGGGCCATTTAAATCACTTGTGTATACTAGCAGACCTCAAAAAGTGCTCCAAAGGCAGAACAAATTAAACCTGCCAACAATAGCCTTTTTTTCCTTAATTAGCACAAATACCCTCACCCCACCTATGATCCGACTTTGTTAAAAACTGACAGTTTCCAAAGAAACATTTCAAATAACATAAAAGAGATTTCCTAGCTCAAAATCCTTGATTTGTGAGTAGTATCCTTTACATTTTTTTTCCCTTAGTATTTTGCCTACAACTGACAGGTGAAATTTGTACTTGAGATTGGAAACTGAGATGAAGAAGCGAAATCTCCTATTTATACAGAATACTAGCATTTTAATCAAATGAGCTTTAGAAAAACCTGTATTCACATGAGAAAAGTAAAGGGATTTGTGCCTGATTGATTCAAGTGTTGTGTGTGTTGTGTATAATAATAGCTTTTTCAGAAAGAAGGCAGCTGCCATCAGTGACATTTCTTGGTGCTGATGGGTTTTCTTCAAACTCTGCTTTGTTTGAGGCACTTTTTCCTGCCTTACTTCTCAAGGAATCATAATTTACAGTTTTTAAGGATTACTGTTATTAAGGATGGGAATGTGGTGGATGGCTAGGAGGTCTCATGCCAGGGGTCAGCGTTACCACACAGTATTTTACCAAATATAGTTATTTTCCCTGTCCTCCAGGCCAAAGATAAGATTAATTTGCAGAAATAGGACTGTGGAGAAGATCCTGGATTTTGAGTTTAGCAAAGCATTGAAGGAAGGAGGTGGCATCTCCTCCCCTGGGGGTTGGTGAGAACAGATTTGTCATGGCCATCTCCCCCTGTGGGTCCCCGAAAGCTCTCCTGTGACCTCACCCCTCACACAGTGAGGTTCACAGTGGATGCAGCTTCAGTCAAAATCCAGCGGAGTAACCCAAATATTTTTCCATGTGGTGCCACACATGACATTCCCGGGGCCTTGGTGGTTTCTTACCCACACTTGTTTGCCGCCAAAGTGACCAATTTGTGGTCCCTCAAGGACTGGCAGTGCTTGGGTTATGTTTGTGTTGGTTATGGTGGCACCTCCACGGCCTCCAGCTGGGATCAGATCCTGTTTTCCCAGGCATTGTAGCATTGCTGTTGAAGGACAACCCTCGTATCAAATGGATAATAAACTGTAGAAGACTGACCAGATGAGGGAAAGGAAGGATGATATAACATGAGCAAGTGGCACTGGGGTAGTATTAGTACAGCTTTGCTAAATATATGCTTTGGATGGATTTCATTTTTAACTGGGGCTAAGATAAGGGCCAGCACAGCTGATAGGAAAGGAGTTTTCTCACCCCTCCATAAACTTTTACATTCTCCTGAAGCATTTGCAAAAATGTCAGCTGCTTGTGCTACCTGAGCTGCATCAAACACACACCCAGGGTCAAAAAGCATGCTGTAAAAAAACATCCTGTCAAGAGGGTTTAATTGTCATCTGTGCTTATGATGCTGTAATCACTGTTCCTGCTCGTTTTTTCTCTTATGAAAAAAATGAGTTTTTCTGTAACTAATTCTATTATATCTCTTCCCTTCTTTCTGTGATAGCATGTGGTGCTGAAGTGGTCTTATCACACAGCTGCAAGTGTGAGCAGATGGGGTGGCAGATAAGGACACTCACGCCTTGTCCTGTTTGGTGCTGTATTTTGGAGTTTGGGGTCAGCGTTGCCACCTGACCCTTATGGTTGTTTGGTTTCTTTGCTGCTGCTCATCTCAGTGTTGACTCCATCTCCCCTGCTCACCCCAGCAGAGTCCTAGTTGCTAGTTTTAAGCTGTGGTGGAGCTTACAGGAGTCCCTGTCACTAAAAAGCAAGGCACGCTCAATCCCCTCTCTAATGCTGCTGCTCAGCCCTCCCTCCTCCCACTGGGCATTTAATCCAGGGAGGGAATGAGGGGGAAGGAGGAGGCTTCCTCACCCCCAACCAAGGCCACCACTGCCCACCCTTGAGGTGAAGAGGAGGCAAACCTGGAGAAGCTGCACAAGCATCCTTTTCCATGCCTGTGGGAGACGTGGAACCTGCCACTGCTGGGATGATCCTGGGGCCAGATCATCCCACCAGTGTGCTCCAACGTGTGGGGTCAGACAGTGACCCTGTGAGCAGAGGGAAGGTTGTCCTTACTGCCCATGTCAAAATTCCTGCAGCTACAGGCTGCAGCCAGAGAGACCTCAAAGGCTTAAAAGTCTCCCACCACATAGAAATTGTGTTCTCTCTTTGTGTCTCTCTCTCTCTCTCAGCATTCAAGGAGGCTTAACAAGTCACTGGGGACAGAAACAATAATATCTCTGTATCTAATGCTTACTGTAAGCAAAAGATGGATTACAAAATAGACTGTTTATTTTTAATTATTAATGTGTTTGTGCTAGCGAACCTTCGCAGAGTTACACATTGTTTGTCACGGATGGAAAGGGGACGAACTGTTTGGCAACAGTATTAAAGACAGTAATTATTCATTCTGGGCATGGGAATTCTTTTTTTTTCCCCCAAGTGTGTAATAAAAATTTTTCAAAGCATATGCTGAAATAAGGCCAGAAAGGGTTGTCCTGAAACAAAGGGTGGCAGAAATCAAGGATTTCCTCCTAGTTCAGTGACAAACCTCTTTGCTGCTCCTCAGTTTCCCACCTAATGGCTCAGTGTGTTATCATTCTTTAATGGGGCTGAATTAATTGGGGGCAGCTTTCAAAGTAGTTTTTTTGTGCTCCCAGGAAAGAGAGAGCAGAGATAAGGCAGTGTTAGAGTTGACCAAATGAAATGCTGCTGGGAAAAGACTGGATCTCGAAGATGTCATGCAGAAGTTGCTTTGCACCTTTCTGTCGTGCCTCCCCAGCCTCCTCAGTGTAACATACACTGTGCATATACCATGACAGCCTTGGCAAAGAGAGATCAGTGCCCTTTATAAGACTAGTCTTGGCACAGCTTGTGGAGAGTTGCTTGCAGGGAATGAAGAGGTTGTATCCCTGCCCTCCTACGAGCCCCCATATCACTTGAACATGGTTTTGTACCCCATGCACACATGCTGTTGTGCAGAGCCTCTGCCATGGGGCAGCCCCTGCAGTGCCCTGCTCTCCTCTCCCTGAGGATACACCAGGGAAAATGCCTCTTCCAACTATTTACAGCGCTCTCCTTGCCCTGCACAAGAGGAATTATCTGCCTCCTCCAGCCCTCAGCTAATCCCTGAATTGCATCTATACTGCAAAGCTGAGTTTATTTTCATTTCATCTGGTAGTTTTAAGTATTACGAGGAATAAAATGGACATGCAAAGTGGTGCTTTAATTTTCAAGGGCAGTAAAGTGTTTTATTTTTAGGATGCTCTTACTGAGGAAAGAATCTCTGGCAGGTCTTATCTGGTGGCTAATAATAGTGACCTGGTGTGCCCTGAGTGGTGCCGGCGCTGCCGCCCTGCCCTTCTCACACCGTTTGCTTCTGATCAGCTCATTAGAGCCTCCAAAATTACAGGCTCTAATAATGTAATAACAAGGTTTGCTCATGCTAATTAACTCCTTGCGCTCTGTGTTATTACTGGAAGGGTAACATTCGTAATTAGAGAGCACAAATATTTACTGTAAGCAGGTTTCCTGCGCAGCCTTTAGGAAGACATCCCTATGTCACCATTTTAATATCACATCAGAAAATACTGAGAAGGGGTAGCTCATGGACAGAGAGGCTTTTTTAGATATAAACATCCAACTGATAGTTTTCAAGCATTTTCTTCTCTTCAGTATAAATCTTGCTTCCTAGGGGCTTTATTTTTTGTGTAGTCCATCTATTGATAACAAATGGATCACATGCTGAATTCATATCACATTATTAAGTCCAGTTCCCCCAGTGACAGTGGGGCTGCTCCCAGTTTGTGGTTCTGGTCTGTCCCTGAACACAGTAGATAAGCATCAACATCTCACTGAACCAAGTGCATTTTATGAGACCCTCACACTGAAGTCTGCATCTTTCCTAAAAGCAGAATTTGCTCCTTCAGTCCAGCAGCGTTCCTGGAGCTTGTCATCAAACCAAGGAGCACGCTAGAGGAAGTATAAATAGAAATGCATTTTAGTAATGCAAATCCTGCAGTCCTATTTTGGGCAGGGAAAATCCCTGTATCATTTTTTTAAAAAGCAGTGTGATGGTTTAGTTTTAAGACCGGGTTTATTAGGGATTTAGTCAACCAGTGTGTTACGGTGGAGATTCTCCTCTGCCATTTATATATATCTGTTTCTGATTAATCTAGCTTTTACATGGTATAAATCCTTGCAAATTAGCTCAGGGTATGACCTCCTCCAGTAACTCACTCTCTTTTATTTACTGGAGTGGTTTTGGCAGATAAGTCCCCTCTACTCTGTCTTCTATGACTCCACAGGGAAAACAATGAAGTGAAGAGACAAAACACAATTTTGAAGTATTTTACCCCCTCATCTTTTGCTTTTTTCCCTTCAGGAGTGGCTTTTTGCTTATAAATGCCAGTGTGCTGAACTGCTGGCATGGCTCTTGCTTCCCTGTGTAGTGACTTTGCAATGCTCTCTCTCTAATAGTTGGCGAACACCAGCTGACAGGGCACAAAGTAGCAGTGAAAATACTGAACAGACAGAAAATCCGCAGCCTGGATGTGGTTGGGAAGATCAAACGAGAAATTCAAAACCTTAAACTCTTCCGGCACCCTCACATTATCAAGCTGTAAGTACCCTTTCAGCTTAATCCTCTGTCTGCACAGGCCCCTCACACACAGCTAACTTGGTTTCAGGAGATGGCTTAGAGGAGGAGAAGATTTATTTTGTTAAGTTTTTGCATGTTAGAACATCCAGTGGCACAGGTTGCCCGGAGAAGGTGTGGCTGCTCCATCCACGGAAGTGTTCAAGGCCAGGTTGGACAGGATTCTAAACAACCTGGTCTAGCTGAAGGTGTCCAGAATGGTGGGGTTGGAACTAGATGGTCTTTAATGTCCCTTCCAACCCAAACCGTTCTATGATTCCATGAATTGCAGCATGGTCAGGCTTGTAGAGTGAAGCCTTGGCCTCCAGTCAATAGGATTTATGTCTTAACAGACCGATTATCCGGAGCTTAAAAGAACATTTTTTAAGAATTTATTATTCAGACAGAAGTTTTTAAAGTTGCCACTTTGATGAACCGGAGTTTGAGCTGTAAATCAGCACCTGCACTCCTGCTCTGGGATTCCTTCTCAATCCCCAGCTTGTGCAGCCAGTCCACATTAATGAGGCACTCGATAATATCTTTGGCATTTCTATAAAAGAAAGCTGTTGAATGGTAACTGCAAGGATAAGTTGACATTTAGGTCAGCCTTAAAACTGGCATGAGATATAGCAAATACCTGGGACTTAGAGGCAAGGGAAAACAAATTCTCTCTACAGTTAAATAACTAACCATGCAGCAACTGTTGACTTTAGAGTAACTTCACAGTTCCATGGATTTACTGCAGAACAGATTGGTATTATTTCATGAAAAAGCCAGCAAGACTCCTCAGCTGTGTATCCAGCATCCTGCAAGTTAAGTCCTGTCCACACATTTGTCAAAGTATTAAAGCCTAAAAGTTAAACCCAGTTTGGCAATTTCAATGTCCAGTGGTCCACGTTGCAATCATGGAATACAGTGATAAAGAAAAGATGTAGGGAGGAGACTGTGGTACATAAACCTCTTTCAGTAACTTATTGATTGTATATAAAAGGAATATTGGGGTAATTAAGAGTAACTTAGATGTCTGGGTCCAAAGGAAAATGAGGTTGATGCTGTTGATCCTTGTGGGACTATCACATGTCCCCTTGCCAACCTCTAAAAATTGTTTGAAATCTCTTTGCTTCAAATTACAAGCCAGCTGTAAAAATTCATGAAATTGATCTATTACCAAAAGAAAAAAAAGGAAAGAAAAAAGCCAACAACAAAACAATGTGTCTGAAATAAAAGACAGGGAGGTCTCAGCTGGTGCTTCTATGAATTCCTGGGGCTGCATTGACCTCAGCTGATCACTGGCAGTTTATTCCAGCTGGGACACTGAAATGCCCTTGCAGTGCTCAGGGATCATTTTGAATGAAAATGGAGAATAAATTTGCATGCCAGAGGTGATACTTGGGGGGTTTTTTTCCCCCCATTTTAGAATACAGAGGGATTTAAGATTTGCAAAATAACTTTTGTGGGGGGCTCATCTTTGTGTCTGTACCTGCCCAAAAGCTGCTCCCTCTAGTGCCTGGAGTTCTTTATCCTTGATATGAAGGAAACCAGATTTACCCTCTTCCTACCCCCCCTAACCAAGCCTTCATTTCTAAAGCTGTTCTTGCAGATCTTGCCCAAAATGGAAATTTGAAAGTCAGGACAGTGATAAGATTGCCTGGCAGAGGTTTCATAGCATTATTAAAATGGTTGAAGGAAAATCATAGGTCTGTAAAAGAGGTCCTTTCACAGACAAGTGAAAGATTATACTGGAAATAAGGGATGGCTTTTCAGAAATGGAATGCAATTATAAATGCAAGATCCAAACAAATGCTTGCTGTAAGCATTGCCGTGAAATTAATAATCTGTTTAGAACCCTTTCCCTGTTCTTAATTACATATTTTTTTCTGTTTTTGAAGGTACCAGGTCATCAGCACACCAACAGACTTCTTCATGGTCATGGAATATGTATCTGGCGGGGAATTATTTGATTACATCTGTAAGCACGGACGTGTAAGTGCCAGTACCGTGTCAGCCCAAACACTTGTGTGGGAAGAGAATGGTGTTTAGAAGCAAAACGACTGCTAAAGGGAACACAGCTAAGGTTAAGGCCCAAAATAGAAGTTGCTTCACAGCAATCCCATCTGGAGTGTCTCGTAGCCGGCTCGCACTAAAGTTGTGTGTGATTTTTTTTTGCAACGTTCTCTGGTGTATTTCCATGCTCAAACCAAAATATCCAAGGTAACGTGTTGCTTAGTGAAAATATTTGGAAAACTAGCTTATCTCTGTAATTTTTAGCTATGGGTTGCCTGTCAAAACACCCACAGTTCAGCAGTAAATTTAGGGCATTGGAGGGGAAGACCGCTTGGTGTGGTCTCCACCTCAGTCACTCACTTCTCCCAGACCCCCCCTTTGCGTCCACATCAGGATCTTTGAAGACTTTTTAAGGATGTAGCTTATCTGAACAACATTTTCAAATGCCACTAAACCCACCTCAGGGGTAGGTTGAACCTGTGATATTATGGTTACAAAGGAAATTACTGCTGTCTGCCCTGTGAACATCCTCGTAGGCAGGGAGCAGTCACAGGCAAGGAGAGAAAAATGGGCTGAAGTGGACATCCAGAATAATTCAGGTGAGGGATCACCCATCACACGTTCCCTCTCTGTGCTACAAAATCAATACATTTACAACAAATTGGTTTAGATTAGTGCAGTGGTCAATGGAGCTGATTCCATTTATTTTTCTGTGTACAGTTCTGATTTCTCCCACATTTTACCCATCTAGATCTTTTCAGTGACTAATTTGATCCTTTCTGAACTTTTGCATTCAGAAACTCAATTTTTCGTGAAGGAAGTCTTTCAGAATTCATCACTTAAAATAATCAGTCATTTTCAGTATCATTTCTCTAATATAGCTCATACAGCTTTGTAGCTAATATAGCTATATAGCTAATTAAAATCATCACAGTATTGCACCTTCAGCTCTTGCTTCCAAAGCCGTGTGTCCATGAGGAATTGCTCTGGGGTGTTTTGTCCAGCCTGGATCTGCAGGGCATTGTCTAATAGGTGCCACCTTTAAGTTCTTCTTGATAGCTCAGCTAAACTGAAGTTTCACATTTCACTTCTGGGCCGTATCTTTTCCAAACACTAGCGCACTATAAAACACAGGGGTGAGAAATCTGCTTCATTTGCTGCTCCTGTGATTTTTCCCTCTGCACCCTGGAACGTTTTGGCTCCTTGCTAAGCCAAACCTCCCTCCCGTGCCAGCTCTGTGCTCAGCCCAACCTTCAGGGCCCTTTCCCCTTTGCGCCCGTAGGTCGAGGAGGCAGAAGCTCGCCGCCTTTTCCAGCAGATCCTCTCGGCCGTGGATTACTGCCACAGACACATGGTTGTCCACCGAGACCTGAAACCGGAGAACGTGCTGCTGGACGCCCACATGAATGCAAAGATAGCTGATTTTGGTATGTGACCCCAGCAGCATTCCAGGAGCGCAGCCAGCTCCGCGGCGCTTGCTGGAGCGTGTCGGTGGAGCGCTCCTTACAAAACCCAGAGCCTGTGCCTCTCTAACCACCACCAGTTGCTCCACCTGAAAAGCCCATGGTTATAAACACTGGCCTGTTTTTTGCAAAGGCAGGGATTACTTATTGTAGGCTGCTTCTGTACTGGCACTGAGAGTGGAGCAGCGGAGTAATTTTTAAGTCTTTGCTGTGTTTTAGTGTAATCACCTGACATAGAGACTTAGCTAATTTATGTTTAAGACAGACTCCATGCAGTTAATTCAGAGTGAGCTGGATGTGTGTGTTTATTTTCATGCATGTTCTCAGTACGTTTGGCCATGTGCTCTTGGCCTCACTTCATTTTACAGCGAGCAGTAACAGAAGTCTTTAAGTGGCATTACTGATTGAAATCCATTAAAATACCCAGGCTACCAGCTCTGTCCTGGTGAGTCCTTTCTAGCAGTGACAAATCCTTCTGAAGATTTACTCACTTCACAGCTCCACCCAAGTCCCATATAAGGCAACTGCTCTGGGATGAATTATGCCTCTTCTTCTCTGTGCTCTGGGATTTGCAATTTAGAGAAGCACAATTAGCTTGGAGCGAATATTCCTTGGTTGGGTGTGAAAAAAGCCAGTAATGACAATAACGATAATGATGATGATGATAATAATATAGAAACCAGCTTGAAGGAGCCTATCTAAATTATGACAACAGTTCCCCTCCAAATTTCCCCCTCCACTTGCTATATCTCTCCTCCTCCGTGCATCACTGTGGCTGCCCCTTCAGATCAAACCTCAGTATGTAATAAACATCTTGTTCCCAGGGTTGTCCAACATGATGTCAGATGGCGAGTTTCTACGCACCAGCTGTGGTTCCCCAAATTATGCAGCCCCTGAAGTAATCTCTGGAAGGTAGGACATTCCATTTCTAATCAGAGCCTATGTGAGCACATGGACTTCAGATTTGTTCTTGGCACTGGAAACAGCTTTGCACATTTAGGAAAAGCAGCTGAGTCCTTCCAACCTGTATTTTATGTTTGGGTGAATCTACTGGCAGAGATCTGGAAGGTTTTTTTTTGGTGGTTTTATTTCTCAATAACTGTAATAGCAAACTGTGTTTTGCTAAAGGTGTTTACTTTGGAAGGATTATTAATACCAGATGTTGACTGTTTGTATTAATTAAAGAGCGTGAAAATTACTCTTCAGATACAGATACAGAGGTTCCAGATGGTAAGGCTTTTCCAGGCCACCCCCTCCTCTCCTGCCTACCTGTAATATAAAACACAGTGTTAATGAGGAAAATCATTCACTAACAGAAGTACCAGGAAGATTTTTAATCACTTCTAAACACTGTTGAACTCTTGCATTGAAAATGCTTGTCTTCTGGTTCCTTAAGCTAGGGCTTTTGCTCTTGGAAGTGGGTTCAACCACTGGAGCTTTGTTTTGAACTGCTGAATTGAACTGACAAACCTCCACTGTGCTTGCATCTCTCAGCATGCAACATCTGTACAGCACATGGGGTGTCGAATGCACTCCACAAGGTTGGACTTCTGTGTCTTGATACAGAAGTGTTACCTCCTATATTTTGTTAGGAACAGAAATTACATAGAAAGCACATATTTCCCCAATTCTGTAATAGCATAGCAAAGATTGCAAATACAGATTTTCAAATTTTCAGTTCTCTATGTGGTCCATCAAACTGCTCATCTCATTATTTGCCCCATATCTTTGAATCGCCCTTTGCATGAGCGTTACTTTTCCTAATCCAGTGGTTTTTTGCCTGTAAGTGTAGCTTTTAAATACAACATTTTGTTCAGAGTGTGTTTGCTGTGATGATGATTATTTTATCCCTGTTTACACCACTGCAAGTGTTGGCAGAGTATCCTAGGAATTAGAGTAGCATCCAAAAACCCTATTGTGACTACAGCTCTTTGTGGGAAATCAAGTAAATCCTCATTGTCAAGAGGGGACAAAGCCAGACAGTCTACTGGGATTCCAAAAAAATATTAATAGTATTTCCATGTCCTTTTCAGTAAAGGCCAGGCACACATTTTTCAGTTTGTATAGGAGACAAGGCACACGGTAGATTAGCAAAAAGGATTTAGTCTCTGTGTGCAGAGCCTGGTCATTCCAAGGGTACAGGCAATACAGCTTAATAACAACAAAAGTATGGGAGGAAAACCAAACTGAGCCTACATGATGCCCTTTTTCACTGGCTACATCTGCATCCCTCCCACACTGGTCCTACTACAGTGGGATCCGTATCAGGGATGCCTGGGGTTTATATTCCTGGATAATATTCCAAGCTGCCCCCTTCTTAGAACTATAGCAGTGTTTGAGAGCTGCATTTGGGGGGAAAGGCATGATCCACTCTTGCTGCCTTGCTGGTGGGTGTGTGGGGCAGGGAGGAGCTGACTCCTGGCTCCTGCTGCCTTTCCTTGTAGTGCACAAAAGCAATAGAGCGTGACAGCTCAGGTTTCAGAGTCATAAAAGTGCATCTCGTTTGGGTTTAGAAGTCCAAAAGACTGTTCAGGCAATGCAGTTATCAGCAAAAGAATCAGGCATGGAGATAGGACCGAGGGGACATCCAGATAATTGTCTGCCTTTCCAAAATGCTGTCCCTGGGCCTCATCAGGGGAAGTCTCACCCTTGGACAACCTGGTGTTTTGGTGGAGTTCAGAGAAGAGTTGTGTGCATGACCAATGCTTTTGCTACCCTGTTGTGTCTTCAGTAATGCTTCTCAGGAGGAGCAAGTGCAGGATGCTGGGGTTTCACTAAGAGACTTCTGTATTTCCATTTCAACCTCTGTATTTTGGTGGGGCTTCGCTGCCCAAGAGGAAGCGCTGCCTCCCAAAATCTCCCAGAAAGCATCAGTTGTAGCAAAAAGAGATAAGCAAATTGAGCAAGCAGCAGCAAATCCTGTGTATTTGGGGAGTCCTGACTTGGTGATGCCAGGGAGCACATTAGCAGCTTGTCGGAAGCAGGAGCGCTTGCATACCAGCACACAAACTTCCACCAAAAATAAACACTCCAAGAGATAGAGTATCTGCTGCTGTTTAACCTGCCTTGCTGAATGAACAGAAATTGCTGGCTGAGCCCTTGGGGCAGAGGAGCTGGCAGAGCTCTTGGAATGTGGGGTTTGGCTTTTTGGAGGGTTTGGTGGAGGCAGGGGTGTACACAGCTGTCCAGAGCAGTGTGGGCAGCCCAGTGCCAGCTCTGCCATGGATGTCATTTCCCTGAGTAATTTCGTTTTAGGCAGGTTTGGTCAGGGGTGGGGGAACCACATGAGCAGCCCCAGGGTGGGCTGCAGCTCTGTCCCTGGTGGAGCTGGCAGCAGGTCCCCAGCTCACCTGATGGGACCTGCACCCTAACTGAGGAGAGGATGGGGAGGGACACATTTCTCCTGCCCTTGCTGTCATGCAGGCTGTATGCTGGCCCAGAGGTGGACATCTGGAGCTGTGGTGTTATCCTCTACGCCCTCCTCTGTGGCACTCTGCCTTTCGACGACGAGCACGTCCCCACCCTGTTCAAGAAGATCCGGGGAGGTGTGTTTTACATCCCTGAATACCTCAACCGCTCCGTTGCCACCCTCCTCATGCACATGCTGCAGGTTGACCCCCTCAAGCGAGCAACCATCAAGGACATCAGGTCAGCTCGGGTGGGCTGGCTGCCTTTGGGGGGGCTCTGGTGTACTGGTGGCACAGGATGGTGACTGTCCTGGCAGGTGGGCAGGGTGGTTTACAGGAATAGTCAGATGGTTTTTGTCCCAGGTGGTTCAAGGAGCAGCCCTGCACCCTCCTGTGCTGCTGGAGAGGTGGTGCTACTGACTGGCAGCAGGTGATGTACAGGGTGATGAATTTATATATATATTTTATATACATGCATATATATTATTCTATTTTACTGCATTATAAAATAGCCTCAAAAATCTTTTAATAGCACTTAGTAAAACCAGCTATAGCGTGGAATAATCCAAAGAACTTAATATCCACCAGCCATTTTTCATTATTTTATTTCAAGACCACCTCCTTCTGGGTGCCAGTTCAGAATAAGAGGGTAGTCATTGTATTTACTGTCTATCCAATAAAAAAGAGTGAGAAGCACAAGAATTGCTAACTTAGTCCATAAATATTGGATGTAATTTAGAATGTAAGCAAATGATTCATCTTTAAATACAGTGTAGTATTTTTGTCTAGTCAATGAGCACGGTGCCCATGAACCTTTTATGTGCACGCATCACTGTGGAAATTCCATGTAAAGGGACCAATTAGGCTCTTAAGCAGATATTTTTATCTGCAGAGATCATTCAAAGTTCATGGCTGCTAGTAGGACTTCAAAATTCTCACAGCCTGAGCCATTTTGGAAATATGTTGTAGAACTGGAGCCTGATACACATTTTATGAAATCATTACGTCTTAGCTGTGTGCTAAGCTTACACATAAATGTTACTAGGACTTTCAGACATTCTCAGGTTTTTAATGCATTTTCAATGGATGGCCTTCATTTTACCCTTCAAGGAAAACCATGTGAACTGCCCCTTCTTTATTTTTTAGTTCCTTAAGGCTAGAGGATTTATTTGCATGTTAAAGCAGCTGAGATTACAGTCAATAAATACATAGAACCCATAGACAGGGCACTGCATGGCTTTGAGACACTTAATTATCATTGACTTCATTGTAAATCGTTGGGAATGGGGTACCTGGATAGCTTTGATCTCTATCAGACCCATGGGAGTCCAAAAGTGTGAGGATCTCTGAAGTGTTGAGGTCATCCTTCAAAGCCCAGTGAGTAGAGTGCCATCACTGTTGTAGTACTGGGTATTGTGCAGGTCCGGGTTGAGCTCCCCAAACAGCAGCTGGGGATTACTCTTGGCAGTGGTTACCCTACCCTGCCTCACACAGAGCTCACACAGTGTCTCCTCTCTGCATCCCCCAGGGAACACGAGTGGTTTAAGGAGGAGCTGCCCAGTTACCTGTTCCCAGAGGACCCTTCTTACGACGCCACCGTCATCGACGACGACGCGGTTCGGGAGGTGTGTGAGAAGTTCGAGTGCACCGAGTCGGAGGTGATGAACAGCCTGTACAGTGGTGACCCTCAGGACCAGCTGGCCGTGGCTTATCACCTCGTCATCGACAACCGGAGGATCATGAACCAGGCCAGCGAGTTCTACCTCGCCTCCAGCCCCCCCACCGGCTCCTTCATGGACGACAGTGCCATGCACATCCCTCCCGGGGTGAAGCCGCACCCCGAGCGGATGCCGCCCTTGATAGCAGACAGCCCCAAGGCACGGTGCCCTCTGGATGCCCTCAACACCACGAAGCCAAAACCCCTGACTGTCAAAAAGGCCAAGTGGCACCTGGGAATCCGCAGCCAGAGCAAACCCTACGACATCATGGCCGAGGTGTACCGGGCTATGAAACAGCTGGACTTCGAGTGGAAGGTAAGGGAGCGTGGTGCTCCCACCGTGGTGGTTTTCAAGCATCATTTTCTCCTGATCTGAATTGCTCAGGGAGGTTTATAAGTGTGGTTACAGCCTCACCTATTTCCAAATAAATGCCCCCACCTTGAGATCATCCTGCTATTGCTTGTTAATAGAAACACAGTGAACCAAGGTGCCAGCTGTGCTTCAGTGCTTGTGGTGTTTATTTAGGGCGTGAAATGAGAGTTTTCTTTCTGAGTGCTCTAAGCCTTTGGCTGGAAAGATGATTCTGCCTCGTTTAGCTGTGGGGATAAGAGGAGCTGTTCACATTTCTAATTTTAGTGGCTAATTTCCTTGCGAGGTCATCTCGAGTTCTTCTGAGGAAAGGAACTCTCATTATTTCTGCCTGGTCCCGTCAGTCTGTGTGCTGAAATGGCACAGTATCCATCTTCCTTAAAGATGCACAGATAAGGGCCAGGGGGCCTTGGGGGCAGGATTTGTATTATTGATGTGGTGGCCTTTTCCGAGATGGGAGATGGAGCAGTGCTTGTGGACCAGATGTTCTTTCAGACACTGCTTCCTCAGTTTGGAGCTCAGCTTCTTGATTTAAACCCAGATGTTTTAGTTGACAGTACTCACTCCAGATATTTCTCCAGATCTGTGCAACCTGTAGTCACAGTCTTTTCCAAAGTTGGAATATAAATCCCTAAGTTAGCCCTGAATATCTGCTGCTGAGCCTGATTCCCTAAATCTTGGTGCAGCCCCTGAGGTGAGCTCTCCTGACTCGTGGCCTTTCGCAGCAGCCTCGTGCGAGCATCAGGAGCAAGGTAAGGAGAATTTCAGCCCAGATCTTCATCACCAGAGGAGTTGCCCTCCTCGCTCCAGGTCCCAAGCCTTGTACAGTGGGAATGTCACTGTGCTGCTTCTTTAAAGCCTCCTGTCTCCTCCTTGGTTTTGATAATATTACATCTTTAAAGCCAAGTAGCTCCCAGAAACCCAATTTCGCTGCACCAGCCAAGAGATGGACTGTTGCCAGGTCCACCAGCCAGACATTTGTTAGCTGCATGGTTATAGAGAGTGAACAAACCCGCTGTATTTCTGGTACAGCTTCACAAAGTCAGCCCAGCGTCTTTGTGTAGGCAGTGGAGCTTATTTCATACGAAGAGCTTTCACAATAGTCTTTCCTACCCCAAGAATAACTTCAGCTATGACTCTCCATCAGAATAGCTTTCTCATCCACGCAGTTGGTTCATAAATATAGCACAGAGAAAAGATCTTATTGTAAATGAGATGCAGCAGATTGCGAGGTGGGAAGCAGCAAGGGAAAATACACAGCTCGAGGCTGATCCACAAACCCTGGATTTTGCTGTGCTGATGGGAGAGGTTGCTCTGCCCTGCTTGCCCTGGTTTCATGGACACTGTTCTTGTACCTGGGTCCATGAGCGGACTTTTTGGCTCATACAGCCATGGCTGGTGGTGAGGGAGGAGCAAACATCAGTGTGGTGCCTGGCAGATGGGTTCACAGCAGCTTTGTCTGCCAGCAGCTGGTGAATCAGGGCCCTAAGAAGCATTTTTAAAAATAGCAGGAAACAGGAGTTGAAGCCATTTGCTTAATTTTATAGGCACTGTTCTTTCTAGAAACCGCTTTTCCCAGAAGATGTCTGGCTTGTACTTAGAGAAAATAAGGAATGAAATGTTGTTCTTGCTGCCTGGAACCTTTCCCCTGAAAGCAGGTGTCCTGTTGCAGGTGGTGAACGCCTACCACCTCCGGGTGCGCCGCAAGAACCCCGTGACGGGCAATTACGTGAAGATGAGCCTGCAGCTCTACCAGGTGGACAACCGCAGCTATCTCCTGGACTTCAAAAGCATCGATGGTAGGTCGGAAACGCTGCAGAGGGAGACGTGAAACACTTAAGAACGGCAAGGCTGGGAGTTTAAAAACGGCTCTCTGCGTTTTGAAGCGCTTACGCAGCTGCTTCGAGTCAGCAGAAAGCCCTTTTGG
Organism: Anabacerthia variegaticeps; assembly: GCA_035583185.1. Lineage (NCBI taxonomy): Eukaryota > Metazoa > Chordata > Aves > Passeriformes > Furnariidae > Anabacerthia > Anabacerthia variegaticeps. The sequence goes on along the minus strand of JAWWEW010000006.1, from coordinate 4,130,685 downwards.
TCTGTTTGCCTCCACTGCTGGTAGTAGCCCCTGACCAAACCTGCGCTGCAGATGCCAGATTGATTCCCCTTTTTCCTCTTTGACTCTTGCAGACGAGGTGATGGAGCAGAGGTCGGGCTCCTCCACGCCGCAGCGCTCCTGCTCCGCCGCCGGCTTGCACCGCCCGAGGCTGAGCATCGACGCTGCTGCATCCACCGAGTGCCAGTCCCTCATGGGCTCCCTGAGCGGCTCCTTCGTGGGCAGCATCCCCTCAGTGACCCCACGCCTGGGCAGCCACACCATGGACTTCTTCGAGATGTGTGCCAGCCTGATCATGGCCCTGGCTCGCTGATGGTGCCGCCACGGCGCCGGTCCCTCCGCACTCGGTACTGCACTGTGAGGATCTGGTCTGACTTCCCCATCCCTTCTTTCTTTAGCTTCTGGTTGTTCCTCCTCCTCCT
>JAWWEW010000006.1:4085376-4130145 GCA_035583185.1 Anabacerthia variegaticeps | reverse complement strand
CGGTACTGCACTGTGAGGATCTGGTCTGACTTCCCCATCCCTTCTTTCTTTAGCTTCTGGTTGTTCCTCCTCCTCCTGCGCCCCTCACCACTCCACAGCCTGTGGCCCGAAGCCAAGTCCAGACCCAAAACATGCTCCCCTCTAAGGAGGCACTGAGGGAAATTAACAATAACTTCATTTCACTCCTTACGCCTGGTGAAATGTATCCAATACCCATTTTTTTTCCCCTAGCGAACCCAATGGGAAATGTTGGCGTGGCTGTAAAGTAGCAAATGTATCGCTGAGTTTTTGGAAAATGCCTCCCCCCTGGTTCATCCTGGCCAAGCTTCCTGCGAGGTGTGCAGTGTGCAGGGAGGTCCATGTCTCCCACAGCTGCACAGAGCAGGGGCAGGATGGGCTGAGCCAGGTCAGACCAGGAGCTATGTGAAATGGAGCTGAAGGGTGATGAAGTAGCTCTGCAGGTTCACACCAGGGTGTGTCCTCTGGTAACACTTCTCCCCAAAGCAGCAGCTACTTAGATGTTTCTGCACTAGTGCAATATGACCTCCCTCCCCTCTTTTTCCCCATCCCTTCTAAAGATGGGGAGGGAAGGTGGGATGTGCAAAAGGTCCTGTTGCAAACGTGCCATGGGAAAGCCTCCACGTGTCAAATCTTTGCAGAGGAGTGTCCCTAAGGTGCTTTATTTCCTCATGAGAGCTCCGGACAGCACTGACCTGCTCACCACGTTCGGAGCTGAAGGCAGCTTGCCTTTTCTTCCAGCCCTTAATCCTCACCCCTCTCCAACTCCCTCACCCTCCCCTGCTGCACCACGGGCTCCAGGGGCTGAATTCCAAGCAGGGTTCAGGTGAGCCACCACCGGAGGGCAGGATGCCAATCGCCCATCCAAAAATCCGGCGCTTCGCCCAAGGGTGGGATCATCTCTGCCGGGCGAGAGCATCACGGCTCTGAAGCATTTACCTCTCACCTTTCCCTAGGAAGCCTCTGCCTGCTGTCACCACCCTCAAATCACTGCCAAATCTGCCTTCCCTCCCTTCCCTGCTCACTGCTTCGTGCTGCCAGAGACTGGCTTTTCATGCCGAAGGGCTCTCCCGTCCTGCTGCCGCCACTGGACTGTGACCTTCGCCACTCCGCTGATAAGGCAGGGATATCCAAATCCAGAGTTTTACTCTTTCTTTACTACTGGCTACCTGAGGGATAGGATTTTATTTTTTAAGACAAACCACGGGGATTTTTAAGGTGAAATTCTTGTTATTCAAGGGTAAACCCTAATGCATGTGTGACTTCTTTGTTTAAAAGAGTTATTATTTTTTATTACACAGGCTTAGTCTAATGGGCAGCGTTGGCATCTCCTTGGCTTTGCCATGGTATTTAATTTCATTTACTTGATTGCAAAGTAATAGTCTAATCAGTCAAGGAACAAATGCTTTATGAAAACTTTGCCAAAAAACTCCTGGGGTGGAGGGTTTTGTTTTGGTGTTTGGTTTTTTGGGTTTTTTTAAATGTGTTTTTGCTGTTTTATGAAACAAAGCAAAGAACTTTCGCTGGTCCCAGGTATGCGGTCATTCAACTTGAAAAAAACTAATCACTTTTTGATAGCTTCTTATGACCCATCGAGGGGTTTTGCTAGGTTTTTTTTGTACAGTTGCACTTTAATTTATACTTTCTGCAAGTTTCTATGAGAAGCAAGAAAGAGAACAACATAACTAAGCCTTTTTTACTAATCATTTAAGGTAATCAAGTCAAATATGGGATATTTTTGCCATCTACTGGCAGTTAAATGGACGTTTTCAGCTTGAAATCCCTTCTTTTTTTTAAGAACACAAAATTGCCTTACTTTTGTTACAGATTGTGCTTGGATTCTCACTAACGTGACTTTACAGCTCCAATTTTTCCAGAAGCCGCACAAAATAGAAAGCTTCCAAAAAAAAAAAAAAAAGAAATTAAAAAAATATCAGTTTTGCTGTTGAGCTCTTGAACACTAAATCCAACCCAGCAGTGGTTGGATTGTAAACCCACAGCAGAACAGCTTTGTTTTTAAAAGAAATACTGGAAATATTTGTAGTTCCCCTAGATTTTGTAATGAGCCTTTTCGTATGTTGTGATTATGAAAGAGATACTCTGGGGTGGAGGATGGCTTTGGTGCCGTGTCTGGTGGCTGTCAGATGATGTGTCTCCAGTGCTGTGGTGGCAGCAAGGATGGACAATCCAGACTCTGCATGCAAAAAACAATACCAAACCAACGCCACCCCAGAGCCAAAGCCGAGCAGCACCCAGCCCTTTGGCAGCTTTTGGATCTCAGAATATTCTGACTTGGAAAGGACCCAAAAGGATCAGTGCTGAGACACGAGCAAACAGCCCCTAAATGGTTTTGGGTGCTGGAGATAAGCCCCTTTGGAAAGGAGCAGGAGAGGGTGGCCATTAATTTGCATCCAGGAAACAGGTGTGAGTGAAATGTATTTGGAATGTAAAAGGCTTTTTAAATCTTCACTCCCAGCTGAGCATCTTGCCAAATCACTTGTCCTAGAAACACCTGTAGCCCCTTTGCTAAGGGGCTGGTGTGTTGGAATCTGGGGGTCAGCAGCAGGTAGGTGTACAGATACCTTTTTTTTTACAATTGACTCTTGTCCTCTGGGATTTCCTACCCCAGCAGAACTAATAGTATTAAACAGCAGCAAATGCCTTTGGGAGGAAATATTTGCTTCCTGGAGGCGGGTGGGATTTGTAGGTGGTAGAATAAGCCCTTGTGGCACTTGGCATCTTCTCAGAGCCGTGCAAACACTAACTCCTGTGTGGATCTGCAAAACCAGGCCTGCCTGGAAGGCACTAAGTTACTCAGTTTTCCATATGGAGAGACTCAAAGAGATGAAGCAACTTCCCTGCCCAGTGTCAGCAGAGGCAGTGGGGTGAGTAGGACTGATGGAAGTACCTCCTCAGTGAACACATGGGATTGAACTGTCCATTACAGCCTTACCCAAATCCGTGCTGCACTTTGAAATACTCGGAGAACTTTCACTTCTTTTTGTTATTTATTTTACCTTCAAATAGGCTGTTTTCTGTTTCCCAGCTGCAAAGAAGCTGCTGACCTCCAGTTACATTTTCCAGAGGAAAAGTTTAACTTTTACACTGTTACACTGTGGTCAGCTCTTTTGAGTTATGCTGGTACATGCACAAGCAACGGGAAAAGCAGGGTAGATGTTATGTGAACTACAAAAACTTGAATTAATCCAAGTGCAATTCTTCAAAAGCCGCTGGGCAGCTGTGCTTTGCAAGCCACAAACTCACCCAAACTTTGCTTCAGCCCGAGAGGGAGAGAGACAGAATGCAAAGGATGTAGAGTTCAGACAGGCTCCAGCAGGAACCTCCAGCTCCTGCATGAGTTAGTTCAGAAACAGCTTGTACTGTTCTTGTTGGCAAATATATATATATGCATACACATATATATATATATATATATAAAATGTAAGTAAGCATCCCAGCTTTATTTGCCCAGCAGGGTAGGTGTGTGCCTGGGACACCTGCCATCACACACACTAATCCCAGCATGCAGGAGGACCTGGAGAAAAGGGATGCTGTTTTTATACCCTCTTTTAGGTAAAGTCCATGTGAGTAGCTTAGCTGACCCCATTGGACCCAACACGGCCTTGTCCAGGGATGGGAGCAAAAGTGGCATTGGGAGCCACAACAATCCTGCCCTTCCACCTTCCCTGGCCAAAGCCCTGGTGCCAAAGGGGTTTGGGGCAGGTTTAATTTGGGGAGTGGGAGCTGAGCAGGTGAAGGCAGCAGGATATTTTTTTTTCCTCTTAACGGGTCAGAAATTCCTCTTCAGCTGTGTGTCCAGTTTAGCATTTTCATAAGGTGTGTACAAGCACAGGGTTATGTATAAGGGCAGTATTGTAAAAAAATGGATCAGCTGGCTAGTCTCTGTTGTATATACATTTTTTTGTGTGTGTGATTATAATGGCATTCATAATGGAATAGGTGAATTTCGAGCAAAATAACCATTCTGTCTACTCCTTTTTAGTTTACTGCTCGTTACCATCAGTGTGCACCCCCCTGTAGGAGGAAGAGAGACCTGTGTGCAGGACATGAAATCGTGCCTTGGACATACATTAGGACTGCTGGAAGTCACAGCTTTATTTCACGAGGTGCACAATTTCCCCAGCTCATGCAGAGTCCCCCCAAGGTGAGACATGCAGGCCGTGTTTCTAAATACTTGAAGTACCATTTGTTGTGCAATTATTTGGCTTCACCCTTTTATTAGCTGAGAGGAGAGAGGGAAGAAGAAGAATTGCACATCTGGATGAGCCAAACAAATCCCCACTCCAGCTCCTGCAGTGTTTTCCTGGAAGGTTTTAGGCTCTGCTTTTGTTCCAGGTATATGATGTACCCACTAGAGGCACCTTTCTTAAGGTCTTGCTTTGGTATGGGCTTTCCATTTAGTGCTTTCCTTTGGTTTCCTTAGCCCTTCCTTTATATATCCATTTTCATCACTCACTCACTTAAAAAGCAACAGCTTCTTGTAATTCTGAATTTCCAGTTTGCCTCCCGGTTGTGGAGTTAACAATTTATCCAGAGGTACCTCACTCCCATGGCCGAGAGATGAACTGGTTTTCAGAATTCCCACATTACACCTGTTGATGGAACAGTGACTTTTGCAGAGAGCACACCTGGTATTCGATGCACAGATCTTTGCTCAGATTAATCATCCAAAACAGAACTGGACTGTAAAGCAGAGTTTTACCTGCAAGCACGAGTACACTTTTGGTGTTACACAAAAAAAAATCTGTTTTCAACAAAAGCCTTGAAGTTCCTGCTGAAGCTGCCTTAATTTAAAAATCAAGGTTTATTTGTAAGATTCATCTCTGGATTTTTTTTTTTTTTTTTTGGTCAAGTTGGGAAATGGTTTATTTATCCTCATCTCACAAAACTGTGAAATAGATACTGTAGACATGGTAATATTTATTCTTGTTGCTGGAAGCATGTTTATGTGTTCTGTATCATGTTATATTCACATGTTTTGTACCTTAATGCATTTGTTTGGGTTTTTTTCTTTTCAAGCACAAAGCAAAACTGAATCCCAGGATAACTGTGGTGTCCTTGGTCTGCATTAGGGCAGACAACCTCAGCTCTATGAGAGAGGTGAATTAGACTATTCCACTGCAATTTTTTTATTCATACTTTTCAGGAGTATTTATGATTTATAATATTATCTATTTATGAGTTTTTTTGTTAAAATAATGAACTTTAAAAAGCTCTGAGTAGAGGCATCCCTTCAAACATATTATTAATATGAAGCTCAGGAAAAAACCCTGAGCTCTATAAATACTCCATCCTTCTTGGTGTTTTCTATTTTGTCAACTCAGAGACTGGAGAAAGTTTTGTTTTCAGAGTCATGGCTTTAGTACTTTCTGGGGGTAGCTGTTGTGGAAGGGCACAGAGCCTCGGTTCAGTTTTGTCCTTTGTGCATTAGATAATCACAACGAAGCCTTTTTCCTTCCATTTATGGTGTGGAAAGTGTTTCTCGGTGTACTGCACTGCATGTGATAGCTGTCTCCATGGTTGACATTTGCACTTTAATAAACTCAGAGATGAAAAGAGATAAAAGCAACAAATCCTCAAAATTTACTTGTTTCACAGTGTCTTCTTGCAGGCTGGAGTTGGCTGGTAGAGTTTCTCCCTGGAGATCCTGGCACATCCCTACTGGGGGATCACGGATGCCCTCAGGGTTTGAGGGGTGGTGCAAAGGGGCAGGAAGGAGAATTAATATATATATACAGGAATAACTTAAACAGCTTCCCCAAACCAAAATACATGCCAGGAGCCAGGCCTGAAGGTTTTCTGTATTAACATGCATCCAGCAGAGCTGAGGGGCTTGTGCTGACTCAGATCTTGACTCCTTACACCACAGACTGTATATAATTTTAAAGATATTGTACAAAAATAACCTTTTGGTCCAGGAATGGTGTTGGGGGGGATGTCAGGGGCTTATTTCCTATTTTATGAGAGAATTGCCTTCTAAAAAATTTCAGTTCTCCCTCAGACTCAGCAAATCACAACTGTTACCATGATGATTTCCTTTTTGAGGAGAAACACGGAGGAACAGGGTTTAAAACTCGCCTAAGAATTATTTTAAGTTTTGATGTGGTCAGGATGTACCAGCAAGGCTATAAAAGATAAAAAAAAAAAAGGATGAGTTTAATTTCCTGACCAATATCTTGACCTAAATTTATCCAACGTGTGGTTTAATTGAGGAGCTCTAAGTTGCTCTGTCTAAAACATTTTTGCCTTGCCTGGAGTCATCCCATTGCAAGCTCTTTTCTTCTGTACATGCATTGGAATTTGTCCATGAGGAAAAATACTTCTAAGTGTGTTGCAGGGTGCCCTTGTGTTAAATCAGCTGCCAGAGCTGGTACAGAATTTTGTGGATTTGGGGCACAACCCCACAGTGCCTGTGCGTCATTGCCCCAGGATCGGGGCCCGATCACGTCTATCACAGGATGGAGGGGGAGATTTTATTTAAAAAAGCCTTAATTTAAAAGAAGAAAAACTTGTTAAATAACTTCCTTTGGAAGCAAAAAGAAAAAAGAGCTCACAATACAAGTTTTGCTGGTGATTAATGGACTTCATGAGTTGTGAGTTAGCACTGGCTGGGGAGGAGGATGAGGAAGGAGTCGAGGAAAGGGGTGTTTTCTTCGTGGTATTAATCCTAAACTTTGCCATGGAAAAAAGCCCCCCCCAGGTAACCATGGGGCTGGAGAGGAAGGACACAGAGCACGTCCCAGCCTGTGCCAAAGCCAAACACACACTTGAGCTCCCCAAACCCTCCATCACCACTAGAAATGTCTAAATATTTGGGCTGGCAAGGCTGCAAAGCTGCGCATGCTTACAGGGGGATTTAGTTATTTTTTTTTATTTCCAGGATGGATGCAGGCCAATGCACTTAATAGTAACCACATGGTAAAATAAATAAGAATGCCTGCATAGGCTTAAAAGTAAATGTTCAATATTTGCTCTGTTTTCTTACTGATGTCTCCTAGGCCAGCTTTGAAAGGGCCCTGTGGCAAACAGCGCTTTTATTTTGCCGTGTTTTCTTAAGCCTGGAATATTTAATAATTTCTAATTAAAACGTCTACAATTTTAGGATATTTATGAGCAAGCTGATATGGGCTCTTAAAATGTGCCACGGAAGGGCCAAAGCTGCACACTGCAGTCGGATTTAAGGGGTTTAATTCTTCCAAAGCCATGTGAAAATCCTGTCCCTGCTTTTTCACTTTCACGGATCCACTGGATCCTCTGAGCAGAAACCTTTAGCAATTTATATTTCTCTTCCTCTATTTAGGAGCATTTTTCTTAAAACTAGTAATCATCCTCCAGGCCCACAGTGGAGAACAGCCCGAACACAGGGGCAACTGTTGGGTGACTGCCTGTGAGTCAGTGGGAGCCAGGAGTCAGCCTTTACATATCTGGGATGCCTAAGTTAGCTTAGAAAAATAAAGTGAATTTTGACTGAATGTGTTACTTACTCTTTTTTCATGTTTTCTGGAAAGAAATGAGTCAACTTTTCCACTATTTTATATATTAAAACCAGCAAGAGTGGTGATACATCTTTCTTCTCCCAATACTTTTAAGACCAAAACCAGTTCAAAATTACATGGTTTGCTTCTTAAAGAGCCAAGCTTTTGGGGAGTCTTGCAATTCAACCACCTAAGACAGACAGTAACAAGATGGAGTAACCAACATTAAAAATTTTCTTCATGCAAAAGCGGAAATAAAATGGCTATTTCAGAGCTGGCCAAAAAGGTACTCCAGAAAGTGAGAAATACTTAAAAGTAAACTATTAATTAGTGAAGACATGCTCTAGATAGAAGAGGAAAGTAAAAAGGGGGGGAGGGACAATGAAATATCTCTTGCACACTTAACAGTGTAAAAAAAAAGTCAACTTTAATTACATTGGCATCATCACTGACCAACGTGGGCTCTTCTCATGGATGCAGGAAGCACAAAAAGAGACTTTCAGGGATGCTCCAGGGGAGAGCAGCTCTCAGGGAAGTCAGTACTATCTGTCTCAAAGGAAAAAAACAAACCAGAAACTTTTGGAGCAAGGGACACCTGGTTCATTTGTATCAATTATGCATGAGCATGCAAGGAAAGGCTGCAGCAGGGAGTTTGAGGGTGTGTTTTGGCAAGGCAATGCATACTGAGTGGCCCATGTTTGCAGCAGATGTGAATTAATATGGCATATCTGAAGGCAAGTCAGGAATCTGCAATTCATACAAGTCATACAAGACTGGACGGGGCTTTTTTTAGCTGCAGTTGGACTGGAAACTTGTATAACAGCAGAATAGCAGAGTAAAACTGGAAATACCTATTTAATACTGGCTGTTTACATTAACTCCCCCTGCCTTCAGAAGTTCTAAGTACATTTCCCCAGATCTCAGATATCTGCACCCAGAAAAGAGAAGAAAATAGGCATCACAATAAATAAAAATCTGAGTTTACCTGAAGTTCAAGTGATCCACTAGAACGTACCCATCTGAGAGAAAGGGAAAAGAAGAAGTAAACTCCTGAGCAAATGAGGTCACAGAGAACTGTGGCTTGGGAGGCTCATTTGCCCCTCCAAACTGGTTTGCAGTGCCCTCCTTCCCGTGCCAGAGAGTGTCTGCAGACTCACATCTGCCCTGGGAATTGCGGCAGATCAGCGCGCGGCCCTCGGTGACATCGATGACATCCAGCGGTTCTCCAGCTGTGAGAGGGAGATCCACTCTCCTCTCGCTGGGGACTGTGCACTCAGCAGTGGCTGTGCTGATGACACTGATGTCCTTATCATACTGCAGGAAAGGAGAGAAATGAGTTATTCTACACTCACATGCAGTGTCCATAGGGGCAGTGGGGAGGGATGGAGAGAAGAGGGTTCAGGATGGGGTGTGAGGCTTTGGTTGGGGATGCGGAGGGAGAAAAACCCCAGTAACATCCCTGATGAAGGTCCCAGATAAGGGGAGAGGGAACAGGTCAGTGGGGCACCTTTCCCAGCATAGCTGAGGATCAACCATGTTCCATTATGCATCTTTTAAACAAGTCATGTAGGAGCTTTGCTCCTCTCACACAATCACTTCTCTACAAGGATACATACCATAAATGTTTCTCTAAAGATCTTCTCTTCTTTTTCCCTCCTCCTGCCTTTTTCTTCACTGCTCTTCTTGAATTTGAAGATATTCCTGCATCAAGAGACACACACTTGTACTTCTGAGCTCCATTTAAATAACCTCTGGCACATCTGGCATTGCAACTCAGAGCCTAACTCCAGCCTTGTCTGCAATGAACCCTTGGAATAGGAAAGCACACCATTCACATCCCTACTTTTCATAAAAGAATGAATATACAACTCAAATATGTTAGTGGGCCATTTTGTATCTCCATTTGGGTTAATTTTTTTTTGTCTGTAAGCAGCGTGGGAACAAACAAACTCTCTACAGAGTGTTTCAAATCAGGCGTGTTTTTATAGAAGTCAACAATTCACTTTTCCCTCAGCAGTTTGTCTCCTTCTGGTTTTATTTATATTCAAACATAAAGGGTCCCCAGATAACTCATCCTGAGTCATTTATGGAAGCGGGGCTTGACACAGCTCTCCAAATTTTTGTTGGTTTTTTTAGCACATGGAGGAGAAAGTCACCCAAGCAGGCATTTATATGGCACTGTAAAGTGGAAAACAATTTTTTACAACCCAGTTAAAGGGAGCAATGGCCATTCCTGCTGGGGCATTCCCTCAGTATGGAGATGCCAGTCTTTCTGGCATGTGAAATTCCAGCTATAGCATTGATGTTAAAACTAAGACTAATTAAAAAACCACCAAACAAAAAAAAAAAAAATCCATCCATTTGTAATAAATTATTCACCTTTGATCTGCTTAAAATGAAGAGGAGAGGAAACAAGAGCTGAAATGAGGGACTTTTAAGCTGTGAAGAGATTCCCCCTTGGGATATTCATCCTGCAGGACCTGTGATCTCTAAGGAAGGGATGAAATTGCATCGACTTCCTGATAATCTGTGAAGTTATACCTGTGACTTTGCACAACACGACCAGTGGTGTCTGAGCAACCCCAGGCAGAGGTTCTGTGGTGAAAACCTGGCAAATGGATCCTGGATTTGCAATTTTTTGAAGTCCCAAGTATTGGGTCATGAAAATGCAGCACCAGTAACAAAAAAAAACCCAAACCATTTTTTGCTTTTATGCACAAAGAGTACAGCAAGAGGCAATGCAATCAGCCCAGCCAGAAAAAGAAGACCCAAGAAATGAATACTTTAAAATAAGGGCAAGGGGAACACACAGGCAATTACTACGTTGTGTCCAGGGCTTCAGAACACAGGGCTCTTCCCAAAATCATAGCATGGTTTGAGTTATGACCTCAAAGGTCATCTTGTTCCAGCTCACACCTTCCAGCAGCCCAGGTTGCTCAGAGCTCCCTTCAAGCCAGCCTTGGACACTTCCAGGGATGGGGCAGCCACAGCTTCTCTGGGCAACCCGTGCCAGGGCCTCACCACCATCACAGGGAAGAATTTCTTCCCAATATTTAATGTAAACCTAGTAAAATAACAAAAATTACCCAAATATGCAGCAGGTAACAACTTTTTGCCTCAGCTAAGTGGGAAGCCATGACAGAACTTCAGGATAAGACCACTGGGTACCCCCTGGTTGCAACACAGCTCAGATCCAAGAGTTTGTCTCACCCTTAAGACATTTTCTGCAAAGTTTCCTGAAAGCTGGCTTCAAAGCAGCCAACTCAAAATGTCTGTGCAATCAAGAAGGTCCCACCCCTGAAACCACTCAGGAGACACATGCACCAACTTAGACAACATGGGAACACAGAATGGAAGTCAAGACCTTTCCACATCGTCGAGGCTTGTCCTTTTGTCCTTATACTCTTTCACCATCCAAAGTTTTGGCATCCGGAGTTTGTACTTGTCGTCTTTCTCTCTGAGAGGAAGAGACACACAGGAATTCAATTATTTCCCAGCAGAGCACGTCCTCTGCCCAAACCCATGTACCTCCAGAGCAGTGATTTTTGCCTCTCTCCCCCCACCCCCACCACTGAAATGCAAACACTTGCTGTGATTTATCCCAGCACGCGCAGCCGCCACGATCATCTGGCAGCAAGACACCAAGACATGCTGTTCCTATTAAAAGTAATTTTTCTGACAAGGAGCCTGCCAGGACAGGGCTGATAATCGGGTCTGGGAGCTGGAGTTTTCCTTCCTTAGGAAAACTATCTGAATTTTCACATTTCAGGGAGCAGCTCCCTCCTTTTCACGTCTCTGGCACTGACTAGGTAACATCGAAGAAACATTTTTGGGATGCTACTTGCCAAATTAAACACACATGGAGAGGGCACCTGGACTGTCTCCAGAGCACCGAGTCCCAACCAGCTCATGACCCTCAGTGGTTTGCAGTACCACAGGCTCCTCAGGGCATGGGTTTGTGCCAAGAGGAACATCTTCTTGGCCAACAGCCAGCCCCAGGAGAGGGCAGCCTCCTCACCTGGGCTCTCTCTGCTCCACCTTGACATTGTTGTACACCCTGTCCTCCTGGGAGACTGATGCTGCCAACCAAAATGCAGGAGAGAAAATTATTAGGAGATGCCATTCTGAGCCTGGTACTCCAAATGATGTGTTGCAGAGGAAAACTGGGGCTGCTGCTGGTCACCTGAGCCAAAGGGGCCAAGGCAATGCAAAAGCAAGATCTTTGGGACTCCAAACATCTGGCAAAGCTCCAGCACAAGGAATGATGTGTGGGTTTGTTAGCTGAGTGTATGGGCAGTTTTTTGGATGGGTTTGGCCATCCAGCTCTCTGGATGGAACGGGAGCAGCAGCAGCCAAGACCAGGCAGGGTTCCCATCCTGAGGTCACGGGTAAGCTCAGCCCAGCATCTCCTCAAGGCTTGATTAGTGGGGACAGGTATTGTGTCCACCTCCATTTATGACAAGCATGAACTTGTCCCTCCACCAGGCAGAGATAAGTAGCTGTACAGATCTGCTGGAGTCCCACTGCCTGTTAAAAACCACCACCAGTGGGAAAGCAGTGGCTCAGCATGGACTGCTTCACACATTACCTTCCTTAATGTATTCAGATCTGCAGGAGGAATGCTCCTCTTCAAAGGAAAACCACCCAAAAATGTGCTAAGCCCCAACCTCAAGTTAAGTACAAATCTCTAGAGTCTTCAAAGCCAATGCTGCCACATTACATGATTTTCAGAAAGGAACAATGCATCAAGTTCACTGTACAATACATTTGCTTCTTCATAATAGACACACAAACCCCCAAGAGTCAGATATGTGCATGTTGCTTACCTAAATTTGGTACTGAAATGGAAACCAATCTGTAGATAGAAAAAAAATCTTTCAGAAACAAGTCTGCACTTCAGCATCACCCAAAAAGCCATGAGCCCCAAAAAGCTGTCAGTGCTTTCTGCTGAAATGGTGGAGACAGGTCTAGGGGCATGAGCATTGTGATGCCAACAGCATTTGCCAAAATTATATCCCTTACTAAATAAGCATTTTCATTCTCTGACAACAAGAGCCATGTGTTCATCCAGCAGAAAAGGTCTACATTGCATCCAAAATACAGTCCAAACTCCTGCTGCCCACCCCTACATCTCTTCCCATTGATGGACAGCTAGTAATTGCAGTCAGTAGTAATTCTATAAGCCTGCCAATATCATGGGTTGCCCAGGAATTTAAATGTTATAATGTCTGTGGATACCTAAGATGCTTTCAGAAGCTTTCAGGCTTCTTTGAGACAGGAGAATGGCACAAAACCTGGTGGGTCCTTCCCCATAATGATATTTAGCAGCAATGCACAAAGGAGCCACTGGGCATGGCAGAGCATCTAGTGTGAAAAGATTTGTAAGCAAAATAAACTCTCCTAAACTAAGAGAGGAAAAATTTAACCTGGAATTTCTGAAGAAATAAGAAAAAGTAGCATTTTCCTTGAGTTCAGGCACAGTGCACAGGGTGAGGCAGGTTCTGCAGGCAGCTACTGCACACTCGAGGAAAAAGCAATTTCCCTGGAACATTATTGAGGGGTTTGAATATTAAGAGTACCCAAAAGGGCACTATAGGAAGTTATACAATATCCTCTGCCCTATTAGACTAATGACTCAATAGTAACTTCTTCAGCAGGTGCTATTGCCAGCTTGGCTCTAAATGGGACTTGGAATAAAAAACCCTTAAGAGCCACATCAGCAAGGCTGGACCTAATCCTGACCCACAGGAATAACATTTCTACATTCCCATGTGCACCTGTGTCGTGCTGATGTATCAGAAAGATACCAAAGGCAGCAGAAGCCATATATGAAAACCTGGAAGCTGCTGTAGGACCAGCTCCCATATATTCCTGATGCCAGAGACTTAGGAGAAGCTGCACAGATGGACCATTGGCCATACCTGCCACAGCAGCAACCAGTGAGTTGACAGAAGCAGTTCTGGCATAAGTTTCCCAATAAAGCTGTGTTCCTTACTCCTAGACCTCCTGCTCTTAAATTATTGCAAAGAAGAATGCTCAGGTTTGAAGGAGGAAGGGGTAGGACCACAACCATTTCCTTACCTTAGGTTTTCCCTCAGCCTGAAATTATTCAGCTTCAACTTTTCTATCTTAAACAGGTTTCCAAACCTCTTTTGTTTTTCTGTTCTGTCCAAAAGAGAAACAGATTTTAAATGAAAAGAGGCAGTAGGTGCTGGAGTATGTGAGAGCTGCAGTACTTGTAGCCCCAGAGATCCTGAAGCAGAGAAAGAAAGGTCAGCAGCCCCTGGATCTCAGCTCAGCAGTAGGCTTTAAGTTTTAACAGCTCCATGTGGATTATGGTTCACCAGCACAGCAAAAGGTGCTTAATTATAAAGTTCAAGCTCAAATCTTAAATTTCTCTGTGTTAATTGAAGCTCTTCTCTGACCCAAAAAACTACAGGGTAATCCAGGTTTGTTTGGCGTAAAAATTCCTGATGAAAAGGAAGCATTATCAAAAGCATGCAGGGACCATTTTAAAAGAGACATCAGGAGCATCTGCCTGTGCCAACCCCCCTCACACACTGCTGAGAAGGATGTCCTATGTCACACTCTTCTCTCTGAAGCTTACAAGGGGTTGCAAAGCTACACAGCAATTTTCTAATGGAGTGTCTGGAAGCAACCAAGATCCTCCCATGGGGGACATTACCCATGCACAAGTACTATTAAAAATACTTTATGCTTATCAGCACACTTCATCCTGCAAGTGGGACCAATAGTAAGAGTACTTAAGGGCTGCTTTGGGGTTTAAGACCCTGACCTCTGAACCCTGTGAATTTGGTCCCAAATGGTCACAAAATTCCTTTGCAAGCCCAGCAAGATGCACTGCTCCTCTGTGAGTTAACAATAGTTTTAATTTCTGCTACTATTCTGCACCCTCGTGCAGAGGGGTAAAGAAGAGACATGGATGCTCTTCCCAGCTGGTGGGGGACACGGATGGTTCATTTGGGAACACATTACCCTCTGGTCCAGAGAAGCTCATGCACCTCCACCACACAACTCTCATGGACAATTTGCAGAGAAGTGACACCTTCTCCTTTTATTAAGCACCCAGGCACCTCCAGGGTTACAGCTTTCCCCTTTTCCCCGACTCTCTGAAACACACAAGCTCTACATTCACACTTTAGCTAGACTCGAATCCAGATGCAAGCCAGTGCAAGCCTCACATCCATAAGGGAAAAGCAGATGTGCAGCAACACCTTATTCTTCCTCCCACGCTGCTCCTTAGAAGAGAGCCACCAGATGCACTCCAACAACACTGTGCCACATCCCCAGCCCATATGCCTTTCCCAAAGGCTGTCTCTATTTCTTACAGAGGAAACGTTTTACTGCACGAGGGTAGGGAACCACACAAAACACAACCAACTTCGTGTTTCACCCCTTAATCCATTTGGGAAGCTCAGGCAACGTATAAACCTGAGGCTGCAAAACTCATTGGTTTTATAACACACCCTGTGGAAGCAAATATCTTGAGAAGCTACATAAAAAAGAGCAGGTTGCAAGTTGGTTACAGCATGTCAGGCTCTTTTCAGCTTTCCAGCCTTCTGTGATCTGAAACGTGAACATTTTGTCCTGTTTTATGGGGACAATTTGTCCCTTGAGCATTCCTTCTTTCGGCACACACACAAAAAGGTGCCATTTCTCAGCTACAGCTGAGCAACACTTTTAACCAAGGGAAGGAAAGGAGACTGCCCTGCGTGTTTCATGCAAGGAGAGCTCTGTCAGGGCAGTCCTTTCAATGGATGGGGAGTGCTACAAGAAAAAAAGAGAGCCCTCATTGCTTAGGGATTTAAGTTTGGTAACTGCTTTTTGGTCTCTAAGTGTCAGCCAAGGGGGAAAGAGGGGGAAGAAACCCATCCACACAACTTTTCTGCAGTTGTGTTAAGAAAAAAAGGCTTCCAGCCAGTACCTGGCATGTGAGAACAAGGATGCATGGTCAGTATTTCAAAATACAGGCTGAGAAGTTGCAACTTACTCTGGTTTTACTGGATTATCACCTCCAATCTCGACTTCTTCATATGTTTCCTCGTAGCTGTTTCCTGAAACTTTAAACCAAGGCATTATCACAGACCACATTCAGTAGCAATGAGGTGAGGTCTGCTGGACAAATTGCACCCAGACCTTTACATTTTACTCTTACAGGGGCTTCAAGGTCAGCTCAAATTAATTCCATGCTAGACATTTATCTTACTCCCCAGCAGTTTTAATGGGAATTTAGAGCAATCAGGCCAGAAGGAGACACTATAGATGTTGAAAGCAAAGTGAAACTGTTCACATTGTGTCTCAGGGACCAGCCCAAATTAAAAGCAGCTCCTGTTTGAGCTTCCCCACACGCTGCACTTACAGCTGTCTGAAGTGAAGGAACTCGAGGCATCTGAGCCGTAGCTGCTGGAAGACAGAAGCATGACATGGGGATTTGCTGCAGAGTAGAATTCAAGTGACATTTGACAGCCACAGGCACGGGGAAGAGCCCAGGTCCATACTCACAGACCATCTTGAAATTCTGCAACGTCATCGTATAGATCCTCTGGTGCCTCCAGAGGCTGCCAAGGGTTTTGGTTCAAGGCTGTTCTCTCTACCCCTGGCTTTGGAGCACCAACATCTGTGCTGGGAACTGGAAATGAGAAAGGACCTTTGCTTTAGGAGCTTTTCTGAGGAACTTCTCTCACAGCAGGACAACTGTTCAGGATAACACAACAAATAAGGGCCTATAGATGTATTTTCCATTCCAGGAATCAAGGAAAGTCTCTGCTCTTGAGCCACGTTGAAAAACAAAAGTGAAGAATTGTAGAAGTTTTTAAGTTTTAAAACATTTAATTTTAAAAGTATTTAAAGTCACAAAAATGGTTTAAAAAAAAATTAAAACATCTATCAGGGTTCTCAATTGTGGCAGCTCTGACCCAAATCCTCCTCATGAGAAAGCATCCCAAGAGATCACTTATGGATGTTAGAAGTGACTGAGGGCTGGAATCAAGTAGGAGTTGCATCTCATGAGGTTAGAGAAAGATTTATTACTGGAGAACACTGTTAAGTGGCAATATTAAATCCTTAAAACTGATTTAAGAGATCTGGAGTAATGTAGAAATGCAGCCACACAGATAAAAGCAGATAGTGTTTCAAAATGAACATGGGAAGTGTCCAAGGCCAGGTTGGATGGTGCTCCAAGCGACCTTGTCTAGTGGAAGGTGTCCCTGCTCACGGCAGGGGGTTGGAATGAGATGATCCTTAAGGCACCTTCCAACCCAAACCATTCCATGATTCATGCAGTAGATCTCACTGGAAACATGCACCACCTCAGTATGGTCTAGTTATTGACCAAAATTCCTGCAAAACTTTCAAACCCCATGAAGAAGAAAAGAATCCAACAATTCTCCAAATCAACCTCTCTCCTGAAGTAAAAGCAGCAGGCTCACCATGAGTACTTTGAAAAAAACAATCCCAACAGAAATTACCTCCAGCTGTTCAAAGGTCAAGCAAACCAGCAAGATTTCTTGAAAAAACAGACACCAACCAAACCAGAAAATTATTATGAGGTGATTTAAAATTTACAAAAAAAATACCTGAGAACCACACCAATAAAAATAACCACAGTCAGAGCCAATTTACACTTTCCCTTTCACACTCCTGCTCTGTCCACAGGGCCCAAGAGAGTTACTTTGCTCTCTTTCATTTGCACCTGAAGCTGCAAAATAGTGTTTACAGAGGAGACACGTTTGGTGCCCATCACAAGCTCCAGTCACTGTCTGAGTATCGTGACAGAAGGAGGCCAAAGTCAGCCTGGCACCACGAGAAGATGGAGCAGGGAATCATCATCCATCTTAATAAGGGAGAGAGGGAGCCTTCAGGCTCTCATCCTGCTCATGTTGTTTCTACCACAAGCCTTAGCCAAACCCTTTTCTGAGACTCCATAAATTATGAGAAGCAGAGGAGATGGATTTCAGCTCTCTCGGATAAGGGCAATCTGCTAGAAAAACAAACACCTTGGTTTGAGCTACACAGATGGTTAACCAACTTAGGAAGCTATTTGCAAAGCCAAAATAAATGATTCAGACCAGAATACAAATGCTCCTGCAACCTTTTGCCCTGGTTTAACTAAATTGGTTCAAGAGTTGCATCCAAATTTAACATTATTTCCCATATGGAAGAGACATTTGGGCAGCAGATGGGGCTGAGGATGGAGGAAACACTCAAAGGTGCAATGAGATACTCACAGAGCTCTGCTTCGTCTTTTGCCAGCCCTTGTGGGGTGGGATACTTTGCAGGCAGGGGACTGGTCACATCCTGCTTCCCTGGCAGAACCTTCATCCCACCTCTGCCATCTTCCTTGGGCTGGCTAATGCCAGACAGGTATTCACTTCCACCTGCCTGAGATTGGACACGTGGGTTGGTCAATACAGTCTTTAGAAACAGTTTTCTGACAGAAGTTCATATAATTTACATATATACGTCCATAAGAATCTAAGTTATTTTTCTGTGGACTTAAAACACTTTTCATGCCCTTTTCCATCAGGGGTTTGTGGTAGACACAGGTGCTGCCTGGCAGCACTACCTGCCTTTTAGGCAGTAAAAATTTAGGGATGAACAGGCAAAAAAGGAGGGAGAAAAACTCATGTGATTAAGGGCTCAGGTTTCAACTGCTCCCCAAAGACAGGAAGGGTAGAAGGAGAAGAGACATCCTATCATAACTATTAAAATTAATCTCAAGGATTAAAATACCTTGAAAATTCTCTTCACTTCCAGTTTCTCTCTTTCATGACTTGGTTTCTTGTCTTTTTCATCTCCTATTGTTGCTCTTTCAGGACTGAAATTTTCAGAAATGAGAGAGATCTCAGCACAGTGACACTTCAGTAAAGTCACCAACACATCACCTTATAATAGTGCCCAAGTAAGCACCTCATTTTCTCTCTGAACGAGGTACGTGCCCAAAAGACCACCTTTCAGTACTCTAAAAATAAGGGCAAATCCAAACCTAAAAGTCAGCAGATCCCCGTGGATGATAGCAATTATTCTTGGAGGAGAAATAATCTAGGATGATTGTGTCCTCTTAACAGGGACAGACAAGTTAGATCCATTTGCCAGTGGCAGCACCTGGCTCACAAGATGTGCCTCTCCTCATACCATATCAAGATTTAGGGAAGAATATACAGCAACAGAATGCAGAACTTGATACCTTTTTATTTCCCAGCATCAAATTTTCCCACTGAAGTGACTCCCTTTTATGCCAAGACTCTTCAATCCCCATTAAAAAACCCCAGCCTTCAGAGAGTGACAATAACTATACACTGCAAGGAGTTTGAAGCATGACATTTACAGGGGGAAATTCAGTGTGGACCTTGCCTTACCCACACAGCCTTGGACTGGAACCAGGTGTCCCAGTTTGAGAGCCTCATCACTCTCCCTGCTCAGACTGCAAGATTTCAGGTTTTAGTAGGAAAAGACTATGTATTTTCTTGTGTGCCAGAGGAGGAGAGAAAATCTCCCCTCCAGATATGCTTTAGAATGGAAACAATCGTAGAAACTGTGAGTGCTGACACAGAAAAGCAGCATCATCTATGCTCTCCTGGTCATGAAATACATGACATTTCTTTCTATTTCCTGATTGTTACAATATTCAATTCCTAACCTGAATTAGTTGTGGGGCTAGAAGAAGTTTGAGAGAACAGAAAGGAAATTACCTGGATTTGGCAAAGGGGAAAATCTTCTGTTTCTAGAATAAAGAAGAGGAAAGCTTTCAGCCACTGTGCTTTTCTCAGCAGCCAAGCTTTCATACAAGGCCTCAACTGTCATCTAGTATTTAAAGAAATATTTCTTTAGAGAGCCCAGAAGCATTTTACGTTTGGAATAGTCATCAGTCAAGGATATTTCCTCTGCTTTGCAGGACAGGGGATAAACATATTGACAAACTATCTAGGGATAATATAACAGTGATGGGGCCAATGAAGCTACTGGTCAGCATGAAGGCTGTTACAGACTGGGGAGCTTACAGAAGAGGAGCAAGCTTTTTTAATTAAATAAAGATTTCCCAGCCTACCATAAAATGAGACTACGGCCAAGCTGGAGAACCTGTCTGCAAATCACACACAGATAAGTGTGTTTGGAAACCAGTGCTGTTTCCCAGCAATTTAATTGCTTTGCAAGTCAGGATTTGACAGTGGAGCTTGACCCTTTCCAAGTTTTCCTCTCCTTTAGCAGGGCCAGAACTGATACCAGTACATGGTCATCTCCTGCCATTAGGTGATGTGTTCTCTCAGCCCAGCCCCTCCCTGTGAGCTCAGCCAAGCTGTAGGAGCAGCTTCAGCAAGCCCTGCCATGTGCAATGCGCAATCCTGCCTTTCCTGCAGGATATCATCACTGCCAAGGGGAACTGCCACCCCTCTGCAGCAGAGACATCTCTGCAGCAGGGGATGAAAACCTGTACACACGTGCCCACAACACTTGCCCTCACTTCTGAGCCAGAACTCAAAGCCTGCTGCCATGCCAAGCAACCTGGCTCAATTTTGCTTCTAAGTCAGTGGATTTTTCCTCCAAGAATCCACAATCTTGGTATCAGGGCTTGACACTTACTTGGTCTACCACCAACATCCAGATGGTGTTACCACTTCCTTACATATTTGCAGTGGAAGTGAATGGAACAGACTCTTCCCACTAGTATGTTTGGGAATCTCATCAGTCTTTGTGTTCCCTCTGCAATTTCTTATTTATTTTTGAGAGTCTTCACAGACAACACAGAAAGAAAACCTTGGCAGGTAAGAAACACAGATAATAAAAATTTTCAAGACAGGAAAGTGATGACACTTACCTTGTGCTCTTGAGGCTCTGCCTTAGGTACTAGAAAAGATATTTATGAACATGTATTACTTCCTAATCCATTTTAAAGTCACTGCACTTTCAGTTGCAAAGCTCAGCTTCAGTTGGGATGCTCAGCATCCAGACACACATTCACCATGGGACATTCACCATGTCCTACTGGCCAGGGTCCTTCCATGTGCTATTGAGTATTTGTTTGCATGCAGAGGACTGCAGCACCAAGCTTGACAGGACACAGGTTTCATAGACCTGGGGATCTGTGAAAGCCCAAGAGGGCTGTGGAAGGATTTCCCAGGGAAGTTGCTTGGCTCCTGTTCCAATGGGAGAGAAAACCAATGCACATGGCAGAAATTAACCTCCCAAAAAGAGGCAACTTTGAAAAATGTAAAAGCAGAGCAGTGGCCCCTTTGACAGAGAAAATTATACTGGGAAAAAACATTGATGGAGATAGAAAACTTCTGTACCTTGTACCCTTTCATTCCCAAAAAGATACCAAGATTTTCCTCACTATCTCCTTTTCTCTCTTTTACATGGGTAGTACATAATGATTTTCCCCACTGCAGTTTTGCTATAAGCATTTTTCATCACCAAAATGCTAATTTCTTCTTTGTCTGTGCCCCAGAGTTGTCCCACACTGTCAGTGCACAGTGTGACAGTACGGAGAGTTATCCTTGGTCACCCAGAACAACATGCAGCTGCTTTTCTCAACTTGCAGAAAATGTATTATTTCCTTTTTTAATGCCTTATCCCAGATAGCACGTGATTCACCAAACAGCCTTGCCTTTCAAAGTACCTTCAATGACACACAAGGTTGTGCTGTCCCCAGACTGATTCAGGTACATCAGGGTTTCTTCGTAATTATTCTGCTCTTCAAGTTGAGCACTGAGAAGATGAAAAAGAGAGATTTTTTTTTCCTGTTCCTTTTAGAAGCACGAAAAAAATATTCATCTTAAAGACAAGAAATTCAAGCACTTTGATACTGAGCCTACAAAAAAGCGAAGTGAAATCAGGAATTCCTCAGAGGGAGAGGAGACCTGTGCTCAGCTGAACCTTCCCCACAACTCCACACTCCCACTGCTTTTCCTTTGGGAGGACAGGCTGCATTTATAGGGCTCAAAGCACATCAGGAGACTTCACACTAGGATTATAGTCCTCTGCCTACAGCAATCCCTCAAGTAGAAACAGAACAAAAAAACCCAAGGAAATTGGAACGCAGCATTTTTCAAGCCTACTCAGGTACTTTGAAACTGATAACAACCCAGTTGCCCTGCTTGGCATGCTACTTCTCATTGAAGGAAACAGAAAGGGGGAAGCAGAGATATCAGAGGGTACATTCAAAGGTCCTGCTCCTGAGGTTATCAAGCCAATCACTCCATGCCAGCACAGTGAGGTGGCACGTGCCAGCCACGGAAGGAGACAAGGCATCACGGCTCCAGCACCACACAGCCTCAAGTATTGGGTTTCCCAGTCCAGTTCCCATCTCCTCATTCTCCTTTTTCCCTTTCCTCCTCCAGAAATTCACATTAGTGTCATTTGGGAATAGACACAGAGAGAAAGCCAAGCATTCCGGAATTACCCCAGGCAAATCCCCAAGCCTTTCCCTCCACCCACAGTGGCAGAGATTTTGGCATCTCAGGAATGTACCAGGAAGCAGCAAACGCACAAGACACAGCTTGTAACACAGGCTGGGGACAGGGTATGGTGGGGAAAGAGCACCAGGGAAAATTTTAGCAAGAACTTCCTTCTTTTAACTGAAAACCAGTAAAAAAACCTCAGGGAGCATCCGGTTTTCCTGGAATCACCCAACTGTCACAAACCAGAGCACGAGGAACAAGAAACTCCAGGTGCATTTTAGCAGTAGTGAAACTGGAGCACGAGACAACACCTAAAGTCAAGCAGAAGGTTGTGCTGATACCAAAGGCTGCCCCAGCCCCCTGGTCTGCCCTGCAACCCCCAACACTGGGGGCACTGCCTGCCACCCTGCTGGTCCCACAGTGTGTTTGGGACATGCAGGTCCCACTGATGAGGACACACACACATCAATGCTTCAACCAGGCATTTTGTCCCCAGTGCCATCATCTGATGAGGAGACCAGGAATACCCCTGACCTTTCACTTCCCCAGCTCAAGCCCTGGAATAAACCACATCCTGGGAGCTTGGCTGGACATCAGACAGCCCTTTATGTAAACCCCAGTGCCACAGCAGACCTGAAATACAGCTGGGCATCACTGAAGGCAGGGTGTTTACCCCCAAACAAGCAATAAGAGCTTAAAATTAGTCGGCCAAGCTGCTACGTCAGGGTCTCTAAGAGACCAGACTTCATTCCAGGTGAGGCTTTGAGGAGGGGAATTTCCATCCCCAAACCACCGTGATTTTGCTTTTATGCCAGAGTTACTTAATTCATTTCCCCAGTTATCACTGGGGTTAATATTTAGCAAGTGACCTATTGTAAAGACCGTATCACAAGCGTTAGGGCAAGACAGCTAATCTTGCTGCAATGCATTTCTAGAGCAGGTCCCTTGTGGAGCACGACAGCTTTGGAGCTGGTTGGTTTTTGAGCAGTTCTCTTCTGACAAGTACAGGTTAAAAGTTAACACCAGCCAATGCTGGCAGGAACCCCTCATGATGTCAAGAACAACTTGTATCGATAGCTCCAGGAGTTGTTTGGGCACAGAAAGTATTTTAAGAATTCCCCTCGCTTTGCTTTGTTTCAGCTTTGTTCCATTTCCCTTTTTCCCAGCCAAGACAAAGCATGTACGTGAATATTATTCTCCACTTTTTCTACTCTTGTTGCACAAAACCAGGCCCACTACACAACCACTCAGGACAAGTCAGGGACATACCAGAAAAAGTCAGGATCCCCACGCATACAAAAGTTGTGTCTGTAAAATTTTTAAGCCTTTTCAGACCAACTCCAGACATTTTTGACCACCATTCAACAAAAATCTCACTTCAGCATTTGAAGACAGCTGGAGAGCTGGGCATGGTGAGGGAGGGCAGTGGCTCCTTCACTCTGGTTGTGCTGGCTGCACAAACATAGGACCATAGAACCCTGATTGCAGGAGGGCAAACTCCTTCGCTGCTGGCAAAGAAAACTCAAACACCTGCTGGTTACACCAGGGCTTTGTTTCAGCAACAGTTCTCCTAAACATCTCTTTTCTAAAAACACCAAGCTTGAGTACAAGGAAAACAGGAAGCAAAAAACCTATGGGGGCTGATGACTTTGCAATCAAAGCACTGGCTGTGTTTTCCTTCCCACCAGACCTAAAGACACACAGCCATAGTTCTCCATGTGGCTTTAAGAGCCCAGAGGAGAAAATAGGGATGAGGTTTTCTTCTTTAGGAGAAGGTCATCCCAGCCAGCTTTGAATTTCCCATGTAGGTTCATATAACCATGGAATCACAAAGTGGTTTGGGTTCAAAGGGACCTTAAACATCATCTAATTCCAATCCTTTCTCCCCATAATCAGGGACACCTTTCACAAGATCAGGTTGCTCAGGGCTCCATCCAACCTGGCCTTGAACACTTTCACTTTCTTGAACAATCTCTGGAGCAAGTTGCTGCCTCTGGGAGTCAGATGTTCTCTCCAGACTGAACAGGGATGCTTCAGCTCATGGGATAGGGATGCTCCTGTCCCCTCCAAGCCACACACTGCCTCCCCACAGGCTCACCTTTTGGGAGTCAAGTAATCCTCTTCACCAGCAGCTGCACACAAACACACAGAGCATTAGTGTCTGAAGGCAACCCCACTCTCCCACAGAACACCAGCTGCAGCCACGGAGAGGTGTGACAGGGACAGCCCCTCCTTGGGCAGCACGCTGCACACAAAGGAAGGCGTGAAATAAGATTGCCAGCAGAAACTGGGGATGTGGCTGGGTTAATATGTCATTATTTCACGTTTCCAGGCAACGACCCCAAGCTTTCGAGAGATCGATAACTGAGCAATAGTGAGGGCATGGAGATGATCACATGTAAAGGTAACAAGTTCCCTCCATCAAATTCATATATTTAGAAAAGGCAAGTGGGTTAGAAAAGAGTTTCAGTGAAAAACTCTCCCTCATTCTTATCAAAGCCAGGGCACACCAATAAGTGGAAAGCTTGTAAAGCCAAAGAGCTCCCTTTGGATTCAGCAAAAGTTGTGTCTAAAAATCTGGCTATAATTAAGCCTGTATCTATAAAGAAACACCACTTAGCAGCTTAATAAGTGGTCCAAAACATTCTATTATGCAACATCAATAGGATTTTATTATGGGAAACTGAACTTTTGCATTTCTTGATGTTGGAACATTTAACAACATTGCCCTCTGTTGTGTTTGAAACAGAAGTGGGGGAATTAGCAGACTATTTTCTAACAATTTTATTGTGCCTTCCCACAGTTGTGTGCTCCAGAGTCAAGGCATTTCCCACTGAAGAGGAGTGATAAAGATCAGCCCAGCTCCTAGGCAGCTGCTGCTTTACAGCCAGCTGTAAACCACTCACAACACGCTGCAGTTGGGAGGGAAATGGGTTTCTGCATGTTGGGATGGCGTCCAGCCTGGAAAACCAGATCCCTTTTCCAGATTAAGAGCAAAAATCAGCCCCACTGAAACTGCTGGGCTCTTATTAATGTTTGAGGAAGAAGTTATAAACAAGTAACAATTCTTGTTTCTCTGTGCTTGGAATCGTGGTCTAACAGATGTCAATAAACTGCAAATTATTATTCATTTTCTACAGGACAAGTTTGGAGAGAAAGACTAGAAATTTCTTACTTGTTTCATTTCCTCTGAGGACCAAAGGCAGGGTGCTTCGGAGAGCACTGAGGTCAAACTTTGGGGGTCTTGGAGGCTTCCCAGGGGCAGGACCCAGGGATTCAGCTGAAGGGAGAGGTTTAATTCTTGGCCATTTGATCCTGGGACTGTAAGACCATTTTCCTGCCCTGGGCTGGCAGAAGGGAGGCTCCAATTCTGCTCCAGAGAAGCACAAGGACAGGCATCAATTAGCCCCCATTTAAGCAAAAATTAATTCATTAGTTGTTATACCCACATTTCTAACCAGCTCTGCTTCCTCCCAATTTCAGCATCCCCATAACACTGCGAGTCTCTTACCATGTTACCAGAAGTGCAAAGTAAATGGAAATGTCCATTTTCACAAAGCGAACCCTGTTGGGGTCTCAGCTCTCGACAGCTCCCTTCCTCTGGATTATAAAATACTAGCCCAGTTTTCTGTCCCGGTAACAGTTTAATCCGCCAGGATTTAGTGGCACGGCTGCTTTCAGGGCTCAGTCCAAGTGAGGTGGCTTTGCAGGGTAAACAAAGACTTAAGCTTTTCAGTGCCCCGTCACCCAGTGTGACGTTAGCACGGGGACCTTCACAGCATTCGAATTTCCTAGCACCGGTTTCTCTAAGAAATATGTTCTCTGAGCTTAAACATGACCTTTTGCAAAGCTGGGAGGGAGGAATTCGGGTTTAAGCCATTTTAATTAGAATCAAACTGTCTTTGCAGATGAGTCCAGCCGTTCTATGTCTGTGTGAAGCAAAAGAGCAGGGTCTAGTCACATTTACCTTGTGACTACAAAAGGCCAAAGCAGACCAAAGCTAAAGAAGGGAAGGATTTCTTCCCAATATCTAATCCAAACCTATTCTCTTTCAGTTTGAAGCCATTCTCCCTTGTCCTGTCACTGCCTCTGTAAATAGTCTCTCTCTGTATATACATGCTCAGTGTTAAGAATACACCTCACTGTACCTTTCTGCTGCTGAGGTTGCTCTCTTGGTGCACAATAACCTGTCTGGCAGAACTCACCTGCTCCATCAGACCTCCTGTATCCTCTGGGAGCTGTCCCACTGCCAGCCTTCTTCTGGGCATGCCAGTCCAGCACAGGCTTGCTTCCAAAAGGCCGTATCCTGTCACTGTCCAATGCAGCAGGAGCACGTGTCACCCTCTGCTCCCGACAAGGGTGTGTGTTTAAGTTTGCTGCCCGTTGGGTTGGGAGTATTGCACTTGCTTTCTCATTGCGGGATAAAGTCTCTTCCCAGATTTGTAGGACGTGGTGGAAAGAATCCGGTCGCTGAGGAGCCACTGGAGCTGTTTGGCCTGATCCTTGCTGGTCAGTGCTACAGGACAACCAAGGCTTTTCTGAACTGTTCTTGGGGGAACTCAGCCCTTTGTCTGAGATGTTGCCCTTGTGCTCTTTGTTGTGCCCCATCAGTTCCACGTAACCCAGCTTGGCTTGAGGCCACGCCAAGGGGTTGTGTTGGGTGAGCAAAGAGGGTTGGGAGGCAGAATGGGCAGGTTTTATTATTTTCACATCTCTCTCACTCTGGGGCAGAGGGCTGGATGTGGCATTCCCTCCAAAGCCCAGCTTGGATGAGGTTTCAGTGGGAGGCTTCTGGAGTGGCTGCACCAGCTTGTTGGCCAAGCCAGGGTAATTTTGAAATTTTGCTCGGAGGGCTTTGAAATCAGTCACACCTTCCTGGGTGAGGGGAGAGAGGAGAGCACAGAATATCTCCTTACAGAGGTGGCAATAGGCAATTAATACAGTCATGATGCCTTCAGACAGAAAGAGGCTGCAGACTGTACCTTGGTCACCAAGGATTTGCCAATCCTGGTGAAAACTTAAAAGCAGTAGAGGAGAATCAGCTCTCGCAAAGGATCCCCCAAAGACTCACAAATCACTTCTCATAAAGGCAAAAGAGCTGAGACAGGAGGAAAACACAGGAGCAGAGCACGGAAACACAACTAAACAGAGCCAGTGGGACCAGGGGAGGTGCCTCCTTCTCCCCAGTGTCCCCCAGTGAGGGAGAGTCACCCTCAGGAGGACCTGGCAAACACTGAATTCAGTGTTAGAGCTTCCTGGCAGAGGTGCTGCCACACTGTTTATGCACCTGCTGGGTAAGAAAGCTGCACTTTATTTTCAGTACACAAGCACCAAACAGGGGAGAGGCCAGTGCTGCTCCAGAGATCCCCAGGCTGTCCCCTGCCTTCTTTAGAAAACTTCACCATGGAAAGAGAAGCATCAAACATCCTCCCTGGCAGGCTTCAAATGACCCCTGGGACAAAATATTCTTCCTTCACAGTGTTGGTTCAGCTCAGGATCCTCAAGGCTCTTTGGATGCTTCTGCCCTTACCTTTATTCCCACCCCAGGAGGCAGAGAACATACCACCCAGTGGCAAACAAGGACAGCGAAAGTATGCCCAGTGCAGGTGATCAATACTGGCTATGATACTCAATTCCTCTCCCACACAGTTACCAGACCCAGGTTATACATGATTTTGAAGAAAGAGAGCTAACCAGTGACAGTGCAGTTTAAAAGGGCACTTAAAGAACATTTTGTTTCAGGCCTTCATTCCCCTGTGTCTCACCATCCTACACTGGAAAAAGTGGACCACAATTTTTGCCTGCAGTGTCATGGCTTAAATTCAGCCCTGACCTGAACTAGGGAGAAAATATGAAGAAAAATTTATGAGCTACTTAAGTCCTTGAACTGCTCTATAACTTTTTATATGCCATGATTACATTAGGTGCACTGCTCTGGCAGCTTAGTTCAGTGCAGAGAACTGTAAGGCTTCAGGAGAACCTGTCTAATGAGGAAATTGGAAAAAATTATCTAGGACAGGACTTCGTTATTCTGAAAAAAGCCCCAGCCTTAAGTGTTAAGACAGAACAGATGAATAGCATACTGAGGTTTTATTGCATTTAATTGCACGATTTATTAAACACTGACAATTTCTCTTGAATAACCCCTTTCACTGACTTTATTACTTTCACAGGGTAGTGCATGATGTAAAGAACCAACCCTTGGGGGAGAGGTTTGAATTGCTCCAATTATATTTCATATTAGTGGTCAGCAGCTTGATGCTGCGTGAGCTGCCCAGACAGGCTAATCTAGGGGCGAGCCAATGGGAATGGGAGCTTTCAGAGGCATAAGGAGGATGAATCAGATTTTAGAAAAGAAAAAAAATAGTCCCACATGTACCTGATCCCTCCAGTAATGCCAGACAGGAAATAAAGCAGCGAGGTGCCCTAATGCAATTGCATAGAGCTTTTTGCACATGCTGCAGCAATAGTTGAAGAGTTCAATGCTGTTTACCTCCCCACACTGCTTTTCTTTACTGCAGAGCACAGTTCCTCATCAGTGCCCTCAGAAACAAAGAGAAAGGAAAAGAAAAAGTCACCTACATGTCTCAACGTGCCCCTGGCAAAGGCAGACTCATGAGACACAGAGGTTTTGGTCAGGCCTCTCCCTGGCACTGGCTGTGAGAGTCATAAGATTGGCACTAACTTTAATTTAAGGGGAATGCATACAAGCTTCCCTTTCCCCCCCTCAAATTGTTGTTCCTTTTGGCTCGAAATAGCAGCTTCCAGTGATTTGCCTAATTAGTTGGAAGATAATCTGTGCTTAATGCACTCTCAGTGCCCCTCACTGGAATACAGTTCCCCCAGACTGGTGCCTGCTGGGATCCTCATGGGAAGGAGGGACAAGTCAGACCCCCAGCCAAGTACAGTGAACTTTCAGAGAGGATGGGGTTAAAATGCACCCCATGGTCACCTCCTGCACACCCACACCCAGCTGGGCAATCCATCCCTTCCCAAAAAGCTCCTGCAAATGCTGTTTCTCTGCACAGGACTGAGCTTAGCCAGGCCCTCCAGGGTGCAATGAGTTCTCCTGGTCTCTGCAGGGATGATTTTCCACCAGAACTCGGAGTGTTTCAAACCACAAACCCATCCAAGCAGCTCTCTGGTTCAACCTACACACCTTAAACCAGCCCTGGGAGATGCTCAGGCTAAACACAGCGCTGAGCAGGTCACAGGCAGGACACACGTGAAATCCCAGTCCTGGTGTCCCACCAGCCCAGGGAGGGCTCAGATCCCCTGAGAATCAGACCAGCAGAAAGCAGGGAGAACACAGTAATAAATTTTAAGGGCTGCCAAAAGCTCACAATATGTATTACAGCTACATCTGGCCAAATAATTGACTGTGAATAACACTACATTTGGCAAAAGCCCACGCAGGATGAGAGAGGGAGAGAGCAAAAAGGAAACAAACTTCCACTGGCCGGAAAGCTGTGAGTATTAAGG
The DNA here is from genome assembly GCA_035583185.1 of Anabacerthia variegaticeps. Taxonomy (NCBI): domain Eukaryota; kingdom Metazoa; phylum Chordata; class Aves; order Passeriformes; family Furnariidae; genus Anabacerthia; species Anabacerthia variegaticeps. The sequence goes on along the minus strand of JAWWEW010000006.1, from coordinate 4,100,732 downwards.
AGTCAGGGGACAGAAGCATTACAGAGTCAGGGGGCAGCTAAACTTTCCATATTTTCTCCCTATAAATAAAATACTCTGCTAACATTAAGATTAGTCTAGGAGACAGAATAAAGCTCAGCTCGAGCTTATGATAAGGGCACCTTTCAGAAGGAGCAGCAGCAGGAGGTTTGTGCTGATACCAAGGTCTAACCAAAAGGAATCTGAATTATGGACTCACAGGATGGTCTGGATTGGAAGGAACCTTAGAGAACATCATGTTCCAACCCCCTGCCATGGGCAGGAACACCTTCCACTCGACCAGGTTGCTCTCTGAGCTCTGCCCCATCCAACCTGGCCTTGGACACTTCCAGGGATGGGGCAGCCACAGGATATCTGGGCAACCTGTGCCAGGGCCTCACCACCCTCACAGAGAAGGATTTGTTCCTGATATCTAATCTAACCCTGCCCTCTGTCAGTTCAAAGCCATTCCCTCTTGCCCTCTCACTCCAGGACCTTGACAAAAGTCTTTCTCCAGCTCTCTTGGAGCCACTGAAAGGCTTCCATAAAATCACTGCAGAGCCTCCTCTTCTCCATTGACTAACTAAGTAGAACTAATTCTCCCTAGTTTTCCGAAGCTGCTTTTCTAAAAGGAATTGCCACAGGAATAGAAACCCCATCCAAGACGTGGCACCCAGGACAGCTGAGAGGAAGCACTGCCTGTTCCCCTCCTGGAATTTTTCTAGTTTACTCAATTCTTTATCTCGATTCCCAAGGGAGCTCCAGTGGGTAAATGTTTAATCAGCGCTGCCCTCTGCCCTGCCGTGGGACTGCTGGAGCCAAGCCCAGGCACCCCGGGCACATTGAGGAGAGCACACTGCAGATACCACCGGCTCCTTAACCCAGAACAAAAAAAGAATAAATAAAATCCAACTCTGCTTTTTGTTACGTTTAGAGGCACAACTGCAGCTCGTCTCAGAGAGAAGGGGGTGGAAGAAAGGAGGCACTGGGAGACTGGGTGGAAGAAATCAGTGCCAGGAGCAGCGATGGGAGCGCACCCCTCTCCCCCGGGATGAGGCGCTCCTGGCATTCCCTGGAGAGGACAGCCCCAAGCCAGGAATCAGCAGCAGAAAGGCAAGCAGCAAACCCTTCCCCCGGGGCCAAGCGCAGAGGAGACAGAAACCATTGCTGCCCTCGGTGTGAAAGGGGAGCCCCAGTAGTTACCACGTCCATCCCTCGCCGCTCCGTGCCGGCTCCAGGGACTCAGCCCGGCAGCATCTTCCCTTCCTTCCCTTTCCCTTCCTTGCCTCCAGCTGCTCCCCGCTCCGCTGCCCGTCCCGCAGCCACGCCAGGTGAGGCGGGGCGAGCCCTGAACACACCTGGGCCAAGGCTGGGTCTGCCCCCGGGGCGGGGAGAGCCTCACCTGGGCAGGGCTGGGCCTCACCTGGGCGGGGAGAGCCTCACCTGGGCAGGGCGAGCCTCATCTGGGCAGGGAGAGCCTCACCTGGGCGGGGAGAGCCTCACCTGGGCAGGGCTGAGCCTCACCGGGGCAGGGCTGAGCCTCACCTGGGCAGGGCTGAGCCTCACCGGGGCGGGGAGAGCCTCACCTGGGCAGGGAGAGCCTCACCTGGGCAGGGCTGAGCCTCACCTGGGCAGGGAGAGCCTCACCTGGGCAGGGCTGAGCCTCACCGGGGCAGGGCTGAGCCTCACCTGGGCAGGGAGAGCCTCACCTGGGCAGGGAGAGCCTCACCTGGGCAGGGCTGAGCCCGCCCCGCAGTCCCTGCCCCGACCCACGGGTGTCCGTGCTGTGGCAGGCTTGGCGTGGGCTCACAGGGGGAAGGAGCTGCTCTGCTTTGCTTTCTGAGGGCATGAATGGCATCTGCCTTCGGCATGGGTGTCCCTACAGCACCATATCATGTCCATATATAAGGCAGGTTATAGGGTCTTAGAATGGCTTGAGCAAGAAGGGACATTAAAGGTCACCTCATTCCAAGCTCCCCACCATGTTCTCAGGTGTCTTCTCACACCTGGGGCAAGCAAAACTGAGGAGAGATGAGGAGCCCCACCATGCCCAGCAGTAACCCTTACCCTGTCTCTCTTAGAGAAGTCACCCACGGGTGACACTCAGGCCAGCCTGCACCAGGCTCTTCCCCACGGTGAAGCCAGAGACCTCAGAGTGATTAAACCAGACATTTCCCCAGAGGAACCAAATGTTTCCTTCATCTCTGGATAGCAGAGCCCAGCAGAAACAGTCCCTTGCTGAAGCCCACACATATTCCCTGGTGAAGCAGCCCCTGTCCATGGTGAAGCTGTTTCTCAGACTCCTAAGGACAGACCAGCTAAATTAGGGCAAAAAAAGACTTTTCCTATCACTGGATATTACTGCCCTCGAGAACACGCTGAAAGGATCTGTCCAAACATTGAGCCCATGTTTTTACAGAGCATGTCTCCCAGGAAAAGCAAGGCTGGTTAGCTTGGCAAGAAGAGAAGTGAGAGCCCCAGGACTTCCTTTTCCCCTCCATAACTGATCAAATATTATTTCATCTCTTTCTGCAGGAGTGCTTGATGTTTTCCTCCAAGCAGAGGTGGGTGCTGGTATTCAGAGGTGGCTGAGATGGGGCTTGGGTGGGCAGGAAGCCATTGGCACCCTGAGCAATACTCATTAGCTGACCCTAATCCTACATATCAAGACACAGCACCTCTCCTATGCATCATTCCCACAGAGCTGCTTAGAAAAAAGCCATGAAGGGATCCTCATCTAGTTCTAGTCCCTCTGCCATTGGTAGGGACACTTTCCACTATCCCAGGTTGCACAAAGCCCCATCAACCTGGCCTTGAACTCATCCAGGGATGGGGCAACCACAGCTTCTTTGGGAAACCTGTTCCAGTGCCTCACCACCCTCACAGGGAAGTATTTCTTCCTAATATCTAACCTAAACTTGCCCTCTTGCAGTGTGAAGCCATTCCCCCTTGTTCTATCCCACTCTGCACATGGATATTGAGCAAAGCCTTACTCCAAGCATTCTTAATGTCTTCAGGAGTGGGACTGATGCTCTCACAGCCTAACCTGACATTACTTTCCAGAGCCAAACTTGAGGAGAACTGAAAAAATAACAGAAATAGAATTTGGGGGGGGAGGGGGGGAAAGGCTTGTTTGTCAGAGACATGACTCGAAAAACAAGTCTCGTTCCTCACCACATGAAAAGTCCTGCCACTGCATGGTGGTCTTGGAGAAGAAAGGGGGGGGCCTGCTGAGCTGAAAGTTGGCAGGGAAGTCCCCCAAGCCAGCAGCGTGATGGAAATCAATGCCAGCTTTGTGTACAGGTAGCTGGGGAGGATTTATGAGTGGTATGAACACAGGCCATGAATTAAAGCACTGTTGGAAAATCGGGAGGTTGTGACTTCAGAGCCGTAGTCCTGTGGAAAGGGACAGGGCAGATTCCTCTCTATGCACTTTAAAAATGAAAAAAATATGCCAAAATGTTCTTGAAAACATGCATTTTGTGAGTGCTAGCCCTGGTGGGACCCCACTAGCCTCACCTCCCTTCGACAGCAGCCCTGGGGCTGCCATAAATCGCTTGGGGCTGCAATAACTGAATGAGGAGCAAGGTGTAGCCACAGTGTTGGACACATCAAACACTGCAGAGCTGTGAGCCAACTTTTGTCCCTGGGTCTGGACCTTTGGGGAAAGTCTGATGATAAAGAGCTGGTAGCTGGTGCTGCTCTATGTAAGTGACCTTTCAACGGGCCACATGGCATGATTTCCTTTGAGAAACTAGACAGAGATGTCAAGAGACAACAAAATGCTTTACACCCTCTCTGAAATGCTGGAGGGAATGCAGGTAATCCCTTCACTAGCCCTTCCCCTCCTGCCTCACCTCTTCCCACAGTGCTGGTGCCTCCCATCAGTCCCCACCAAGCTGCAAATTGGCAGTAGTGACCTCCCAGCAAAACACAATGACCACCTTGTCCACTGCTGTTATTCCACGGGCAGCAATTTGGAGCAGGAGCTCGGGGTTTGCTCTGGGTTTGTGCCTCAGAGGCACCGACCCAGAACAGGAGTTCCCAGGCACAGCCCCCATGTGAATGAAACCAAACATCACTGCTGAGAGCAGCAGCCCCAAACCCCCTGCACATGCACAACCTCCCCAGAACAAACCATTTCAGCCTGTTTAAAAATTTAAAATTTCGGGACTTGGATGGGGTTTTTTTCTGCAGTGGTGCTATTGGTATATTATGGAGTTGCATCAGTCCAAGGACTGCAAGCACAGCATCCAGCAGGCTTACTTCCCCTGAATTAAATTATTCTTTACAGCTACTTAGTGACTGGTGGATTTGTCATATAATGTAGGTCTATTATACAGAGTTAGAATTTTGGGGTTTTTTTACTTTGGTTTGTTTGTTTGGGGTTTTTTTTGGTTTGTTGGTTGTTTTTCTTTTTTTTTTTCTATTTCACAGAGGTGTCACTATAGACCAGAAACGACAGCAGATCTTGTGAATATGATTTATTCCTACTCTTTCAGACTTTTAGAAAGGTGGGGCAGTGTGCCTGGTGGAGATGAGGCAGATTTTTAGGGATGCAGCCTTCTCTGGTAGCCAACAAGATTCAGGTGTTGCCCATTATATAATTGGTGGTAACATTAGCCCAGTGTCATGATATTACAGACTGGGTGTGGTCTGACAAGTTGTTTTCTTTCATCACAGCTACTGGCCCTGCATGTGGGGAAAGGCAGGAGGGTCCATATCTTTGAAAAAAGCAACTCAAAACCCAGACAAAGGAGGAAAAGTGGACAGCAGGGTACAGCCTTATACTAGGGCTCAGGTTTTATGCCTTATTCTCTCCCCCAAGAGGGCCAGGATGCTCACCCCAATCTGTTTCCCTGCACATCTGATAGAATCCTAGAATGGTTTGGGTTGGAAGGCACGCTGAAGATCATCTAGTTCCAACCCCCTGCCATGGGCAGCTGAGAATGGTTCGAATCTCATCCTTTTTCTGCCAGGCGGTCATATCGTGGTTTTCCAGCAGAGGGGGAGAGAGGATCACTTGTTCCACCATCGAGCAGCTTCCTCTCTCTTGCCTTGCTGGCAGGAATGAGAAATTTAAGAAAATGCAGTATTATCGATCCCCGCATTCCAAAAGCCAACACTTTATTTGGCTGGCCAGGACAAGTGTTGTTTAGGAGTCAGTGGAGGTACCCACATGGCTCCATCAGAAGGTTTAAGATCAGCCCCAGGGAAGCACTGTAGCAGTCAAGAAAATGAATTTAAAAGCCCTGCAATGTTTCAGGTATTTTATCTGTCCAAGCTACACGGTTGTCTCTGCAGTATGGCCCTGATCCCACACTTAAGTGCACACCTTTCTTTTTTAGCAATATAGCCCATGTAATCACATGTGTGTTTAAAGCTAAGTGTTTACTCTGGTAGAATATGTGTTATCAGTTATCAGACCAGCTCAGTGTTCAGTGACACCAAATGATGACTGGCACTAGGGTTGTGGTCATCTTATGGTCCTTAGGTGGACCTTTTCCATGCCTCTCCACAGCTTCTGTGTTCAGTAACTGAGCCACAAACAATGGCTTTGGTCCTTAAAATGCACCATCTCACTGTGAGCACTCAGTAGCTGGGGAATTTAAGGTGGGGGTGAAAACCAGATGTACTTGAGGAAATGAGATGCAGAACTGCTACCCAGAGGAGAAACATGCTGGTCAGAGGCTGGTCAGCAGTGTTTGCTGTCGCCCCTCTGACATGAATGATGACCAGGGTCAGGTACAACTTGCAGCATCCTTTCCCTGCCCTGCTGTATTGCCAAGACTGCAGAAACACCACCTAGCACAAAGCATCTGCTCTGCAGGGTAAACTACAGCAAACACTTTATATCAGTCTTATCCCTCTTCATACTTCTACTCAGGTCTTCTATTTGCTATACAATATAAAACCATCTTCCAAATCAAAGTCCTTCTCTTAAAGTTATCTGTGCTTGGATTTTGATTTTGAAGTTCAAGAGATGAAGACCTTGGCAGCCAGCTTTGCTTCCTTGGCAAATCAGTAGTTATTTTACCAAGCTGCTGTGCAAGGAAAGTTCTCCAGCGCCTGCGGGAGGGGATGAGCTGAGAAAGCCCATGTGTGCTGTGAAAGCGCATGTGAAACAGCAAACTTACCAAAGGCACAGCTCCAGTTTCTAGGCAGAGCTCCTTGATCTTGCCATAGCTACCTCTCTCTAACTCCTGTATGTTTCAATAATCTCTATATGTTTTTATAAAAAAAACCCCACCACCCCTGAATAAAAGGCTATCTGCTCTGTGCTTTTCCCTGGTGAACCATGAGAGACCAAACAGCACGTGTCAGTCACATCACCTAATGCTCAGCAGCAAGAAGCTTGGATACAACTTTGTGGGTAGGATATAACAAAGAGAATAACAAACAACAGGACTCTCCCTTTAGATGGTCACAGTCTTCAAGTCAGGAACAAAATTCAGATTTATAGTATTGCATGAATAATGTACTACGAAAAATATAACACTGGCATAAAAAAAGGATGATTCTTTTACATAACTGTATCCCCTGCAGCAAAAACTTTATTAATAGACTAAAAATAAAAATCTATGTGTGAAGAAGGAACAAATGCAAATTGCTGGACGACCACAACATTGTGTTACATACATTACAACTTCACCCTGCAGCTAGGCTCGTGCAGCCAGCCACATTACCCTTGGGCTGCTCAGGTGCTGTGCTAAAGATCAATGCCTTCTGCAGGCAGAAATTCATTCCCTTTTCTGGGCCAAACATATCTGAAGTGGAACAAAATCCTGTATTGCTATCAGTGAGGACCAGAGGGTGCCCAAGATTGTTTACACTGAGTTAATCTGCCCCCGACTTTAGATAGGTAAGGGTTGTAAATGAGGAGTTGTGTGTCTTCTAATTAGAGGGAAAGATTTCTTCAGTGCCAGGGAAAAGAGCTTTGTGATGGGAATAGTCACAAAGTGGTGATGGGGGCTCACTGCTCATCCCAGCCTGCTCACAGCCCCTATTTCCATGCTCTTGAAGAGCCCCAAGACTTCATGGCTCATCCTCCTGAAGGTGACTGCATCCCCATCGACAGCACGGCCAGCACTGCGAGCCAGAGGTTCGGAGAGTTAATTCAGGTTTAGAGTCAAGGATCCAACAGGCATTTTAGACACGTTCAATTCATAATGTTATAGATGGAACCATAGCTTTTATATATATATATATCACTTTTGGAACATAACACCTTTGAGAAAGGTTCTTTACTTTCACCTCTAACGTGGAGTGCTTTGCTTGCTGCTTAAATCTCTCTCGCACGCCTCTCCCCCAGACGACCTCACCTATCAGTGTGAAATTGGTGTTGTGCCTGATTGCACAAACCAGCCCAGCCTCTTACCTGGGAGATGTGCCACAAATAACTTTCATTAGATATATACAGTGTGTTTCTGATGCTGCTATCAGAAAAGAAAAGATATAAAGCCTCGACAGCCTGGCTGAGATGCTGAGGAGGCACTTGGCTGTGCAAAACAGCCATTTGTATCCCAGGACAGCCCAGGTTTGGATCGAAGGCAGGTTTGGCAGAGAGCCAGGGAGGGTCCCACCATGGGGACAGTGGGGTCCATCCCCACCAGACCTCTATAGGCATTGCTGAAACCTCCTTATGTCATTGTGTCTTAACAGGGATGCAGAACGCCTGTGATGTGTAACAGGGAGGTGACGAGGGGGATTGCCTTAGGCCAGTTACAATTCCCTACTTTTTTCCCAGGCAAAAGCAATTCAGGTTTAATAGTATATTAAAAAAATATTAAAGCCCTTATTCGAGTTCTTCTTGCATAGGCCAAGAAGGGAGAAGGACTTGGTGAACCCATCTGAAGTGCATTAGGAGGTAAGGGATTACATTAACATACTCCCAAAGGTCACAAAAGGGCAGTTTTCATTTCATTTCACCACAGAGTTTACCCATGTGCTACATTTCTTCATGTTTAGCAAAGACAAGCCCCAGGGTCATTCTGAACTTTAATTACATTTAAAATCACCCTCTAAGAGGCCCTTTTATTTTGATAATTTACAATACCAGCTATTGAAATGAGCTTTGCAATTAATTTGGGAAATACACAAAGTGACACTTCTATCCCAGTCTTTTGTGGACAAAGGACAATTCACTGTCTGCTTAATAGCTGTAATAGCCCAAGACCAGACTTTCCTGCAATAATTACTCTTTATCTTGAATTTATTGAGGTTCAAACTTCCAGTTGTCTGCTGGGAACATTTCATTTATGCAAGAAGCATCTCAGCCCACTTATGCAGAAGGAAAAGCGGGGAGATACAGACCCCTGTCTGAACACACAGGTCTCCAGAGATCCCTTACTCTTTTTTTTAACTGATACCTAATGAAATTACAGATTTTTTTGCGCATTTTTTTACCTGCCCAGGGGTCCTTATGGGACTTTTGGAGGCTGTGTGCAAGCTTGAGGAAACAGCTATGGGGCAATTTGGACTATGACCATTTTCAGTTTCTTCTAAAACAACAGAACTAAATATTATCATCTTGTGATTATTATGTTAAAAACAAGTAATCTATAAGGGCCATCCAAAAACCAGGTGACAACTCACATCAGCTTTAGAGATGGGAAACTGCCTTATGGGGCTGGCAAAGGGAGGAAGCTGAACTGCCACTTCCTTGACAGATCTGGAAGGTACATGTTCCTCATAACACAATTTTGTGCTAATCTTCAATTTGCTGTGCTGGGAAGGTTCTCCCTGGTCAGCAACCAGACACACCAAAATTACAGTGAAGTCACCGTGGGAAATAAAATTAGTTTCCTCCTCCTTCAAATGAAAAGGCTGGACAAGAAACACACTGCTGCAATAGGGTTTGATTGACTCTAACGTGGAAACAGTTGCAGAGTTTAATATATTTCCTTGCCAGAAAACTGGGAATTTGCTTCCAAAAGGGCAAAGGCCTCTGGGATGTGCCCTGATTCTTTGTGATTTGATCTGTGCTGTTGTCAATGATTTACTGCAGCGTTTTGGAGGCCGGGGGGCTCCGTGCCTCTTCCAGCACTCCTGAAACTTAAAGCTTTTGTTTGCAGCTGATCTGCAGCAAACATTTACATATGGGAAAACAATGTGGTGGAGCCCGGGTCAGCTCTCTCCTTTGATCCTCTCCATATGTTTCCTGGATTTAATGGCAGGCCAGGCCACGGTGACGGCGTGCAAGGAGCTCAAGGCGCTGCCTACCCAAAGGTGAGTGTGTTCCATCCCCAGCTTTACATGTAGAAATTACCAGCATGTCAGCCAGCCCATCAATTTTGTCCCAACTTGAGGCACGTGCACACTGTGCTCTCTCTGTAAACAGCTACCAGGAAAAAAAATAGTGGCAGTTGTCCAAACCCCAAGCTCAGGATCGTAATTCCTTCTTAAAGGAACTGTTTGCACAATGGTTTTTATTTTACAGATGACTATTAAGCCTTCTTAAACTTCCTTACCGACATTACCATACTGGGTTTGGGCACTTAAAATGAGTTCTCCACACAGGATGATTTATGAGTTAATAGTTTTCATATTCTTTTTCATAGTAATTATTTTACATTTGACAACGTGAAGTTAACAAGTGCATGTGAATAACCCAATTTTCAATCCAAGCCAGATCCTCATACCTCAGTTTTTTCCCCTGTACAATATTATTAACCTATCTGAGTGTCACTTGGGCTTTGAAGGAGAGGAATAAACAAGTTACTTTTTTTCCAAAGCTATACTGTCATGATAGGAAAATGGTTGGATTCTCTTTTCTTTTCTACAGCTATTAATTTCAGGCTTGTTGTAAAGGCAAATATGATTTAGAAGGATCAAAAAAAGGTATCAGTGATAATTGGAACATGGAGACAAGGAGAAGGCAGAAAGGAAAAAAAACTGTGGTAGTGATACACTTAATTATGAAGGCTTATTCCGATAATCCCTTTTGAAAATGAACAAAGACGAGATTTTTGATGTTTGATGAACTTATCAAACAAGGCAGAATAATGAAGAGGTAAATGTAAAATCCAATCGAAGGTGAGCCAATTAAGTACTTTGCAAAGTGCTGAAGGATACAGCCCACAAATCCTCCTGTCAGAGCAAAAAGGCATCAACACGTGTGTGTCCTCCGGCTCCGCCTGTCTGCAGGTTCCTCTTGTTTTCCTGGAGACACGGTGGGGTTTTATCTTGCACAATGATCTGCATCCACAGGCTCCCTTACTGAGCTGTTGTGCCTTTCATTTAGTAAGTCTCTCTTCTACAGGCTCTGATGAATCCCCAATGTGCTCCATACCTCTGCTAATTATCAATATTTCTCTTTGGACTGCAGTCTTGTAAGTAAAACAGACTGCTCATTAGCTAATCACCCAAACAATAAGAATAGTAATAATAACGATGTTTTGACTTGGAATAACTCCTTTAAAATGCTTTGAAGGCTATGGCAAACACAGATTTGTGTTAGCACACCACAGATTGCTCCTCAAGACAAAGAAATGCATCACACAAATAAAGGTTGGAGGAGTTAGGAAAGAAATAGAGATCGTAATGATTGGGCTGGGAGGAAAGAGAAGAATTTTCTTGCTGTTGTGTAGAGGTTTTCAGTGTGTGTGCTCAGTCTGTTCCAAGGGCCACTAAGATACAGTACCTTTGCCATTTGCTGCTTTTGTATTCTTCCTTTAGTTATTTTCTTCTTCTCAGAATTTATGTATTTTGTTTTAGAAACAGACAGCCAGCAAATGTGTAGTCAATATCCTTTGTACCTTGTTTTGCCAGCGCTGTTGCTGTAGCCATTCCCACCACTCCACAAAGCCCATGGGAATCAGAACCTGATTTCAGACTGAGCGGGAAAAATACTGACCAGGAGTTCACAGTGGTGTAAAAAAAGTGAAATCAATAGATTTCAAAAGAGGCCCAAGGGGATAAACATCACTCCTCCTGGAGATTGTGATGTGCTTCTGAAAAGAAAGCCAAAAAATAAGCTTTTCTTTAAAACCTGTCTGTTCATGACACTCCTGTTTACTCAGTGTGTTTGCTCTTATATATATATTATGTATATATATTTCATTACGATTTTAAATCTACCTATTGGAAAGGGCTAGGATCTCTTGGGAGATCAGGAAATCCAAGACAAAATCCTCAAGCACTGCACCTGTGGCCCCTGATCAATTCTGATGATGAATACTTGGATGGCACATCTTGGGTCGTACAGTCACCTCTGCTAAGGGATGCTTCCCACTTCCTACAACATAGGATCCTGGTGGAAAAACACACACAGAGATCATTTTCCCCCTTCTAGCCTCCAGCCCTCCTTAAAACACAGCTTCAAAGACCTCAGAGTGCTCTTTCTTCCCCTTCTTAGAAGAAGCAGCAGAGATGTTAATTCTCCAGCTCCTGTCGACTGTCAGCTGAGCCAGTGGTCAGGATGGACTGATTGCTTTCCTTGCCAAGAGAAAAAAGTAAGGATCCACTGTAATGTATTCATTTATCTTCAGATGTGTCTGTGATGAGGATGTACACACATTAATTATATATATTATACATATTCATCACTCTGAAGCATCCAGTAAACTCATCCAGATATGATGGAGATGCTCCTCTACTTGAGAGGTTCTTACTTACCCTGGTGTAAACTGGGCAATAAATTTGTTTGAGGCAGCAGGACAGAAAAAGTAAAATCAAGGCAAATGGTGGAAGAATCAGGCCAGAATATTTGCCCAAGTCTTTCTTCCTTTTCTGTCTCAGATTTAATTACGTATCGCCTGATTCTTAATGCAAATATTCCAATGACATTAGAAGCAGCTTTCATTCATCTGCTCCTGTTCTCAATTTTTACATAATTTCAAAGGTCATCATAATTTTAGAATTTATTTCCAAATATCTGATATAATTTTGCTTTCTATTGAGTTTGTTATCCCTGCATTTTTTTGTCCCTGTGCTTATAATGAGTAAATTATTTGGCTCTTCTCTCTTTCCCTGTTTTTTTCCCCTTCCTAGTTTAAAGAGCAGCAATTCTCATTAATAATCCATTAGAAATGTTGCAGGATCAGTGTTGCAATTAGTGTCTGTGTCCATCTCAGCCTGGGACATTCCAGGACAAAGCATGTGCAACTGGAAAAATGCCATATTCTTTCCAAGGTGTAAAATAGAGAAGAGAGGTTTTACCAACAGCCATTCCAGCCTCCTCTAAATTCTCACATACAAACCTCAGGCAAATCTGAGCTCCCACCTCTCTGCTGACTCTCCCTCTCCATCTACCACATACAAAGTCACATGGCCACGTAAAAAAAAAAAAGGAATATAGATTGAAATGATAGTTTTGATTGCTTTATAGCCCGTGAAGGTGGGGGATACAAGTGGTTGTGTCTCTCCTGTGTGGTGCAGCACCGGTACCGGAGGCTGGTGCAGCCAGGGGGGTTTGCAGGGCGGAGATGTGCCGGAGACCTCTGGGATGAGCAAGCTTGTCGTGCTGAGACAACGTGCACTGGACCCCCCAGCTGTGGGAAGGACTTTCAGTGTGAGGAAACAGGTGGGTGAACCAGGCACAAACTCCTGCCAAAGCGGTTTTGGTCCTGGGGTGGCACCAAACCTCTGCCAGGCAGGCAGCAGGATGGTGACCCAGAGCAAGGGAAAGCAGATTTCCCCCCTGTTCTTTCCCCCCACCACACACACACTTTTACAGGAGTGCATCCACGTTACACCCAGATTTAGGCAGAAAAGAAGGCTGTGTGACATGGAAAATGTTAATTTTTCAGTGGAACAAAGAGAGTAGGAATATTCTGCTCCAACTGCTGTGCTACACGCTCACACTGCCCTCCCCGGGCACGGCGCTCCCAGAACACACCGCTTTCTCCCCTGCTAGAGCCATAGTTCAATCATCAATCCAAGCAGCAATCTGTTGGGGTGATTTATTTATTTTTAGCCATCCCCAGCTCTGAGGATTGGGATAGAATACGGCTGTTCTCTGAAAGTTTGACTAGCCTTGACAGATTTTTGTTTCCACACAAATGGCTCAAACTTCCATCTCGAGCATTTAATGAAGATTATATTGAAATTTAGAGCCACGTGTCAGCTCTGTAACCAGCTCAGCAGCTGGAGCAGGTCACCACTGCTCCCTCAAGGCAAGTGCAGCAGTGCCAGATCCCTTCTGCCATGACTGTCATGGCAAGGCTTTCTCCTCACTCCCAGAAGCAAAAGCCCTTCCATCTTGCCCTTCCTGCAAACACCCACTCTTGCACTCTGAAGTATTGCAATAATCCCCCCAAACAGCTCCTGCAATGAGGCAAAATTGCACTTCATCAAAATGGGCTTGACTTCCTTAAGCCAAGTAGAGAAGCTCTTCCTATAGCAACTTTCCAAGAGCATAATTTTAGGTAATAAAGCCAAGACATTGAGGTGACCTCACCTCGATTCCCACCCCATGGCAGTGGCCAGCTTGGACTGGGAGCTGTGCTCTAGGTTGTAAAGAGAAACCTTCCCCAAGGAGCTTGGAAAATCAAGCTCCCACTGGGAGAGCACCGTGTTTAACACCCAGCATGACTTCTGGTGGCACTGAGACATGGGTGACAAAGAGCCCAATCAGTGCAAGCTGCCAGCAAGGATTTCTGAAGGGCAGATAAGCCATCAGCTGGATCTGTGTACTTTAGGTCGCTGTATTAAACGGCACCTTGTGTGCAACGGAGAGACAGACTGCAGAGATGGCTCTGATGAGGAGAACTGTGAGGAGGAAGATGTGGAAAGCCCTTGTAAAGATCTGTTCCCAATCCCAGGGTCTGAAAAAGCAGTCCAAGGGTGAGTAATTAATCAATAGCTGCTACTCTCACAATCATAACAGGATTAAGCTTCTTATATTGCTCTTCCTTAATAGTAGCAAATCTGAGCATTTGCTGTACAAATGCTGATGGGGTGCTGTACAAAACCTGAAGGAGAAGTACTGTCCCATGCAACTGTGGGAGGCAGGAGGGTTCATCCCAGCTTTTATTTCAAATCCTGTCTCAGATTTACTATCTGACCTTGGCTTCTCCCAGCCAAACTGTACTTGTGATGGCCTCTTTATATTTCTGTAAAACATATCCCAGTTATCTCAAAGCTTTCTCCAATTGATAAAAGTAACATATTAAAGCAAAAAGCAGGCTTTGGAGATGCAGCATCCTGGTGATGTTCATTCTGAAGGAGATTTAACTCCAGGATTTAGGACTTCAGAGCACAGATTGAAGGCAGGAAGCCTGAGCTTCACATAAATATACACAGGGAAAATACTCCTATCCATGAAAAAGTGTTTCCCTGTTCAGTGTCAAATTTTGATTGGGTAATATGGGCAAAACAGAAATCAAGTTCAACTAGAAAGGCAAATTGTACATGGTGACAATCTTGTTAACCTTGTGTTTTAACCAAGATACTGCTCAGTTTCACTTGGAGAAGATGTCCTGCCCATGGCAGGAGGGTTGGAATGAGATGACCTTTAAGGTCACTTCCAACTCATAGAATCCATTCTCGGATTCGAAGAGCATGGACTACAGTACAAGATTGGAGTCAGCCATTAGATAACCTTCCCATCAGCTCCATCCAATGCTCTCTGCAGTCCATGAGACAAAAGTCTCTCTGGCCCAGGGCCTGGCAGAGTCCATAAAAGGTTTTTCAAGACATGCATTAATTTTCATTGAGAAATCTCTTTAATTCTGCTCTCTGAGGTGTTTCGCCTGTAGAATGTACAAAACCAATGGGGTTTACTGTGTTAATCCTAAAGGTGAGTCCCTGTTGTGAGGAGCAATGCTGCTGTCTAGTTTGAATAACAGTTTCATTTTGGGCCATGGAACTATATGGAATACTAAATAATGGACGGGATTTCAGAGGGCAGCAGCTGTGAGGGCTGGAGAGAGGGAAGAAGGAGGAATAAGGAAATAATAAGTGAGAGACTTGGCAAAGCACAGGCTGACTGCATGTCTAGGGAGAGTGTTAACTGCCCTGAGAAATGGAACCATTATTAAAACAAAAAAAAAGATGAATTTAAGATAGAAAATAATTATATGGAATGCCAGGAAGCACTTTGTGACAGCGACATGCATTAGGCCCAAGGGGGACCTGGAGGAATTCCAGGACTTTGGGACTTTCATAACTGTACATGCTGGGAGGGGCTGAACTACTTAACTCATTTCTTCCATTTCTAGCACATGAGTCCAAACCAGGGTCTTGGAGATAAAATGTCTGTTTGTCTCCTGCTAGCTTTGGGAAGGAGGAAGCGAGGAGAGGGCAAACCCAACCTGATTTTAAGTGCTATTTAAATTCCTCAGGAGTCCTGAGGATAGAGAACCTGTAGTGTCAGGAGAACCTGCAGTGCCAGGAGAACCCGTAGTGTCAGGAGAACC
>JAWWEW010000006.1:4051861-4085276 GCA_035583185.1 Anabacerthia variegaticeps | reverse complement strand
CAGGAGAACCCGTAGTGTCAGGAGAACCTGTGACAGAGACCGCTGAGGAAATAAAACAGGAGCTGTGGATAACTTTGTGAATGCTCCTTCTTTCCAAGATACAACATCCTAACCCAGGAGGAGAGACAGTTTGTGTATGACCACCAGTACTTTGGAGGCCAGTGTGAGTATGTTTACAACGGGGAGTGGCGGGAGCTGAAGTATGATGCTGCCTGTGAGCGCCTGTACTACGGAGATGACGAGAAGTATTTCCGCAAACCTTACAACTTCCACATATACCAGTTCCTGGTAAGTGCTTGGGGTGGCCAAACTCTGCAGTAATTTCCCAGCAAAGAGCCAAACTTCCTACAAAGATATCAAGTATGTTTTATCATTCGCTATAGGTTGTCTTTCAAGGTACTTTCCCCCAGCTGTTCCCAAGACAACAGGCAATCGATGATATAAATGCTGGTTTATGGCACATCAAGGAACTAACCTGGCTTTATCGCCCAGATGTTGCCACTGCTTCCTCTGGCCTGGTCAGAGCCAGGAGAAAGGGGTTTTCTCTAAATTCTGCTGTTAATTGCACAAGCAATTAATTGCCTCTCTAGGGATGAAGTTAGCCATGTGGCAAACAGTAATGATGCTGCTGGTTCAATCTTTGAAAGCATTTTAAATCTACGGCATGGCTACAAGGGACAGAAATACAAATTCTGAGTGAGACAGGGGTCCTGAAACCTATCACCATGTATCACAACACCCATAGGCCATGAGGTCACATCTGACTTTGGAGACTGATCTAAGTAGAGCAAGGATTCAATCCAGGTCTCCCACATCATAAGTGGGTACCTTGGCCATGCTGCTAAACATCCATCATGCTTTTTGACATGAATGAATGAATGAAAACACAATAATCCTGGGGAATATTCCAGCCACAGACTCAATGCCAGTAGCTTTCATGTCCTCCCAGCAGGCAGAGTCTCCTGTGCCCCTTAGTCCCCAGTCTGAACACGGGCTGGCTTTTTACAGAGCTGGCAAATGGCACAGCCCAGATTCAGCAAGGCTGCTCAATTCCACACGCCAGCAAAGCAGAGCTGTCAAGGGAAAGGTCACTTCTCTAAAACAGAGGCAAAACAATGTTTGTTTTCTAGTCTTGCCACCATAAATGGCTGTTGATTTTTTCTTTCCCTAAATAAATTCATCCAGAAGCAGGCTGGAGAGAAAAAAAATCAGTCCAAACCATTAGGATTTGGCAGAGCTGTAAGGAAAGGGAAGGAGGGTTTTATAATGGGAAGTGTCAAGGTATCTTAATAGGTACCATTACCAGCTCTGGCTTTGAGTGGCTAAACACAAACCTCTTCCCTGCTTGGAGATGGATGAAGCAAAATGCTTGGCTTTATCCACATTTCTCAATAATTTTCCAAATGATACGGCATGTGACTTAATTCCTTATTCCACATTTCACAGAAGTCAGTGATGGTGCTGTCAGGAGCATCACGGGCTTCAACAGAGGCACTATCAGCACCTTGAAGAAATAAAGATTAAAAAGGAAGGGAGGTACCTGAAAAATTAATGTCTGCTCCTTTCATTTTAGGCTCATGCTGATTCTGGATTTGCTTTTGAGTTTTACGAGGATTCAAAGGATCTGCTTGATGCCCTCAAAAGTGAAAAATCCAAAACAAGAGGCTTTACCATTGAAATTGGGCCTGCACGTTCGGATGCACTGGTGAACCTGGGCTTCACTTTATCAGGTGGCAAAGGATCCCTGAAGAATTTCACAGAATACACTGCAAAGGTAAAAAAAACCAACAACCAAATCAGTGATGCATCTGCTCCAGTCGTATCATCTGTGCATCGCATGGTCTGGCTGTAACTTATGTCAGTTTATTCTCTCAATTGCATTTTTTAACACAGAGTAATTGTACCTTAATTTGTTCATGTAATTGCAAATGCATGATCGTTAGTAATCCTGCTTGTTGTTCTTCGTACGTTTTAGCAAAGAGGGAGCGGGAATAAAATTGAATTACGAAGTGCCACAACACATGTCATCTCACCCCATCCTGTTTCATGGCTACATTAAGCACATAAATAAAAAAATGCTTAGAAGTGACGATGAGGGAGGAGGAAATATCAAGATGCTGATCCAAACAATAGTCCTCAGGGAACGGCCTCCGGTAGCAAATATATCTTGTTCAAATTAATACAAGCTGCCTTATGATGGGGAAATATGCTACTTTTTATGGGAGGTTAAAACACCATGCTGAAAAAACAGTACCTGGTAATAGGGTGTACTTCTCACAGCGGGTTTACATCATGGACTAGCTGTGATGACCTCTTTCCAATCTAATAACATGAGTGCTGGTTTTTCCCACATTTACCGTGCCCCATCTCCACTTCTCTCCTGGCTGCTGACAGAAAACAATAAAGAAGAATTACTTTGATGGTGTTCTGAGTTAAAATGCCCTTAAAAGCTGTTTGAAATGAGCACCATTATAGTATTTACCGTGCCCTTGTCCAGACTCACCCCATGTTTGCAGCTAAATGATGATCAGTTATTGGAGGAATCATTTGAAGGGCTGTTCTGGTTGCAGTGGAGCCTTGGCCGACACAATGGCTAATCTAGAGGTGGAGTTGTGGATCTGGTGGTATAGCCAGGAAATCCTCTCCCCATCAGCATCTTCCTGGCCAGGGTGTCTCCTCACATCTGCGCTGGGCTTGACCCTTGTCCTGCATCACTGGTTGAGGCTGGGAAAAAAGCAAAAAGGAATAAACACTATGGAAAGGAAAGAGCAGAAATAGAGAATGGGGTAGAAACTTGTGGATCTGATCGTATTCACATATCAATAACAAACCTTGTACCGTCCAACCCCACAGCTTTGCCCTTCACCTCCACAGCACCTCAGAAAGACTCCAAAAAATGAACTGCCATTTATTTCATTCAAACCTGGGCTTGTTTTCGTGCCTTCAACATACACCAGCAGTCAGAGACTAGGGCTTTCCTCTGCAAGCCTAAAAGCTAGACATTTATTTTTTTTAAATGAATGTTGACTGCAGCTTCTCTTTTCTTCACCTGCAGGACCTTGCATTCATTAGAGCTGTGACAAAGGTGCAGACAGCCCGTTTCAAGATGAGAAGGGACAACATTGTTTTGGATGAAGATGTGCTGCTCTCCCTGCAGGAGCTCCCAGACACCTACAACTATGGCATGTATGCCAAATTCATCAACGACTACGGCACCCATTTCATGACATCTGGCACCATGGGAGGCGTCTTTGAGTACATCCTGGTCGTCAACAAGGAGGAAATGCGAAGGAAAGGTTAGAAAATGAGAAGATATTCTCTGTTCACAACTTTCTGCCCTAAACCAGGTATTTGCAACCTGGTGACCTTGGGGTGGATCTCCACCCTGGGTGCTCATCAGCACCTCTTTTCTGAGCTGTCTGGCTGTCCCAGCATATGATAGGACACATTTATCAGAAGCGCAAAAGTACACAGGGAGGACAATGTAGGAATATCCACACATTCACATGATGGATGCACTACACAGCAGGGGATTAGCCTGAGTGTCAAAAAATGTGCTTCCTGATCTAATTTCTGAAGGACCAGGGTAAGGTTTTGGTAATTTAGAAAGGAAACTGAGCATCTTCTGCATTTTTTTCAGTGTTGCTTGTTAATATTCTCCTATTTCTTACCATCTTATTCTCATGAATGCTCAAGGTTTGCAAACTTACCCAGGGTACAGCAAGCCAGACCACTCACTTTTTAACGCCTGTTCATAGTGAAGGCTGCAATTCTCTCATGACTCCAGGCTGGACATTTATGCAGAAGGAAATTGTGATCTGGGGCAATATGTGCAAATAGCTGTAATTCCACTAATTTCAATAATTTCCATGGTTCTGCCCCAAAACTGTGCCTCTGGTCTGAAATGGTTTGGTACCAGCAGCATTAGGATAACTAAGCACTCCATGTTCAGTGTTAACCATGCCAATTTTTCCACAAGAAATCACCAATTCAGAGAATTTTCATCAAGTTCTCAAACCTCTAGTGTTTGGAAACATGATGCTTCTTCAAATCATTTCTTCCCTTTGAAGAGCAAGTGATACAGAAGTGGAAAAGGTCTTGGCAAGCAAGTCTTCAGGAAGCAGACTGCCAATTTCAAAGGAAGAATGAATCAGGAGCATGTGGAGGGAGGCTATTATTTTGCTTTATCTTGTGCTTGCTGTGTATATAAGGAGGAGATTGACTGCTACGAGATGCCTTATCTTAGGAAAGAAGGATGCTGAAGTTCAGCAAAAAACAAAAATGTGCCCCAGTAGGGATGTAATTTTCATTCTAATGCAGCACCATTCTGTAATTTTCATCTAATCCAGGCTCTGCTAGAGAGCCCACATTCACCAAGTCAGCAGTGCTCTGTCTCACAGCACTGACCCAGAAGGACCCACCTGCAAGGGTCTGATATGCCATGGTCTAAAAGCATTTAGTAAAAGAAATCCTTGATTTTTCTAATGTTGATCACAACCATGCTTGTAGGCTGTGTTTGCAAGAGGATTATCCTCCTTCCCTGAGGAATGGTCAGGATCAGGATATAAGTGCTCAAATCTTAAAATTAGAGCTTCCTAAGAGGAGTCTGAAGCTCTGCAGATGCCTGGAGATGCACTGCTGAGTCCCCACAGGGCTGAGCAACACAGCACCTGCTTTAGACCAACCACTGCATTCTGAGAGCCCACCCAGCCCATGAGGATGTGTGTTAAATGGTCTGCAAGAGAGAACACTCCTTTTTTTCATAGGCAGTCACTAAAACACATGCCCAGGAACAAGATCCCTTGGCTGAGTCCTCCCTAAAGGAGAGACAGCTTCGATGGTCACTGAGCATTCAGCTCAGCATAGACATGGGCTGGACTTTAAGCATTTAAGAAAACTGAATTTTGAAAACGAAATCACTTTCTCTATTTAGATATCCAGGAATAGACCACAACTCACTGCAGAGCTCAGGGCTGCAGTTTTGCTGCCAGACCCATTTCTAGCTTTCAGGCTGCAAGGGCTTATATGGATGTGGTCATGAGTGAAATAAATACATATGTCAGAACGAGGTCCCTTGTTGCTCTGCCATCAATATTTTTCATTACTTGTTTTTAAAATAGATTGTTATGGTTCTATTATTTAGCAGAAAACAGTATAATGTGTTCACACATTACAAGAACATTTATGGGAGAAACATTATGCACAGAGTAAATTAGAAAGAGTCTTCATATATTCTGATTAATTCAAAATGCAGCAGTAAATCTTATCACTCGAGCACATTTAACTATCGCAAATTATATCATATAAAAAAAAAACCCTATCAGGGCTCCCCCCTCAAGTGCCAATATTTACTAGGACCACCCTTTTGCAATGATAACCACTCTTCATTTATCAAGACCCGATCTTGCTGCAGCCAATAGCGAATTGTATTGACAGACCCTCACTGAATATAATTACTCATTGGGAACCATGGTGAATCAATTAATCACGGTGTTCCTCAAGTTTAATTTTATGGCACTCCAACACCACTATAAGCAATCACTCACGTTGCTTTGGGTGAATGAGCTTTACCCACTGTGTTTACAACTGTTGAACAGTTTAGTACAAATAATTGAGTGCTACATATTTAATCTTTCTCAAGGGCCCAGTTTTGCAATGGGATGCAATTCCCACTGAAATCTTGAGAACGCTCCAGCTCTCCCCAGTTTGAATCCAGGACTTGTAGCACCTTTCTCAGCACGCAAAGCACCTCTGCCCATTGGGACCCACCAAGCCAAGGGGCAGATTTGTGCCCCGTGTGGCTCCAGTGAGCATCTCCTGTAGAGTCTGCAGAAGGGAACAACTTTGCAGGTGACACCAATCTGAGTGCCGTGGTTGACACGCCTGAAGAACAGGATGTCATCCAGAGGGACCTGGACAAGCTTGAGAAGTGGGCCCATGTGAACCTCATGGATTTAACAAGGCCAAGTCCAGGGACCTGGTATCAACACAGCCTGGGGGATGAACTGAGTGAGAGCAGTCCTCACAGGAAGGACTTGGGGATGCTGGTGGATGAGAGGCTAGACATGACCTCACAGACCAGAAAGCCAGTGGTGTTCTGGGCTGCATCAAAAGCAGAGTGGGCAGCAGGTTGAGGGAGGTAATTCTGTCCCTCAATGCTGTGTCCAGCTCTGGGTCCCCAGCACAGGAGAGATATGGAACTACTGGAGCAAATCCAGGGGAGACCATGAAGATGATTAGAGGGATGGAGGACCTCTCCTATAAGAGAGAGAGGCTGAGAGAATTTGGGTTGCTCAGCCTGGAGAAGAGAAGGCTTCACATGCCCTAATTGTTGCCTTCCAGTACTTAAAAAGGGCCTACAAGAAAGACAGGGACAAACTTCTTATTAGGGCCTGTTGTGATAGGACAAGGGGTGATGGTTTTAAATTGAAGGAGGGTTAACTGAGATTAAATAAGAAATTTTTTACAATGATGGTGGTTGAGGCACTGGCACAAGTTGCCTAGAGAGGTGTTGTGACAGTTAAATGTGTTCAAGTGATAAGATTTACTGCTGCCTTTTTAATTAATCAGAATATAAGAAGACTCTTTCTAATTTACTCAGTGCATGCCCCATCCCTGGAAACATCCAAGGTCAGGCTGGATGGGGCTCTGAGCTACCTGATCTAGTTGAAAGTGTCCCTGCTCAGTGCAGGGGGGACTGAAAACCCAAACCATTGTTTGATTCTACAAAGCCAGAGCTATGGGTGTTTCACCAGTATTTTAAACACAAGCAAGACAAGGCACTGCTCCCCAGTGCTGGGGCAAGGCAGTTCAGCACACAGTGCTCCAGGTTCAAGCTTCAGACCACTAAGCCACGGTGCACAAACCCCACTGACCTCTGTGCCTCCCTTTCAATACCAGGGTATTGATCACCAGGCTGCTTTGTAAAACACTTTAAGGTCCTCTGACAAAAAGAGCAATATAAAAGTTACCTATTGCTTACAATACCCGTATTTATAGAAATCAATGGGCTTTTTAACTACTGAAGAGGACAGCCTTATATTTGCACTACACTGAAGTGCTTACATAAAACCAGGCTGTATGAAATATGCACATTGCTTACCTTGGTGAAACCACCTCATTAGTTCCCTTCTCCCCTTTGCAGTCGCTTCATGGGTCTCCAGTTACATATTTTCTTGATGTATGTGGCTGTGCTGGTGGCAGCAGCCCAGCAGCAGCACGGCTCTGGCAGCTCTCAGCACACACAGACCTTTGGCAAGTTGCTACTTAAGATGCTACTTAAGCCACTAATAGATGGGTCAGATCCCGAGTTTAGGAAAATTAGCAAGGATCTATTGATTTCAGCTGCTGTTCCCAGCTTTGCCCTAATTATGAGTTAGTCTGTAAAAAAAAAAAAAAAAAAAATGGTTTGTTTTAAAATATATAGCTCAAAAAAGGACATATATGCCTGAAGCCCTGTGTTAAGATATTTACTTCTAATATTTTCTAAGGAAACAATTTTTACAGTAGGGACATTTTGCTATTTACCTATTATATGACAGGCCCAATACACCCCAATAAAATATTGTTTTCTTCACTGTCCTCTGCACAGAATAGCTCTTGACTTTGAAATACAGGACATGAAAAAAGCTGAATATTTCCTTCAATGATAGAAAAAAAGAAAACAGGTGGGAAAATGAACTCAGCATGAGTCACTGAATGTACCTGCTTCCTTTTTGTTTTGCAGCCATCAGAGCTGAGGAGATCAGTGCCTGCATTGGCCTGTCACTTGGCCTTACAGCCAGTGAGCAGAAACTGGATCTGCAAGCATCTGTGTTATACTCTGAATGCAAAAAGAAAGGATTTCTGGAAACTGGTATGATAGCAGGGCAAGTGTCTGTTAAGGCATCTTGGGTCATTTCTTCTGGTCACTTGGGTATGGAGATTCGAGTAGGATCACACAAGGGATGAAGAAGGGAGCTCTGGTGCCAACCCCCAGACATGGTGTGACCACAGCAACCTTGGGTCCAGGTCTCCAGGAGTACTGGTTGCTCTTTAAAGAGCAGGGATGAATGTACCTGGATTAGTAATGTGTGTAAATAGAGGCAGTGGAATGGCTGGAAGGCTGCAGTCCCTCCAGCAATGACAGACTGGGCATGCATGGCAAAGGCAACATGGCAACTAGTAAAAATGTCAAAATTGACCACAAAAAGTACTCAAGGAGGGCAGGAAAACCCAGATTTGTGCATTACTTAATGAGCTGCAGACAGCATGATCTATTGCCTGTGTCCTAACTAGAAACCAAGGCTGGAGGTGTGCAGGCTCTTCAGGTCTTATCAGCTTAAAACATTTGGGATGCTCAACTTGTCACCGACCACCTTGTGATAAGGTGGCAGGGCTCACCCCCAAGCAAGGAACACCGAGCTCCCATCGATTCCAGGAGGCAGCTCACTGATAGCCCCCTGCACCATTGATCTCACCTCCATTAAGCAGTTTCTAGTGCCTGTGTGGGAACAGTAACTAAATAATATGTGTGTAATTCAACTTTTCAGATGCTAAGAGCAACAGTGCAGTTGTGGAAGATATTATTCCCCGGATTAGAGGGGGAGATACCAGCTCCAGCGGAGGGCTCTTAAACAGTTGGGATGGCAATATGTATCGTCACTGGGGAAGGTCATTAAAATATAATCCTGCTGTTATTGATTTTGAGGTAAGGCTTTTCTGCAGTTGAAGAAACTCTGCCACTAGAAGGAATGAAAGTGTAGCCGAGCAGATCATTTCGTATTTTTATTGTGATCCCATCACAGAACAAGATTAAATGTAATGGGCCACTGATCTGGTAACCTCTTATTCATTTCACAATGGGGAGTACATCTCCCACCGACTGCATCCGCAGGGAGACGGACAAGGAGCTTAATGCTGGATTAGTGCCGAGTTAAGGTTCTGATGTGTTCCTAAACAGCTTCACAATGAATTGGGGTTGCATTTATCCCTGTTATTCCCCCTGATGCTGTCCGCCCTCCTGCATAAGCAGGGGACTCGCAGGGGGCTGGGGAAGGTGTTTTGAACCTCCCCCAGCAAAGTTTCTGCATGTACAGCCCCCCCCTCAGGAGTCCTCAGAGCAGGGGGCTGCTTTGTCAGGTGGGTTCTGTCTGTCTCAACACTTCAGAAAGAGGGTCCATGGCCATAAAACTCAGCAAAGCTCTACTCTCCCTTTTGTTTCAGTGGATACCCTGTAAAATGGAGAGATCATTGAAACATGCCATAGGGCTTCTGAGATGGGCAGGAGATGGGTGCAAGGAGAGGGGATGAAAAGGGAGGAGGAATAGCAACCCTCTAAACAATCCAGGGCCAGAGATGGCAGAGGCATGAGGAGATGGGCTCAACTCCTCAGCTGTGGTCAGCAGTACCACATATACCCCAAGATACCAAGCTCACTGCTCTGCTCCAGGAGAGCAGCTGTGGGGTGTGGGGAAAGGACCTCTCTCATGGCAGCGAGAGGCTGCCACTTCTATCCCTCTTCATTTGAAAGCACATTTGAAAGCTCTGACAGAGAGTGGGAGAAGGGAAAATGGATCTGGGAATTATCTGTGTTATTGGCAGGGCAAGAAGGACTGTGCAAGCCTCCCTGGGCAGCACCCTGGTGGCAGAGAGCTCTGATAGCGTAGAAGCACTTCCAGTTCCAGCTGCAGGTTATTTACCTTTCTGCACAAGTTCCCATCAATCCTGGGCAAAATTTATTGCAGTTTTCCAGTAAACCATGTGCTGACCTCTCTGGTTGCTGGTCCAGAGCTGAGCAGTCACTCTCCAGCTGGAGAGGCCGATAAGAGTTTGTGTCCACTTCAGCAGCTCTTATCTGCAGCTCCCTCAGTTTGTCAAACAGGCTTGTGCAAATTTGCCTAAGAGCTCTTCCCGAAGCCCAGCTGATCCCGAGCCTCCCCACAAACCACTCTCACTGCGCCTTGTGCAATGAGATGATGACCAACTCTTCTCTGGGAATGGTTTCCACCAATTCCCAGCCTAGACAAGCAGTGTTTGCACAGATGCATGGGTGGACAAATACAAATAAGCGTCCTCAGACAGCCTTGAGCTTTTAGGTTTAACATTCATTTGAATATTACTATTCTGTTGGGCAAGTTATAATTGGACTGCTTTTGCTGACTGATAGGAACTGGATTTTGCTACTGGAAATACAATGAGCAATTCATATTCTTAAAACTGTAGATTACAGTGTTATTTCACTACATCAGAGGGCAAAAACTACATAGGCAAAATTCTTCACTCTCAGCATTTACTGGATGCTTCACAATTGGGCCACTGTAAGTGGTAGGCTGGCAATAAATTTTGATGAGACCCTCTGTCCAAAGCTCTTACCAAAACATTTTCTTCAAAAAGGCAAAAAGCATGCAAGAATCTCAGGGATTGTGACAGCACTAAGAAATCAGTCAAAAAATGGGCTTACTGGGGTGTTTTAATTTATCATTTGAATCCATACTAAAACTCCAAAGCATGTCCAGAGAAGCCAATCCCGCACCAACCTCTAAGATGAGGAAGGTTTTGGAACGATGGTTTCTCACTGGGGCCCATCAGTCGCAGCAACACATTTGCATGATGTACATGCAGCTGTCGAGGAAGACAAATGAGTTTTCCCCCAGTCCTGAGTTTATCCAGCAATGTCACAGCATCTCAGCTGATGCCCAGCTCAAATTGTTTCCATGCCATCCATCTCCATCCCACGCAGCTGCAGCCCATCCACGAAATCCTCCGCAGGAGCAACCTCGGCGACACGGAAACCAAGAGGCACAACCTGAAACGGGCTCTGGATGAATACCTGTTGGAGTTCAACGCCTGTCGCTGTGGGCCGTGCCAGAACAACGGAGAACCCATCCTGGTGGGAGACAGCTGCTCCTGCCAGTGTCGCCCTGGGTACAGGGGTCCTGCCTGTGAGCAGACCGAGCGCCGAGGTGAGAGGTGCACCTGCAGCAAGGGGAGGGTGAGAGGCAGCCAAGGGACTGGGTTTTCCTCCCCATAGGTTGGATGTTAGGAAAAGGTTCTTCACCCACTGGGTTTTCCTCCCCATAGGTTGGATGTTAGGAAGAGGTTCTTCACCCACTGGGTTTTCCTCCCCATAGGTTGGATGTTAGGAAAAGGTTCTTTACCCACTGGGTTTTCCTCCCCATAGGTTGGATGTTAGGAAAAGGTTCCTCACCCACTGGGTTTTCCTTCCCATAGGTTGGATGTTAGGAAAAGGTTCTTCACCCAAAGGGTAGCTCGGCACTGGAAAAGGCTCCCCTGGGGAAGTGGCCACAGCACCAGGCCTGGCAGAACTCATGAAGTGTTTGAATGGTACCCTGAGGCACATGGTGGTGACTCCTGGGGATGGTCCTGTGTGGGGCGAAGGGCTGGGCTCGATGATCCTTATGGGTCTCTTCCAACTCAGAGTATTCTATGATTCTGTGAACCAACAGCTTGTTGCATCCATGCATCAATCCAGCCTTCACTTCTCTATCACTTCTGCTGCCCCATCCTGAGCAGTCCTGTAAGAGACTGAAATCAGTAGCTCAGGACAAGGGCCAAAGGCTGACAGGACAAAGGGGAATGGCTTTAAACTGCCAGAGGGCAGGTTTAGATGAGATATAAGAATTCTTTACTGTGAGGGTGGTGGGGCACTGGAACAGGTTGCCCGGTGAGGTACTGGAACAGGTTGCCCAGTGAAGCCATGGATGCCCCATCCCTGGAGGTGTTGGATGGGCCTTTGAGCAACCTGTCTAGTGGAAGGTGTCCCTGCACATTGCAGGGTGGGTTGGAACTGGATGATCTTTAAGGTCCCTTCCAACCCAAACTATTCTGTGATTTTATGATTATTATAAATGAAGTAGTGGAAATGAGGGTGTGTTTAATAGGTGGAGATTTACTGAGTTGCTGCTAAAAGCTGAGCTGAGGTGGCAGGACCCTGGCAAAGCCCAGCTGTCCCCACTGCCCACCAAGGGGTGAGCTCTGCCTGTGCTGCTCTACAGACGCAGCTCATTACTGTAAACAAGTCCATCACCTGGTCCTTGCTGACTGCCATGTCACATTCTCAGGCTGATGATCCTCCAGAGGGCTTGTGGCATTCTGCTAAGGATGCCTTCTGCAGAGGGGAGAGCACAAACCTCAACAGGCAGGGAGGGAAGGGAGGGGGAAGGTGTCAGGTGAAGCAACTGAGAAGTGGTGCTCCAAGACCGTGCCACCAGAAATGCTGGTTTAGTAAAAAATGGCCACATTATCAGATTTTCACCCCTCCTTTCCACTGGATGCATTTTAACTAGAGGGAAGTATCTATTTTGGGGTGAAAAAATGTGTTTTTCCAAAGTGACAGGCTTCTATTTATGTTGTCTTTATCACTTTGTATACTATCCTAAAAAACGAAACAGGTGGCAAAAAAAAGCCAGCTTAGAACATGCTCTTTCATCTCCAAAAAAGTTGCAGTTCTTTCTGGGTATTTCTCTCTTGACTGATGATGACAAACAAAAAATAAAAAAAAAAAAAAAAATCCAAATCTCAGCACATGAAACTGGCAGAAAAATCCATCTTCAGAGCAGTCCCACCAGGCAGAGCTCCAGACCTTCAACCATGTGCTCGTCACTGGGGTCTCACACTGGAAAATCAAAGCTGTGATGAGATAAGGAGTTCGAGCAGAGCTGGGGAGATGGTTTATGAAGCTGAATACAAAACCTTTGCTTCAGGGACTGTAAGTGGGTTTCTTGAAAAAAGCTCACGTTCCTTGAGTCGCTTCCAAATCCAAGGAATTTGCTTGGAAAGCTCAGGACCTGCCCCCAAAGCAGCACATGGAGAGCAGAGCACAGGCCAGCCCTTTGCCTACTGATTTTAGCAATAGTGGGGACAGATACACTTCTGAATCGTGGGCAAGTTTTAGTTTCAAATTTTTAGTGCCAAAACTCGTTTAAAACCAAACTCAGCTTTTTTTTTAAAGCACGACGTCTCAGCAGATGGAAAACCCAGCTTTCCACCCAGCATTAAGTAAGAGCACACACATCCATTTGTGCTGTCTGGATTAATAAAGTGCCCAAGCCAGGCATGAAGGCCAGATGAGTAAATAAAACCCGACAGTAAATGACAGCCATCAAGCATTGCCATCATTCAGGAGCGCCGCCATAATCCATAGTATCGACCGCTCCTGACAACTCAGTCTGTGCTGTGATGAAAAAGCCTTGAAATGACCCATCTCCAAAAGGATGGGCAGGCTTTTCACAACACCTCCACGACATCAGGGGACTGTTGTCCCTCTGCCTTGGTCAGAGGTGACAAAGGTAGTGCAGAGAGAGCTGTCAGCTGCCCTTTGGGAAAGGGAAGCCAAGGCACAGACTTTGAAAGGAGCAGAGAAGAGAAAGGAAGAGCTGTTGGTGTTTGAGGTGATTCATCTCCACTGGCTTCCAGGTGCCATCCATGTGCTGGGCATGGAGCAGGGAGTCCATAACCAGAATGGTTACAGCCAGAGCTGAAAGCCCAAACTGCTGCTGGCATTCCACTCCATCCCCCTCCCTGGATCCCACCCGAGGTAGGAGGCTGTAGGTAGCACACCAGAACTAAATACTCCTTTTTTTACTTTATTTTACCCTTTCTTTTTACTGTGTTTACAGGTGGAGTGACAGATGGGCGCTGGAGCTGCTGGTCGGGCTGGTCTCCCTGCCAGGCGGGCACGTCACGGCGCAGCCGGCAGTGCACCAACCCAGCCCCACAGAATGGGGGGCAGCCCTGCACTGGGAGGCACCTCCAGAGCAGGGCCTGCTGAGAGCCCACAGGGTTTGGAGTCTCTGCTGGGCTAGAAATACTCCAGATATGCAACAGAATTACCCTGGGGAGAAATAATTGGCTGGTGTTGTGTATGGAGATGTGATGGATTCACTGTACAAAACCTGACCAACTGCTTTGGTGGACTGAACGCGTGTTTTGACCCACCAGATGTGATGGGAGCCCCACCAGATGTGATGGGAGCCCAACCAGATGTGATGGGAGTCCCACCAGATGTGATGGGAGCCCCACCAGATGTGATGGGAGTCCCACCAGATGCGATGGGAGTCCCACCAGATGTGATGAGAGCCCCATCCAGTGCACAGCAGCACAGCTGTAAGCACAGGAGATGGTGGAAAATCCACCAAGGTGGCTTTGCTGCTGGGTGACTGTGGGGCTACAGTGTGTTATGAAATAAATTTACTGCAAGTGTTTACATAAGTAAGCCTGGCTCTCGGGAAGTTTATGTATTTGCCTTTGGAAAACACAAAAAAGCTCATGATCCTTGCAGTTTTAGGCAGTTGGTATTGACATATGTACCACGGAACTTTTGTAAGCTGGCACTGTCAGATTTTTAAGTCCAGCATATTGGCCAGGGCTGCATTTGCAGCAAAGCCATATGCTGCTCTGTATGAAGAAGGCTTAAGCCTAAAGATGCCAAAGCATCGCTGCAAAATGGAAGCCCCAAAATGACAAAGAGTTTTAAATAAATAAATAAAGTCATAAATAGAGAGGCTTGAACACACAGCCGTTGGGCAGAGGATGTTCACACACAAGCAAAGGCTATTCCTGTGTAAGATCAGTGATGAATTGACTATTAGCACGCAGGCGTTTTATCTCCCAGGCACCCAGAGCCCGAGAAGATGCTAACGGGCTGCTTGATTTAAGGGCCTTTTTTGAATGTGAGACGTAAATCTCAGCACAAGAATGCACACAGTATTGAACTGTGCCCAGAGACCACAGCGAGAGCCTGCAGCTCCCTCTTCTTAATGAACTGCCACAAAAACCTGGGATGGACGGAAGGCGAATGGCACTTCATTTTACTGAGCTTTTCATTACAAGGGAAGAAGGGGGAGGAAAAAAGCCCTGAGAAGGAATCAGGCATTATGAACAACAACAACAGCACCAAAGCCTCAAAGCACAAAGCAGCCCTTCCATATACATATGAATGGAAAGAGGGAGTAGAAAGGAATCATGGTTTAGTGAAAGAAATTGCTCAGGTATAGCTCTGGTGCTTGGAAATGCTTGTTTTTCCACAGCGTGTCAGTGGAGATTTACAGGCTGACACTCAGCTGATGTAAATCAGTGTTGCTCCTTCACCACAGCTGATTTATGGCACCTGAAGATCTGGCCCCATATTTTCTTTTGTGGACATGTTTGCCAAAGGACAATTTTTTCATCACTTCTCTATTGCTTGTAAATGAAACTATAGGCTGAAAACAACAAACCATGTTGTCTCAAATCCTCAGATGTACTTGTTCTGTGAAAAAAATCCCTATGATGAACAGCATAGCTGTGGCCTTTTAGCCAACTTTGCTTTCCCAGGTGAAGATGATATTTACCTACAGAGCAATTTGCTCCCAAGGGCCTGATTCTGATGTCTTCTGTGTTAGGAAAATGCAGCAGCATGAAGCACCCACAGGAATGTGAAATGTAGGACCACAACAGGTTTTCCCGTCAGTGGTTTGATCAATGCTGTTTGGTGTTGGGCTGGTAGGTTATGTGGGAACATGAGACAGGGCTCTTACACCAAGGACTGCTTTGGCCCTTAGGCAATTCTTACCTTTACACTGACTTCTTAGGACTCAGGAAAATGCCTGCAAATAAATGAGCATAAAGTCACCTTAGACAAGAAGCCAATTGTGCTACTTTTGTGACCAGAGGGAAGAAATTAATGAACAGGAAGATCTGATGCCTTGGAGGCTGGGGAGTGATGGGGCCTGCAGGAAGGCAACCTGCATCCTCAGCTTTTAGAGATATTTCTAGGATAGATCACAGGCTGAAGAATAAAGTGATTAAAGAAACCACAAATAAAATGCCGCTAAGAAATGCATATAATAAGAGCAAAAAAAGCTATGTTTTACCTGCAGCTTTTCATTCTCATCACTGACCTCACAACCCAAGGCACTGGAATAAAAACCCAAGGACTTCCTTCAAACACCAAAGGTAAGTGGGTAATGCCCCTCTCCTCCCACTCCAGTCCCCCACTACCCCCAGGGCTCAAACATCCACACGCTGAAACTCAGGAGCAGCGAAGCTGAAGTCAAAGGAAAGGAAGAAGCTGCCTCTAAGGTCTGGAAAAAAAAAAAAAGAAAAAGAAAAGATTATGAGCAATTACACATTTACAATAGCAGTCAAAGAAGCTAATATATCTCCTGCTGAAGTGGGCAGCCTGAGAGTTGTGCCAGATGAGATAAGCAGCAAAAATGTACATTTCTTAGTTAAACTAAAAGCTTAGAGGGTACAATAAAACACTGCAGTTCCACCCGGGTTTTAATGAATGGATTTCCCCCTCTTGCACACTGACATACATTTGATATAGTTATTTATCCCATATATATTTCTCGCGGCATATTTCCCAGGAGACCTTGTTTATCTCCCTCATAAGTACATGATGGATGTATGGCGCTTTGGATAAATGGTATCA
This sequence comes from Anabacerthia variegaticeps, assembly GCA_035583185.1. Lineage (NCBI taxonomy): Eukaryota > Metazoa > Chordata > Aves > Passeriformes > Furnariidae > Anabacerthia > Anabacerthia variegaticeps. The sequence continues at coordinate 4,068,859 of JAWWEW010000006.1, read as the reverse complement.
CAATCAGATAGTTTTATGGATATAGGCAAACTGGGTTATTAACAAAGGAAGGGCAGAGAGGAACCAGCACGCAGAAGAAAATAGCAAATGATTGATGACAATACACCTGAGGTTGCAAGGTGCGGGCTCCAGATAACCAGCTAACAGGAGAGAAGATAAGGGCAGTGCTTGAGACAGAGCTGTTTTCTACCTCGGGGTCAATGTCACATCGACTGCCCCAATGCCCATGTCCCTCTGAGCCTGTGGTTTCAGAGCAGCCAAAAACTCCCCAGCAGGAGCAGCTCAAAAATTACTGCCTTCCTTTCCATACTGTGGAATGCACGGCCAAAGGAAGATACAAAACAGTTAATCCCACCCCAAAAGCCTGAGACAGAGGAAATTCCAGATTCTGGCAGGTTTGGGGAGGGACTGGTGTTTGTGGTGCTGCTTCGTCATGCCCAACACGGTGGGACATGTAGTGCTGCTTTACAAATAAGTAAAAACATGTTCATAATGGTCATTATTACTGTATTCACCTCTAGGCTTGTTGCTCTACAGAAGCAGGGGGGTATTAAAATGGGATATAAAAGGAAGATTAATTTGCAGGCATGTTGACTGGATCCAGCAACATGACAGCAGCAATGTCTTCAAGCAGGGAGGTGCAAAAAAAATACAGCTTCTCCATGTGTACACTCTTTTTTTCCTCAAACTGCTCGTGAAAATATGTGGGATGTAGTTGATCCACTGAGACAAGTCTCTTAACCAGAGAAAAGGCCTAGAGCAGCACAACCAGCACAGAACACACGTCCAGCCTGCCTTCCTGAGCTCTCACACGTGGGTTATTAATCTAAACTTACACAGAAAGTGGAAGTTAGAAACACCACTAAAAGATAGCACCAAAATTTAATGTGAACCAAAATGAAACGATAAAAGCTTCAGCACAGTATTTTTTATTGCCCTCCAGGTTATAATAAATCATTAGTTAGTTGAATCAAAGCACAAGATCACAAGGACAAGATGAAGTTATGTCCTTTATGGGAGGCTCCTAAGCCTACAGGCTGAATATTCAACCACTGTTGAATTCATACTTCAGTTAGACTATCTGCTGATCTTGACAACTGTCAAATCTCTCTTCTTCCAAAAAAAAACCCAAACCCAAATATAAAAACCCAGGCACTACCAGTGGAAAAAAATCTAGGCTTTTCTGATATGGGAACAAGAGTCCCAATTCAGACCATAAACACTGGTTCTGCTTGCCACGCCAATGGACAGAGGCACCACCACTATGTTTAATCAGCTTGATGATTAGGAAAGGTGGTTGAATTTACAAAAGCCACTCGATTCAGCTGAGAAATTTCCTTTATCAGATTACATCACTCCTTCTCCAGAAGGGCAGGCAATGACAGTGCAGCATGTCTCCACAAACCACGCTCAGGGTCCTCAGCTGCAGGGATTCTACAGTGTCCCTTCATAGAACTTTGAGGAGTATCACCCTTCCCACAAGCAGTGACCTCTTTGACCATGATGCAGAAGGAACCTCTCGGCAAATTTCCATCACACAAAAGACATCACAGTTGCACAGTGGAAGAGGGAAATGTTTAGGGCTGGCAGCTAAATTATGAAGCCCGTAATGAGTACAGAGCACTCTTCTTTTACATATGCAATGTGCTCTGCCTTTTTTAAAGCTGTCACAGGAACCTTGTCGGTAAGTGTGGAGGCGGCATGAGGGCTACAACTAAATGCATGTTCCATTGTTCAGATGTCAGAGAGCCTGAGCTGTTCTTACAGCAATTGCATTTAGACAACGTCAGTCTGAAAGGGGAGAAACTGGCGATCCCAACCCACCGTCACCACCACTGCTAAAAACCCTCGGAGGAGTGTTTGACCTTGCAGATGTTAGAAGACTCACAACACTCCTGAACAACTTTGCACTGGTGGAATTGCTTTTTGGAGCAAAGCTATTGCTGGTTATTTTACAGCAGGCCCAGCCAAATGCCTTTGCAAAAATCATTAACCATCAACAAAGCTATAGGAGGCAAGTCCCCAAAATGATTCAGGCTCAGGCTGGTCATGAAATTGTGCCCAATAGTCTAAGTTCCTATGTTGTTAGACCTGGCTTGTGATGCACAGCTCCAGGGACAGTAATAAAGGCCAAACCATCCACTTTGGCTCTTTTCATAGCAAAGTCTCTCCCAGATTGATGTTCTACCCTGAGCAGTCTAGCAATGCAGCTACTGAAATACAGGCTTTCATGGGATCAAACTGATGAAACAGAGCTTGTCTGTAGCAAAGGTAACTATTAATTGCAGGAGACCTGAGGCGATTGTTCCAAAATGTTCCATTTTTCCCAGAGAAGCTGTGGATGCCTCATCCATGGAAGTGTTCAAGGCCAGGTTGGACAGGGCTTGGAGCAACCTGGTCAAGTGGAAGGTGTCCCTGCCCATGGCAGAGGCGTTGGAATGAGATGGTCTTTAAGGTCCCTTCCAACCCAAACCATTCTGTCACTGTATGATTCTGCCCATGACAGAAGAGGTGGCTGCTCATCCTGCTCCAGCTGAGGGTCCTGCCACCCCAGAGTGACAGCCCCTAGTCAAGGTACAGCCTCTAGTTCAAGTGTAGCCATCTCCCCTGCCTTCCAATATCCCCAAGCAGCAGAAGAAGCAGCAGCTGCTTTCCAGTTCCCTATCCATCCCAGCTGCATCCCTGTCCTTCCCTCCCCTTCCCAAAGAACCAGAGCACCAATGTCTCTGAGCATGTGCATCTGATACTCTGGGTGTTCTCCCTCTGAAAGGCACAGGAGGAGGCTCGTCACCGTGGTAGGAGAACAACTGCTGTGTACTCTCAAAACACTTTGGTGTCACCATTTGGTGACAATTTCTCATACGACAGACGATTTAAGTTAAATACAATAAATGGAGAAACTGGGGTAGTGAGGCACAGAGGCTTTAAATGTCACATTAGATACTGTTGTGCTCATTGAGATTTAGACTTTAATATGCTGTATTTTGCTCCACATGACACAGCTGTCTTCACAGGAGCTGCGTATTAGTGCGCATTCTGCTGCGCCTCAGATCAAACAGTCCTCTTATCTCAAAGGAACCTTCGGAGACAAGACAGTACAATTTTAAATCATGCAGCTACCAAATACAGCAGGAGATAAAGCTTGGCTCAGGTAGCCCACTGCAATAAAGACAGGGAAAAGGCAAAACATGAAGGTCAGTAAGCACATTGAATCCCATGGGAGAACTGCAAGGCATGTCCAAAGGTGTGATTCATAACACACTCCCAAGTGTCTTCAAATATTTCTGACTTCAGTACACTTGGATGAGACCCATGAGCAGAGTGAGACCAACTCAGAAAGCCAGGCAGGTGACATCTTCCCAGCCAGTTTGCCAAGTTTTGTGTAAGTTCCTAATGATTCCCTCTAGCAAGGAGCTGTCTCAGCATCTGGCCCTGAGCATGAGGAACCCCCATTTTGTGGGGCAGGGTTGTTGCACTGGCGTCTTCTTGTTCGCTGACCTCCTGAGCATGGAGACCAGCTGGCCCAGCACCCCCAGTTTCCACTAATAGCAGCATCTGGAAAAGAAAACAACACAAAGCTGGAAAGGACTGTCAGGAGAGAGCAGCTCTTTCCATGGGAAGAGCTGTCAGCTTCCATGAATCATATTTGAATGCAAACAGCTCTGCCCCTGTCTACATCACTAACAATATACTGGAGTCATTAACAATGAGTGACTGTTTTAAAGATGTTAATTAGCTGTTCAACATTTCTGGTGTTTGTACAAACTACACTTTAGGAAGACACAAAAAGGGAAAAAAAGGTCAATTAGATTTATATTTGCTTGTAGGATGTTTCTCTCTCTGATTCAGTCCGAGCCCAGATAAGAAACACGCCAACTAAACTTGTCTCAGCCACATTCTGAGGTGGGAGGAGTGATGTTCACTTCAATGAACAACAGTTTGATTATTAGCTTTCTCTCCATTGCTTTTCCCGTTACACTGATTCTTCTGGACCCTGAGCATGTGAGTGACATAAATTCAAAGTCCTGAGAATGATGGAAGCAACACATACAAGGAGGAAAGGGGAGTGAGAGAGTAACTTCCATGTTGACAAGTCAATGGATGTGAGTCTTTGGGAGGGTTGGATGTGACTACATGTGTGGTAAGCAGACTGAAATAAGGTGTGATTCCACAGTTTAAGGCTCCAGGGACTTCCCTAGAAACACCTATAAAATTGACCTCCTTCTCAGTGAAAACTTGGCTTAAAATGCATTTCAGCCTAGCTTAGTTAGGACACAGCCATAGAGAACAAGTCCTGGATAAAACCATAAACCAAGTGCAGTGATAAATGCACTGTATCAAACTGTGGGATGGTGCCAGAGCTCTGGGTGCCTGGGATCAGGTATTATTTAGCATCTCAGGTAATGAGCTGGAAGAAGTAAACAAAATGATTAAATTCGCAGATCATCCCAAACTAGAAGGAGTTAAGAACATCAGTCAGGAGACAGCAGCGATATAAGGTGACCAAGAAGCAATAGTAAATGCTTCAAAACAACATAATAAGATTTTAAGATTAAAATGCATGGTAGCATATCTAGGGGAAGAACAGTTTGCAACATGCTGGCTTTATTAGAGGGAAAAACTTAGGAAACAGAGCTGTTGGTGGAGACCTGAGGCTCGTCAGGGATTGCAAATTAGGCAGGAGTTCATATTTTGCAAGGCATGGACATTCCTGTTTGAACTGCAACAATAAACCCACCTCCTCGTGAGTGCAAAGAAATTCAGAGGGCAGGGAATGTCTGTCCCCTTTGCAGGACGCCAAGCAACCCCTGGTGCCATGGGCTGGGCAGTCTGGGGGCCATCCATCAGCTACACCCCTATCACTGCTGAAATTGTCTCCTCAGACCTGGGGTCCCTCTCACCTTCCCTCCTGCTGATCTCACAGGCGGTGCCCCTGTGGCCGAGGGGACATAAGCACTCACACTCTGTTCCTGAAAGCAAGCAGAGACGGTGGGAATTAGAGATTTCAAGTCACACCTCCTTGCAGACACCCATTTCTTTCCAGCACTTCATCTTGTGTGAGACGAAGGGACAGAGGGTGAAATGTCATCATTTTTTTCCAGCAGTGAAAGGATAAAATAGCAATAAAGAGGGAGGACGTTGCTATCCCACCGCCCCTCTCGCCTCCCCAGCCATTTGTCCCTGCCACTGCACTGCAGCTCAACCTCTGACACACTGGTGCAGTAATTCCTCAAGCCAGGGCACCACACAGTCCCCCTGCTCCTCTCCGAAACAACTCACAGGATCATGGAATGGTTTGGGTTGAAAGGGACCTTAAAGCTCATCCAGTTCCACGCCTTGCCACGGGCAGGGACACCTTCCACTATCCCAGGTTGCTCCAAGGCCACTTCAGCCTGGCTCTGAACACTTTCAGGGATGGGGCAGCCACAGCTTCTCTGGGCAACCTGTGCCAGGGCCTGCCCACCCTCACAGGGAAGAATTTCTTCCTAATGTCAAATCTAACCCTGCCCTCTTCCAATTTAAAACCATTTCTCTTTGTCTTCTCACTCCATGCCCTTGTCCCAGGTCCCTCTCCAGCTCTCTTGGAGCCCCTTTATGCACTGGAAGGGGCTCTAAGGTCTCTCTGGAGCCTTCTCTTCTCCAGGTGGACACCCCCAGCACTCCCAGCCTGTCTCCAAAGCAGAGGGGCTCCAGCTCTCAGAGCATTTTTATGGTCTTCTCTGGACTCCCTCCAGCAGCTCCATGTCCTTATGATGTTGGAAGTCCCTGAGCTGGACATAGCACTGCAGGTGGGGTCTCTACAGAGAGCTCTTGGTAAAGAGCAAACTGCAGCATCAGGAATGAGCACGTGGGACAGGAGTATCCCAGCTTGGCTTTGTGGCACAGGAGAAGTCCACATACCCCTGGTCTGGCTGCCCGGGGCTGTGGGCATCCGCTGGCAGGAACCCAGAGGAGAGCTCCCACTTAGGAAGATAAATGGTCATTTAAAACCTCTGGTGGAGAAGATCCTACGTGAAACATTAACCTGACTCAGCCCCTAAAAAGTTATTTAAACAAGGGTCATCATGAGACAAATCCCTGAAGTGCTACAATCAGCTAGGTGGTACCTGAAGTGATCGTTTCTGCATTAGATACAATTTGATGATAATGATTCTCATCAGGAATTTTGCAGATGCAGATTGGAATTAGGCACTTGACAAAATGGTCCCTTTGTTAGAAGCTCTCATCACATCATCTCTGTCTGTTTAGGCTGAGCGGTTTTCATTCAATTTGATTATTTTTCCCCTTCATTTTTAAATCACAGCCTGCTTACAAAGGAGGACAGCTTCTATCAGCAGAGGAGGGGAGGTGGTGGTGATCACTGTGCTTGGCACTTATATGGTGCTTTTCATCTTCAAAACACTTTTACAAACACTAATTAATGCTGAGACAGTAGTCACTTTGTCCAGGAGGATGGAAGCAATCTTAAAAGCAAAGGAGGACACTTAAAGATGTCAAAGGCTTTTTTTTTTAAATGCATAATTGCAAAAGAACAAATTCTTCCATAAAACTGATACAGATGGTCACTCCCATTAAAAAGACACATCCCTTGACTTTACTGTCTTTACTTACCAGAACTCTACAAGCAGACCAACTTTAAAAAAATAAAGCAGTTACCTGATAAAGAAATGACAGGAGAAACTAAAGGGCCAAGCTTCCTCACTGCCCACAAATTCCCAACTAATTTCTCTCAAGAGGGTAGAAAAGAGGCCCAAAATGCTTGTACCTCTCAGGAAGGGGATGCCATTGCCGTGGCATGGAGCACAGCGACAGGAGCTGCTCTCCAGCTGAAACTCCTCCAGAGCCCGTCTCAGATTCTCTTTGATGGTGATTGCATTGGCAAAGTCACTCGGAGTCACCAGCTGATACAGTGGCTCTGCCTACAGGGAGGGAGGAAACTGCATTAATTTCCAAGTTCAGGATGCTGTGAACATCACAAGGCTCGGTGGTGGCACAGCTGGAGAGGGAAATGAAGGCCATGTGGCACAGGCTCCAGGTTTCCCATCCCTATTTACTTAAACCTTGTGAGAAACAAGGCCACGATGTCAGGAATAGTCAGAAGGATGCTCCCCTTGGTTCCCAACACCAAAGCAGCTGGAAACGTGTAACAAAACACATCAGGCATACTGTGAATTGACAGGCAAAGTTTCACAGGAGTTCCATTAAATCCCTTCTCATCTATATGCCTGACACTGACATTTTTAGACCAGATTTGCTCAGACTTACATTTTCTGTGTGATCTCTTACTCGGATTCAAAAAACCTCCCCAAAAAACCCACCCACAAAAATCTCCTCCATTCCCCCCAGAGCCCCTGAGCACAGCCAGAGGCATCAGCCACAGGCACTCACATCAGCACCTTCAACACTTCTGCAGCTCAAGGCTGATTTCTATCTTTATGGAGCCAAGATAAAGAGTTTCCACTGACTTCTAGAGGGGAGAATGTTTGATCTCCACCTGCAGGTGAGGTTGGTGGGAGAAGACAAGGGTGAACACGCAATAAGGGACCAAGGAGACTTTGGCTCACTAATTTATTTTTCTCCTGAGAAGAAGGGAAAGTCTTGGGGTCTCAATATTGCCAGTGGGATGATATTGCCATGTGTCATCAGAGGATGCTCCCTACAGAGATGCTGCCACACAGGCCAAAGCAACAAAGGAAACATGAAAGATGACCCTCCTCCTACAAGAACTAAAGAATGTTTCAATAAAAAAAATGCTCATTTCCTGATGCTCTACATCCACTCTTCATCAATTATCTGTGATCCATACTTTGCTTTTTGAATTCAGATCATACAAATGAGGAAATACACTAAGAGTGACCTGCCAAGGCCCTTCAGCAGATGATTTATGAACTGATTTGCTTTAGTTTTCCCTAACTAAGCATTCTTGGGCTGCCATTTAGTCACACTCCGCTGGTACTTTTGATCTTCAAGCCCCACAGGGATATTGGTATGGAAATGAAGACACCAAAGCCAAATTGCATCCGCCTGAGGTTTGTCACTGGCCAGCCTGGTCACTGATGCCAGGCAACACAAAGAACACTGCAATTTCTTGTGGGAGATTGTTCTGCACGTGGGATCAAGATGCAGAGGGTTGCATTTCTCTTGTCTCCTGCCCTGAGAGCTCCCAGTGCACTTCTGGAAGGTCAATCCACAGCACACCAGGGGCTTGGGAAAGCCTCCTCTGCTGCAGAAAGTGCCAGAAAGGCACTGGCTGTATTTCCAAATTACTGATTTTTGCTTGCTTCATATTTTTAGAATTCACCTCTTTCTAGAGAAACAAACAAATTCCTTTTACAAATACAAATACTTTTGCATAGAATTTTACAATGAAAGACAGCTATACAATAAAAAAAAAAATCAACTTCCACCACTACTAGTCCAATCCCTTGTTTAAAAGGATGTCCTCTTGCACCTTTGTACTATCCACTTACTTTGAAGACAATGAGGCAGAATTGCTACATACTTCTGTTTGCTTTTTACATTTCTGAAACTCTCCAGGGTCAAAAATCCTTGACTCTTCAGGACCTAACTACTCTTTTTAAGGTTTAGCTGAGCTGCACAAACATCCAGAAATGAACGATGAACTACTTGACCTTCTGAATTGGAGAGGATTGTTGCTAAATAATCACTGGTGCTCACAGAAGATGAGAAATTGCAAGAAAAAACAGAAGCCCTTATAAAATATATGCTGCCAGAGATATATTTTTGTAAGTTATACACTGCCAAAACAGAAAGTGGATTCTCTTGCTTCTTGCTTGGCATCAGCAAATGATCACATCTGCACAGCCACATTATAAGGGCTGAAGCTCTTTACTCTCTGTATTTCCAACCACACTCTTCTTAAAGCATCACACCTTCCATTTTCTTAATTCCCACTCTTAGAGAAACTACGCTGCACAAGAAGCTCTATTATTCCCCTGGGTTTTATTCCTTTAAATCCTGTTTATTTAAGCACAGAGCTCTCCAAGGCACTCAGCTAAGTGGGGCTGAGTGAAGTGATGGGTAAGTACCTTGAGCTTTATGATTTCAGGGTTGTACTGCACAGCCTCTCCCCACTCCTGCATGAGCGTGGCCGTCGGCAGCTCTTTGTGGGCCAGCGTGGTGATGGGTTCACTCGCTCCACCACGGACCAGCACCATGAAATCTTCCACATACTGTTTTCTGGAGGTGCTGTCTGCAAAAACATGTTCACAAAGGAGGCAGCTCTGCCCAGGTGGACTGCACCTGAGGTGTGGACTGCAGCTGAGGTTAAGCTAACAGTGAAACACCCCTTTTTATAGCACCCATCCCACTCAGGGGGCAAAAGGAAAAAGGCCACAAGGGTTTCACAGATGGTTTCCTGCCAAGTGTGTCTTGTGTCCCTCCTGCCTCCTTGCAAGAACACCCCACACTCCTCTCCTGCATCCCACATCTCTCCCCTAAATTTCCTCCCTATGGTTATAAGCTCACAGCTCCTTCCACAGCCCGGTGCTCCTCACCTCAGAAATATTGTTCTCCTCCTCCCACTGCACACTCCCAGCTCCCCACATTCCCTGTGGCTCCCACACCACCATTACCTCCGTTTTCCCCATCAGGGCTTTTTTGGGCACAAAAATGGGCACGCTGGGCTGCTCTGCTGAGAGGTGGGGCATTGGTAACACAGAGACAGCCAACTGGGTAATGGTTGATCTCTGTTTTAGCTTGGGAAACTGAGCAGATATTTATTCTCTACACAGTAAAGAAAATCTTGGAACAAACCCAAGCTTTGTGACATCTTCCCCTACGTTAAGCCTGGCTGGGGTTAGTCAGCAGACTCCAAAGCAGCTGTGAGGGAGTGGGGAAATATTTCAGGCAGGCAAGATCACAAAATCTTCTTTTCACTATGACAAAGGCTAGAAATGAAATGGCAGAAGTGTTTTATGCTTACCTCCAATCTCTTTAAGAATGGATTTGCAGCCAGCTGCATTTATCCCAAGCCTCACATAGACCTCATCAATGTTTGCACCAATGTTAAAGCCACTCTGGGTGCATTTTTGGACATCACTCAGAGAATAACCTTAAATAAACACCAAAAAATGGCAGTGTTTTAATACAACTGTTTGATGTTTTGTATCCATATACACAGAAAACGGGAGTTGATAAATATTTTTGCTTTGGGAAAAAGAGAAGGTAAGATGAAGAGAGGGTTTTTTTTTTATATTTAACATAACTATATGAAAGGAGATCTCTACATTTTACAGAACTCTGAACTAAGTGGAAACTCAAGGTAAATGCTGGAGGAGAAGGCTTTTAGTTACCCACCCAGCTGTACTGGGTTAAGCAGAGCTGCAGTGGGGGGGAGCCTGGCCTGTCACTTAAATCCTAAATGTCTCTGACCACAGACTCCCCACCACCCATCCCCATCATCAGGAGCCAGGCTTTTTAAGAGTAATACATGGAGTAGCTTTTCCTCATCTTCTAGTTCACATCCCCAATTCTCTGCTGCCAGAAGAGCCTTAAATGTTTCACGGAAATTTAGATACAGGCTTCCCAGGGCAGTGATGGAGTCACCAGCCCTGGAGGGATTTAACAGATGTGTGGCACTTGGAGACATGGTTTAGTGGTGGGCTTGGCAGGGCTGGGTTAACAGGAGAACTCCAGGATCTTAGAGAGCTTTTCCAACCCAAAGGATTCCACAACTCTATAATCTGGCCTATTGGATTCTATGTGAGAGCAGTGCAAGTACTAACCACGTGACACTGTGTGTGATATCAAATCTGCAAAAAAACCCTTGAGTTCCAGCACAGACAGTACAAACATAATGATGGATATGAAGGGAAAAACCTAAATTCTCAGACTGGACCTACAAAACCCTGGTGAGAACTTACATCCCAGCTCAGCACTGGGGACAGTGTGAAGATTTTGGTTCTGCTGCAGGATCCTGATCTAGGTCAAAAGATACTGATGGGTGGAGCATTTTGATGCAAACAATAATATAGAGTAGTTCAAACAAATGTGGCTTGTGATGGGCCCATAACCAACAGCTGAAATTGAGAAACAGCATTACAATTTCAATATCTGAAACCTGAATCTAAATTCTGCCCCTCTGGGCTCTATCTGCCTACAGGATAAGGAACTTCCCAGGCTGCAGAAGAGCAAACAGACTGAGCATCACACACAGCAGAGTCCACTAAATGCCTTTGCAAATGGACAGCAGAGGCAGTTCCTCACTGCCACACCAATGAATAAATAACTGAGAGTGCAGCTATTGATTAATGTCACACAGCTCGCTCTGTCCTACACAACAATCATCATTTCTTGCAACAAAGGAAGCCAGAGTCAAAGAGCAAGGGCAATGTCAGGCACAAGAGTCACCCAGCAAATTATTTACTGTTTCCTACATGCCGGAAAAGCTCCCCAGGCTAAAGGTGTTTCAAAACTGCCATTTGAAAGGCAACGGAAAAAGAACCTAGGTGAAGGTTTTCAAAGCTAACAAAAGTGCTCAGATCCATGATTCTCATTCCTCTCAACCTCTTGTCAGCCTCCAAAACGTGTGCTCTAAAATACTTGCCACAGGGCCCCTCTTCGTGAACAGGCAGCACCCACAGCCTGAGCACCAGACAAGCCCACGATGCTTTGAAAACCACTTTATCCACTGCCATAAAGCGCTTCTACCCCCACATTTCCTGCAGGCTTTCTTTGAGACATTGTTCACTCCTTCTTCCACTCTCTCTTCTCACCTCAGACCTGAGCCACCCCTGTGTGCCTGCAGAGGGGTTTTCCCCCCAAAAAGCTGGTCCCAAAGCCCCTTCACACCCACTGGATGCACGTACCTGCCTTCTGCAGCTCGTTGCTGTTCATGACTAAAGTGTATTCATAGATGCCACCGACAGTAGCCTCGGTGATGTAGTGGGTCCCATAGTCCCTGTAGAGCTCTCTGTACTCCCCATAGGTGTACTCTGCTGGCAGCTGGTGGAGCCTCTGCAGGAACTCATAATGCAGCATCAGGGCTCGGGGCTTCAGCTTGTACACAGCAACAGCCAGCTCAGAACGGGCATGAATGAATTTGCTGGACTACACGAAACACAAGAGAATCCAAAAGAAGCAAAGGATTTCATTCCTGTGACAAGGTGTGGTCATTCCCTATTAAACAATCAACACTGTTCAGGCTTTACCCATTTTACGGTTTGCAACTGGAAATCTTTTAACTGAGCAAAAGCAAAACCTTTCAGCAGTGAAGTTTCTGGAAGTCAGGCCATGGCTGGGACATGAGGAAAGGCAAGGTCCAGGCTCTGCTCTGGCATCCCCAGGATGCAGGGACACCACAGCATCCCACAAGCCTGCTCCATCCCTGGGAACAGTGACCAGCCTTTGTCTCTCACAAACTCTCTCCTGAAAAGTTCTGACACCTAAAGCCATGATTTATATGTGAAATGGTAATTCCCTGGCTAATCTATATTCGTATTTCACAGAATATGCTGTTATCAAAACTCAAAGGAAAGAAGAAAATACAAACACTCCCACATGCATACATGTGTATTTATGTGTCTCTGGGTAGATATATGTACATGGATAAATATTATCTCTCCCTGTTCTGGCATAAAAGTCAGGAACAGAAGATGTCTTTCATCATGTTCAATGGATTTAGTGTCCAGTTGTTTGGGCCAGCAGGACAAGCACATTAAGGAGGGTTCAGTAGAGAACTCTGCAGCTTATATAATAAAATCAAGACTTAGTATTGGGTTTCTTTATGGATATCTATTGCAAATGCTTCTCATACACCTCTGATCTTGTCGTGGGAAATGCCACTTTGCAGGAAGCAAATGCAAGTTTAATAGCAACAAGGAATGCTTTGCAATTCCTGAGTGTACTTTATACTGAAGGGAGACATAGATCAGTGATACTATTAAACCACTGATGAGAGCTATGTTTGTTTACAGCAGTAACAGATGAAACAAAGGAAACAAATGATGGTGCACACTGCCTCAGACTCAGTCTCATAAAGCAGTCCAAGGAGTTATAGCTTCAAGATTCTGCAGCCAGCTTAAAGCCAGCCTCAGCTCACAGCTGTGACCAAACATCCACAGAGGAGACTGGAAGTGATGGTGCCATCTGTATTTTGGGGGGGGGTGTCCTGCTCTGGTGAATGATGCACGTGGCAGACACATCACATCAGCCAAAGCAAAATGGCAAGTGTTAGTCTATAATTAAACCCAGGAAAGGCCTGCTAGCAGTTTTCATTCCACGTTATTGTCAAGGCTGCCCTACAGTGGAACAGTTTGGCCTCTCTCCATTATCATTTACCGACGTGACAGCTCCTGCCTTGCTGAACCCACCTAAAAACAGAGGTGGCCCTTCCTGTGTGAGGTGATCCTCTGCAGGGATCACACAGACAACAGCCACCTACCTGCACTGCTGACCAGTGCCTGCACTGTGTGTGCAGGAGCAGGAACTCCTGGAAGTGCAGAAATCCTATTTGCCCCCCTTTCACCCCAGAGATCTCACTTAGTTGCTGTCACTCACCTGCAGGGCAGGGGGAACTCTGGGCTCCTGGGTTTGTTACCCACACCCCAATTCTACCTGTGCAGATTCCCTTGGGGGAGTCACTGTGTTGGCTGCATCCCCAGCTATTTTGGCATCAGAGTGAGAACTTGTCATGGCCCAGCACCCACAGCCATGTGAGGACTGTCCCTGACACATCTCCAGTGAGCAAGGTGACTGTATGCAGGGGAGGCTATTTGAACAGGCTGCTTAGTTTCACTTTTTTAAATAGCTTCACTACAAACATCCAAATAAGGATACCCAGCAGGACCCTGGACAGGCCACACTCAGTCAGAACGGAGCCACGAGGCTCACTGAGTCCTCTCAATCAGTTGTGGCTGATTTCAGAGGTTAGGCAGCCCAGTTCCTGGCTGAGAGGTGAATGGAAAAGCCCCTGGATCCTGTAAACCCAAATGAAGGCATTGTGGTTGCAGTAAAAACTTGAGCAAGTGGCAAAATCTGGTAGAAGGAGAGATTTCATTAATCCCAGTCATGGCTGCTGACCTGATGATGAGCATCAAACCAACACACACACACTTAGAGATGACACGCCAGCACAGAATTAAGTGCTTACAGTTGAAGAAAATCTTTTCATCCTCTGAATGAACTTCTTGAACCTGTTGTCATTTGAACTGTAACCGAGCTCAAACACTCCTGGTATTTTTATACCAAAGCTGAAGCTTGACTGTGAAGCCTTTGCCTTCAGGACAGAGCTTTCATAATTTGAGTAGGAGTCATATTCAGTCATTGTAAATTCATATTTGCCTTTGGTCTAAACAGAAAGGAAAAACAACATGTCTCATTTCCTGCACAGTGATTGTATACCTGAAGCATGGGGAAGGAATGAGGATACAAATATACTTGTGAATTAATACTTGCACTTTGAAGATGAAAAGCCTTGTATAATTGCAAAGCACTATTATTATTAACACAGGTACTTCAAGAATACTTGATTTACAGCAGCAGGAAAGCCACTATCTGCTCCATACTGCAAGGTCCTCAGGCTTTCACTTAATATGTCAATCTTATGCAAAGAAGGTGAACTCATAAACACAGGCATCAATTAAAGTAGGAATTCTAAAAGGAAAAGGTTTCCTAGTGGGCATCACTCAAAAAATATCATGCTATGTCATCAAAAGCATTAAGGGCAAATATATAATATTTGAAATACAGCTTTGATGCACCACAGGAACAACCTTTCCCACACAGCACATGGTGTGCTCCCCAACCCTTGGCTGTTGCACCAGGGCAGCTTTCCCAGCCTGGCTCTCAATGCACTTCACAATTCCATCTAAAATTAACCCCTCCATGCCCACTGGGTACGTTATGGGGCCTCTTGGACAGATGGCACTGGGAAGGTAAGGCTCAGTTTTCACAATGACAAGGTCCAAGGGAACACTGTCAGCTATTCCAGTGCACATGGATATTCTAAGGGGGTGTGTCCAGCATCACAGAGTGATGATGTTCTACAATAGGGTTAAATTCACTCTGATCCTATTGAATGTCGAGAATTTTTTGTAATTTTTTTCTGAAATTATCTAGTAATGAAGCTTTATCAGTTTTGTGCACGAGATCTATTGGCTGTGTGCTCATCTGCAGACAAATCTGGCACGTACCTCTGGTGTGTAGCTTTCAACATTGTAGGGCTTCCTGAATCTTGTGTCTGTAATATAATGGGGAGAACATCCCCCAGCATAGTACCTGTGATCAAGAACTAATCCTTCCAAGCTGTTTGTGAAGATATTTAACCTGCAGATGAAGCATAACAGCAATATGTTACAACATCATCAATTCAGAGGCAAACACCAAATGCCTTGGCTGAGAAAAGGCAAAAGATTGCTTTGTTTGGCTGAGGGCTCTTTGTTTCATACTTATTTTGAAACCCAAAAAAAAAGTTTTGCCTTTTGCACTGTCCAGCAACCCAGCTGCTGCAAAATAACCTAACTGACTAACAAGAAAGCAAAAGACAGAGCTAAATTTTGGCATTTGATGAATATGAAGGACAATTTTCCCCACCCAGCTACGAATGACACCAGTGTTACTGTCACCAGCATTGGCAGCTTTTGTGGCCTTTGCTGGAATTCTATGGGAAGAGCAGAACAAACTGGACCAGCCAAACCCCCACCCCACCTGGCTGCCCACCCTGAACATCCCCAAAAGCTCACAGCACCCAGCAGGATCTTCAAAGACAGATTTGCCAACCCGTGTCATCAATCCCGACCAATTTTTAATTCACATTTCTTAGTCCTGGTTTATCAGCCAAAATCTTTAACAGGTTGTACAAGGATCAACACGGGTCAGTAGAGGAGAGCAAAAATTGCCAGGGAACAAGAATAAAGGTAGTCAAGGAATTGTTCAACCAATCCTTGAAATCACAGCTAAGTTTTTCTTTGATTTCAGTGGATGATGGAGAGAAATCTGCTCTAAGAAAAGATGCAGCACTGCAACCTTTGTCAATGAGGAGATTAATCTTCCTATTGCTGCCTGTGGGATCTACTGGAGTAAAAACCCTTCTGTTGGACACACTCACACCACCCTCGTGGCACAGCTGAGGACGTGGCACTCACCTCCACAAACTCAAATGGTAAGAAGTGTAGTTAGATAAAACCTCCCCAAAAAAAGAGGATAAATTGCAATTAGTTCATGTGTGTCCCTATCAGTGTTCCAGGACTCTATTGGATCTGCCTCCCCTTATTTTGGGGAGAGAGGCTTGCAGGATAATGACCCTGAAGCTGTAAAAAATTAACTCTAATTTTAGAACAATTGGAAAAGATGGGAAGTCCACTAAAGGCAAATTACCGAGCAGTTGTAGCTTCAAAGAGATGAGAAGCATGTTCCTATAATTGTCCAACATTATTTTTAATTTTGATTAAACTCAGAAGTACAAAGCATTAGCAATGACATGTGCAGCAGCCATATCTCCAGAGAATAACAAGGAAATTATAATTTTTTTCCTGGCAATATGAGTTTTTCTTTTCTTTTTTTTTTCTTTTCCAATGCAAAAAGCAATTTTTCCCTGCAGAATGGGAAAAGACTCTTTTCACACAGTCTGATCTTACAGAAAGTTGTCACAGTCTTAGCCTGTAAAAGCTGGATCAATTCAGACTTGGATTTTAATCCCCCCAAAGCTGGAGTTTGCTAACATGCAGGTTTAACCCTTGCCCAGTCACGCAAAGCACAAGAATTCCACCATCTCTCACTGTCATGGAAGAAATCAAAGTTTTGAACTCTCCCCCGCCTCCCAAATCAATACATGGTGCAAAGATACAAACCCATAGAAAAGTTCAGATTTTAGGCAACTCCAGATACTGAATGGTTTGGGCCATCTAGTCCAACTTCTTTGCCACGGGCAGGGACACCTTCCACTAGTGTCCATCCAACCTGGCCTTGGACACTTCCAGGGATGGGGCAGCCACAGCTTCTCTGGGCAACCTGTGCCAGGGTCTCACCACCCTCACA
>JAWWEW010000006.1:3927906-4051761 GCA_035583185.1 Anabacerthia variegaticeps | reverse complement strand
TGGCCTTGGACACTTCCAGGGATGGGGCAGCCACAGCTTCTCTGGGCAACCTGTGCCAGGGTCTCACCACCCTCACAGAGAAGAATTTCTTCCTAATATCTGATGTAAACCTGCCCTCTATCTACCCTTGTTCTGCCTCTCCAGGCTCTTGTAAACAGTCTCTCTCCATCCTTCTTGTAGTGCTTTCAGGAACTGGAAGGTCACAATTAGGTCACCCCAAACCCTTCTCTTTTCCAGGCTGAACAATCCCAATTCTCTCAGCCTTTCCTCATAGCAGAGGTGTTCCATCCCTCTGATCAACTTGGAGGCCCTTCTCTAGACTCACTCCAACAGGCTGATGTCCACTAAGCTTTGGATCAGGTTCCCAAAGCCTGTTGGATCCTAACTCACTCCTGGATATCACAGTGGCTACAGCTCTTCTCTGTTCTGTGTTTGTCTGAAGTCACATAAGATCATTCTTAAGTGATAAAACATCTCATGAAATCCACTGACTTACCCTTTTGCCAGATTCTCTATTCCCCAGTATTGTTCCATCTTCTGGGCACATTTCTTAAACACTTTTTTGCAGTTTTTTTCATCTGACTGGTCCCCACAGTCATCATCCCCATTGCAGAGCAGCCTCCGTGCAATGCACCTCCCTAGGATGCAAGGTGCAAGTCACTCATAAAATGACCTATGATCACACTCCCTGACTCAGAGTCTAGAAACAAAATAAAAAACTCCTGTAATGAACGCTGCAAATCTAGCCAGAATAAAATTCCTCTCTATCTGCACGGATCACCAAACTCCATCTGCTCAGTTTCACTCAAAACTTTCATAATCTTAAAATTCATTGCTCAGCCTAGAAGGGATGTCAAGGATGCCCAACGCACGTTCTCCTGTTGCTGTCACTTGTGCTACAGATTTTACCAATATAACTGGGGTTTAATTTCCTATTTGATGATTTACAGACATGCTTTAGACTGACAGATGCTGGCTAATAGACTCTCAAAATCACTGATGCAAACACGCACATGGATGGAGCTGGGACAACTCCTGCCATCCCTTTGGCCCAGCAAACTCTTGTAGAAGCAGAAAGTTCAGCAGAGTGGTGTCAGAGATGCCACCTGAGCACCTCCACTTCCCACTCCCCACGTCCTTACCTGTGACTGCACACACAAACCCATCACATCTAACTTTATTCCTGCAAGGACTGTTTGTAACACAGTCTTCGGTTTCTCTGTCAGAGTAATCACAGGGATCTCCATTGAACTGAGAGGGTTGTTCCAGGCGGGCAAATCTGTACTGTGATGAAATAAAAAATATTGACTCAAGTGTACAGAAATGGTGAATTTTACGCTTCTCTAGTTAAAAAGCAATCTTTGTGCTGTGGAGATCTGATCTGAGAGCACTGTCATATTAAAAAAAAAAGTGTCAGCAAAGAAGTGTGATATTAGTAATGTGCCTCATTTCAAAGGTTTCTGATCTGCGACAGTTTTAATTCTACTAAGGAAAGCCTGAGGATGGGGAGGGATGAAGGAAAGTTTGCTTTTCTCTGACAGTTTGTATAAATGAGCCTGACAGGGCAGTGCAGGACTTCGCAAGAGTAAGGAAGGATTCGGTTCCATCTCCTCTCTTTCAATTAGTGCTGGTAACGACATCCCTTGTTATTTTCTGTCAGTGTATTTACTTGCCCCTCTGTATCATTAGGGATCTTTTTCCGCCCACAACACTGCTGTGAAGCAGTCAATTACTCCATCCAATATGTTAGCCCTCCTTTTTTCCCCAGCCTCTAAGATTAACTCTTTGATACAAAGCTTCACTCTTCCCAGCTCCCATCACTGGTTATTTCTCCTTAAGCTTGGGAACAGCTTCTCCCAACTCGTTAGCAGAGGTCTCTCTAGCACTGGGGATTTTGCTCTTCATGCTGCTGGGATCATTACTTTCATTTGATGGGGCTTCTCAGGTGGAAAATGCTGGCTCGCAGGCAAGAAAAAGCATCTTAATCCTGAGATGCACCAAGTGTCTCCAGGTCCCACAGGGGACCATTACTGTGGATGGTGCCTCACACTAACACTGGAAGAGGAGGACTGTATTGGAAAGTAAGTCCCTGCAAAGCCCGAGCTTCCCGTTGGTGTTTTCACCAAGCCTGGACTTACACATTCTCAGGACAGTGAGGCACCCTGGAAAGTGCTAGGATTACTGGGGGGTGGTGAGCTGAAGAGCTGAAAACCACCTGAAAGCAAAACTCCAGCCTCACCTCTACAGGGCTTTTCCTCAGCAGCTCCCCGTATGCCCAACCCCACGGCCAAAAAAGACAATGCTCAGAGGAGGTCACACCTCACAGTTTCTCAGGCTTCGTGGCTAGACCACAAGCACTCACCCTTTTCTTCTGGCAGGGATCACACTTGCTCCAGGAGGACCAGGCAGAGAGCACACAGTCCCGGGGCTCTGGTGGGTCGCTCACGGATCGGACGTGCCTGCTTTTGGCCACGCTCTTGTTGGTGCCACTGAGGTTAAGGGACTCTTCACCACTGTGCTCAACAACACGAGAGCTTCAAGGTGTGAAACTACTGATCTATAAGGACAGAGCAACTTGGCCCATGCCTGTGCAAAACTACACACCAAAGGGAACTAACACTTGTTAGACCTCATCAAGTTTGGCACACAAACTCTAGGTTTCAGTGCTCCTTCTATACTGGCACTGGTTCTGTGTGAAACCTGATCCACTCTTCAATGGCCAAGAGCAGACCCAGTCCTCTACACCACCACCATGACCATAACCCTGCAGAGCATTCAGAAGGGGTGACTGCAGGACACATATTTGATGTAGCCAGCATGGGAAACTCAACCTACAGCCCACCAAGCTGGGCTTCACCTCAAGCTCTGCAAGCCCTATGAAATAACCAGTGGCCAGCAGTGAAACCTGCACCACCAGCTGCTGCCCCTGCCCCATGGCTTCCTGCTGTTCCCTGTATGGGCAGCACTTCGGTACCTCACTGCTGTACACGATGAACAGCTCCAAGGTCAGATCCCTCCATGACAAACACCAGTGCCAAAGTTAAGGGCTGGTGTGCCCTCAGCATTCTTCAAAACCAGGCTTAAGTGTCTCCCTTTGCTGAGCAGCCTGTTTTTTCCCAAGCCGGCCAAAGCCATCAGTCTTGTGCTCTATTCTCAGTTCACAATAGGGAATCATTAACCCATTAATGCCTTTCTACCCCATAATGAACCTGAACCCCAAGTGTGAGCCTTTCCTTCACCCCAACCACTATCTCCCCCCTCGTGGGACAACTGTCTCCACGGTTTCCACAATGCCAGAGCTAAAATGCTACCCACCTTTTTTGTGGATTCAGTATTTGATTAAATCCTTGCCCCAGACAAATGCTTCCATTATGACCTCATCTGAGTGGGGAGTTTTAGTAAAATGTTGACAATTAGTTTCTTTTCATACCCACTTTGACAAGGAAACGACCACAGCGGTGTTCCCAATTCTTCCACCAAGACAAGGAACAGCATCAGCTGAAGCTTTAAGTATGATTTAGTGCCTGGCATGGGGCTCCCATTATAGCACATTAAAATTCACACGGAATAAAGGAATCACAAAACCTCATCAGCTTGCTGAGGCATGATATCAGAGCTCAAAGTTCAGAGAACAGTGCAAAAATATAGTTGGACTGGAAAGACTACAAGTCACAGTTCTCTGAAGGGGCAAAATGTATTAAGCTAGCAGAGAAAGAACAGCTTCCAGCCACATTCTCACCATTCACACACTCAGAGAAAACAAACCCCTGTGTCCCCAGCACTCTGCTGGGCAGCCAGCATGGGAGGAGGCTGCATGTTGCAAACAATTCCCCGTTACAACACGACCGTGGCAATTTGTCACCTCAGATTTATCAACGGGATTACTTTTCCGAAGGCAGACACATTGCACTGCGTTAACTTCCAAACAACGTCTCGTGCTGTTCATTAGAAATACAGAAATGGCTCACGACACCAATTATGGGCTGTACAACATGAAAGCGGAGAGGCCGTGCTGCCTTTGACTGTTTATCTCACCATCCCAGGGACGTGGCTTCAGCAACACTCACCCAAAGCCATGGGCAGTTCGGGTGCCAAGCACAGCACAGAGCACCAAGAGTTGGACGGGGTACGGAGCGGTCCCGGCTCCGTGTGTTGTGCTCATCGCTCCGAGGCACCGCCGGCGACTCGAAACCACCACTGCTCCTCTTCCATCTGCTGGAGGGGGCTTGAAAATGGTTCAAGTACTAGAAGATAAATGACTGAGTTGCTTTTCCACTCTGTAAACAGCAGATGACCCAGCACCTGGCAGGTTCACAAGGTAAACGCTGCAGTTGTTAGCACACGGCTTTCCAGAGGCAAGCGGGGAGGAAGCAAAGATCTGTCTGCAAGCAATTTACACTTTCATTTGTAATGCTCCTTTCAAGGGAACGCAGAAATGAGTATCTCAACAAATGAAACATGTTTGAGTCTTGGCAAGAAGGAAGTGCTAAGTAAACTCAAGTCGGCTTTCTAGGAATAGAGAGCAAAATCATTTATTTATTGCTGCTTTTCACGTCTGTCTTCCCGAGGAAGGTCAGACCCGAGGCACAAGCACTCATTCTCACACCTCAGGAAAAGCCTTCATCCCTGAGAGCGCCCTTTGCTGCCTCTCACCAGGGCTGGGGCTTGTGCTGCTGGGGAAGACAAGAGTCCCAGCCCTGGCTGGGCCCTTCCACAGAGATTCTCTGCTCCACACACCCACTGAGCCATGGAAGCCTGTCAGGTATTAAGGTAAATGTCTTGGTGTTTTCTAGGTACTATGTTGAGTCAATCTCTCTCTTAAATGGTCCTAACTGGGCTAAGAACTTACCATGGGCTGATCCCCATCAGTTCAGCTGGGCTTTCAAAGGCAGATCAGGACCTTCAAAACCTTGCAGAATGTCTCTCTGGTTACCTGTTGAGGCAGCCTTCATATCCCGCCACTTCCCTCTTCAGGCAGAGCTTTTTAATTCCTGAGACACAACAGTCTTTCTCTTAATTTTCCTAATTAGTCTTTACCCACAATGAGCACCTTAGAGGGAGAAAAGTTCTCTGAATCTGTGTTTCCCTGTATAAGATGAGGAACGTCATTGTGTTTTTCCAGCCTTCCTCTTGCTGGACTAGTAGAGGTTTCTTTGAAGAGACACAGCCTCACTCTGTGTGCAACTCTGGCTTTTAGCAACACAGTCTCTCACCATGGGATAAATCTCCGAGTGCCTCAATGATACAAAGAATAAATACATTTTGATTTGCTCATTACTGGAATGACGGATGCTATATATAAAATGGATCATATTCACTAATGCAAAACAAACCTGACAACCTCAGTGCTGTTACCTGGCCAAGAACTACACCTTAATGTGTCGCAGTTACCTTACAAATGACATTATTCTGCCTGTGGAGCCACGTCTCTGCAACACAAGCAACTGGCTGCGACATCTTTCTGCTTTGGCAGCTTGATGAGAACAATTTACCACAGAGAAGCACATTAACCGAATCCTTGTAGGAATCTGCTCCAAATAAAAGACTGGAATGCAGGCAGCCCGTTTTTTAACCCAGAGTTACTGAGCACACAGTCAGTGATTAACAGCCCTCTAGACAGGGAGGATAAACTGTTAGGGAAGATGACTTCGCCCATGCAAAGCTTTCTGTTTGCCTTTTTTTTTTTAACCCTGATTTTTTTGTTTCAAACGACTTTGCCCCAGCCTGAACCCAAGACGTGCCTGTGTGATACAGCTTGCTGAACCTTTGACACAATTGATTCAGTTGTTAATCATTTGTCCATGACAAAAAACCCCCAAAAACCATTACAGAAAAGACTTCTCCATCCACAGGACCTTTGCTGGCCAGGAAAAAGCAGTACACATCCAATATTTCAACAGCAGCAAGAGATAAACTAAGATTACAAACACAGAGCACCCTCTAGATTTAACTGCAAACCACGATGGTGATCCTGGCATGTGGAATTTTTAAAGCAACACACTTGTTTGCTGCTTGTCTTTGTTTTGCTGCCTCTCATCACGCACATCTCAGTGGTGAACCCGCAGAACGAAGTGGTGCATTAGCAGAAGGAAGAGAGGTTAAAACAGGAGCAGGGACCCAAGAGGCAGAATTTCCTACACATTAACATACTTTCCGGAGAAATTGAAAAGCACAATCAAGTTTTACACATAGTTTACAATCTGGTTTAATTAGAGGTAGGTCTAACACATAAAATTGATGACAACAACCACAGCTCGTTTTCTGCTTCCTTGGGTCCATGGGTCATTGGGAACGTTGCCTCGTAACACCTCCTGTGTCCTCCTCCCCCAGCCTTGCTCCTTCTCCGTGGCTGACTGCAAGAGCTGTGTCTGTCTGCTGAGCTGTTTTTAAGTCCCAAAGCACTTAGTGCTAACAAGACTGTAAGTCTCTGGCCGTGGGTTTCATCGCAGTTGAAAATGAAGCCTCGCTGCGCCCACCAAGAACAACGAGCTCGCAAGGGCAACACATCCTTTACAGAGTTCATAACCCCAACTCAAGTTTGTGACCCCTTGCTTCCTGTAAACAAAACCTCTACAGTCTCACCAAACATGATGGTTTTTGGTTTTGTTTTTTTTTTTCTTTTAAATGGCAGTTTCCCATTCAAAGAATAACCGTGGAACACGTCAGAGGTGAGAGACCCTCCATGGGCAAGGTCAGATTGGAGCCAGCAAGCAGCTGTTTACAGTATAATTAGTGCTCTTTTCAAACAGTTTCTTTTTCTCCTTCTCTGAGACATTTTTATTCCCTGCTCCAGAACTCAGAACACAGTTCCTTCTGCAGAAGGCTCATTCAAAGGCAAGAGGGGGCTTCCCACCAGCTTTAATGGTGAAGAACATAAGATGGAAAATCCATGGCAAAGTTTAAAATTAAGGGATGTTTTCAGGTATTTGCTGCAACTGACTCCATTCCCTCACAATCTTTCTTACTGATACAGTTATTTTCTGGTGGTGAGGCTGGACATAAAAACACCTCGCCTTGTTGATCTTAATTCTCTCTTCTGGCTTTTGATTCACTAAAAATAAAGTCATTAAAAATAGTGACTCAGGGCAAATCTGGCACAGGTTCACCTACTCTGAGAGCTCGAAGGTGAAGATGGTAAGACAGGGGACTGAGTAGACAAAGACAATTCTGTCATGCCTCACCCCCTGTGTCCATCACCTCTCCATCAGACCTCAAGGTAACAAACACACAAAGTCATTTTCAAACCAGAAACAGAATTTTTAAAAGAAAAAAAACAGGACACCCGTAATCTGAGCATGTCAAACAGTACAAAATTGACAAAAACTGCAACATCTCACAGCACTGGGACTTCTGCTCATTTCAAATACAGCTGGCTTCTGCCACTGAGAGCTGTTCTTAGACCTCTAATGACTGCTAAAGAAGACAAAGATGCCACAAAAGGTCTTTTTCACAGCTAGTACCTGGCAATAATTCTTCCTAATCCTTTATTTTCACAAATGTCTGAGGCTGAATGGACAATGATTGCTGCCTGTTAACCTGATTTTCTTTTAATCTATTGTGATGTCTTTGCTGGTGAGGAGTATTTATAGAAGTGGTGCTACAGGAGCTATGAAACAGGGCTGAAAAGCCAGCAAATAGTATCAGATCTTAAAAGACCCTTTAAAAAAAATTACATTCTGTATCTGAAAGCCCCTTCAATGGGCAACATCTGAGGCTATTCTTCTCATTGAGATTTTTCAGGTACTGATAAAACATTTTAGGGTGATAGATGAGCCACAGGGCAAACACGTCCATTGAGATAAGACTATTTAAAGCTCTAAAAACTAATAGCCAGAGAGCTGTTTCACTAATAGACCTGATATTTCCTGCCTCCAGTCGAATAATTTTAGAAAGAGACAGGCAATGTCACAGGTACTCAGGAAATCCTATCAGGGTATCTCCCCATATTCCTCACTGTCAGGCTGAAATGTATAATTCAGCTTGCCAGCACTTTCAGACAGCAAGGAAAAAACCCCAACACTTTATTCTTCCCCACACCAGCTTTACCTCAGGTATTTAAAACCAACAAAGATAAAGGTTTTTAACTGGACTGATCCTAAACAGCAAATCAGTATGAGAAGATCAACCCGTGGGAAACCCCACCACGAGAGAGTCGGCAGAAATGCTCTTACAAATCATGACTTTTGCAGCGGTAACATCAGAGCAGAGCCAGGAACGGGGGTGAGGAGCAGAAGGGGAACTTGACAGGAGAAGAAGGAGAAGCCAGGAGCAGTGTCTCCATTTCCTGGTGGTCGGAAGGGCTTTCACTTTGTTCATCCACCACTCTGTGCATTCCACGCTGGCTTAGACAGGTAATTGTAGAGAACCGATTCAAACCTCTGTAGAAAACTGCCAACAGACACCCCCTTTCATTTCTTTGACATGATACTCTTCTGACTGAGAACAGCATTTGCCAAGAAAGGAAAAAATAGGAACCTGACAGGACAGGAGTTCTTTAGGAAGCAAAGCAAAGAAGAAAGGAAACGTTGCATGAAAATACATATCACAATGTAGAAACAGCCAGAAAGAGGTTAACTTCCCTGCTGCAGCAACTCTCACTGCCTAGTGATTAAAGCACATAAAACACTGCCTTTAATCCAGCGTAAGGGAGGTAAAATTGCATATTCCCAGTCCATACAATCAATTGCTTTTCCAGAAGTCACTGACAGGGAAAAGAGAGATCTGTCAGCATTCTCACTTCTGTAAAACCGCAGGCTGATTCTGCAAACTGTTTGCTAAATAAATTCTCATTACTGCAGGAGATCATGGCCTTAATTAGCATTAGTTAAATCGGGACTGTTGCTTGAACTAGGCATGTCTGAGTTGGGTACTCTCATATACAATGCACAGACTCCTGGTGTGCTTAAGTTACAGCAAGATTAATGCAATACAGTACATAAACACAGCACAGAAAGAATCAGATTTTCCCCCCCTTCTGAACAATGCCAACATGCAGCCAGGTGCTTCCTACTTTGAGATACCTCATCATTGCCAGATCAGACCTCAAACCTGTTCATTCTGAATTTTTAAACCAAGTCCACGTAGCAACTGTGCAACAGAAGCCAATTTTTCTGATTTTTCAACCAACTTCACTGTGAGGGTACCACAAAATATCAACAAGAGCAGATTTGGCCTTCATTGTAAAAATGCATTTCAGTTGTTTCTTGTTTCACTTTAAGCTGATGTTTTGTAGCTCACTGAAAACCAGAGAGCACGTTCTTCCTTCCAAGGACACCTGAACACAGTTAGCTCCACACAAATCAAAAGGACATTAATGCTGGTGTGCTTTCATCACGGCAGAATGACCTTTATTCTCAGGTGGGATCCAAGTATCTCAACAATGTTCACTGACAAAGGCAAGGAATGTTTCAGCATGACCTACTGGGCATTTCTGGTGGACGAGAAAGGGATGAGACATCAGAAAGTAGAAATACAATAAAATAGATGTGCACACATCCATACCCATCTCCTCTCCCATATATAAACGTGTTTCTCACCCTTAAGTTTTATTGCATTACCTTCTTGGCAAAGAATGGTACTATTCCTTCTCAGCTGGGAGATCCAGTACCTGGTACCTCTGGGTATCAAACATCATTATTTTGCATGTGGCATTGAGAGTTTCACACCAGCAAACCCTACACTGGTTGCCCCAACCAGTAGGAAGGTCCCACCGATACAGCAGGTGGAACCATTACCACGTTGTACTGGATCAAAGCTTTGCTCTCAGTTCTGTGCATACTCCTGGAAATTTTGGGGGAGTTCTGCTTTCAAAATTGTTACTTAAACGCACACTTTCAATTTCAAATCTTATTCGAATGAAAAGTGTGAGCAAAACTGATTTCAGCTCCTCGTGCCACAAAGGCACCCCAGCTTTGGGAACATCCCACAGTGTGGTCTGTCCCAGGAACGTGGGATTTTGCAAGAGGTGATAAAAATACCTACTGGTTTGGGAAGCTCATCCTAAAACACCCAAAAAGAGACCAAAAACGTGGAGGCAGCAATTAAAATCAGCAAGTTACATATTTGCAAGGTAAGCAACACTTAGTGTTTAAGATCAGTTATTCCCCAAATCGAGGATTTTCTCCTTTCCCAGATATTTTTACTGTCCAAAATACTGGCCATGCCAAACACCAGCAATGCACTGCAAGAACGGCAGAGTTATCCTAAAAAGACCAAAAGCTATGGAACAAACTTACTGAAATGACACCTTTTTTTAATGTTTTTATTCATAACAGTATTACATGGTGTGTTACAGAAATTAATGGAAAATTTCTAAAAATTTGTTGGTTTCTTTCGTTGTTGCTGAATGCGTTATACATAAAGTTAAAAATAATGTGTCCGTATATGTTAACAAATGGTCATTATCTGAGGTAAAGTTAAAGTAGGTTTAGAAATGTACTGCAACAGTCATTTTCTCTTTCTCATCTTTATTAAAAAAATAAGTGTCAGAATGCAGAAATAAAAATGAATGAAAACCACGGAGTAAACATCTTTGCAAAGAAGGTGCCCAGTACGTTATTAGATGAAAGGTTTCATCAGACACTTGGATGACTACGATCTATCAAAATATCTTTTCATGACAGGTAAAGATCAAGAACCTACGGGGGATGGTAACAGGATGGCTGGTGGGATTCCCTGGTTTTTTCAATTTAAAGTGACGAATTTAGTGCTAGTGAAGGATGAGGGATTAAACAATTGCACAAGCTGGATGTTTCAGTTATCTACAATACTGGTCCAGCGCAGAGCCCTCCAGCCCTCTCAGCTCAGCATCTCAACCGTGGCAAGGACGATCATATGACAAGACAACTTGGAATTGGGTTTTATTTATGAGCATTGATAAAGGTCCGCGGTGATGGTCCAGCTGTCTCTCGGGAGACACTAAAATTCCAGCCTCGTTCCCTCGGCACCTATTCGTTAATGACCTGCTTCCTACAAGTAGGGGGTCAATGGATCCTCTGAGACATAAATCTCTTCTTTCCTTTCAGCGTTTCACCCCATAACTGGAAATGTGCTGACAAGACTAAACCTCAAAATGCCTGTGATGAACCAAAACTGTCCGTGTGGTTCCGTGTGTAGGACAAAACCCAAAAAAGCCACTGAGGAAGAAAGTAGCACCACTGTGCAAATTGGGAAAATATTCTTACAGGAATGTCCTTTAGAAACACTTTTGCCTCTGCTTTTAATCCTGAAACACTCGATCTGCCAAGTTTTAAATTATCTACTCCAGTTAGAAAAACGTGACCTTTCTTCGGGTGGGAAAATAAGATTTGCTACAAAGCTGTTTGCACATGACTAAGGAATAAGCATCAAGTGACCATGAATGGGGATAAAAGTTCTCCTCTCTGCAGGTTTCATTAGGTCTATTCACAGCTAATTCTTCATTCACATACATTTGGTAAACGCACATTTCTCTAATTTCTCTAATTCCAAATAAAAGACCGGATTCGTGTTGTGAGATTTGGTTGCACGTACCAACAATCGCCACCCCAGTTATTCTGCCTTCTAAACCATTTTTAGCTTATAATAGAGATGAAAGAAAGTAAAACATTGATAACTCCAGGCCTATTTTAATCATGACAAAAAACGTAAATCCTAATGTGTCAATTTAAAAACAAAATCTGCACAATAACCCTAAAAACTGATTAATCATTTGATTTCTTTAACCTTTTTTCCTTTTTCTGTTTTTTCCTTTTTTTTCTTTTTTTTTTTTCTTCTTTTTTTGTCTTTTTTTAGTGTTAAACCACTAAATTCAATATACTGTAACTGCATAGGAACATCAGGAAAACACATTTTGACCTGTATAACAATTCTCTGTAGGGCAAAAATATATAGATTCTTTATGAAAATCATGTGCTAAACATATGAACCCAAAACACTGCACTTCTGCTTCATAAATGTAAAAAAAGGAAGTTTTAAATTCGTTTGTTCTGCGTGTAAACAGTTGGATGACTTCTATGCAGAGGTTCAAAGGAATGCCAATGGAATGTGAGCTCCTGTGAGTGGAACATGTCCGTGAGATAACGCTAGACCAGAAAATCAAGTGCTCCCATTAATTTCACTACTTGCTGACAAGCTGACTGCTTTTGGCAAATGCACTTGAGCTTCAGCCCGTTATTGTAAGCATGTGAAAAAACATATGTGATGTGAGAACCACAAACTGGGTTTGCCACCCCTCCCAAGCACTGCAACTCGCTACCTTCTCTACTGTGTGATGGCATTAGTAAAAGAATTTTCGTAACATTTATATTTACAAAAAAAACTGGCAATTTTCATTCGAACTCCTTAAAGCCATTTCCCCTTAAACATTTAAAGAGTTTTAACAGTAAGTTTTTTTTTTCAAGTTATAAAATAAAAATCCCATTTGATTTTTCTGATGTACAAAAAGTGATAAAGATGAACAATTTGATCACAGAATCAGTTTGTTATTCCAAAATCCATGCCGTCCTTGTCCCATTTGCAAAGTCCGCTTCATCCAAACTCCTAAACCAGAAGCATACCAGTATTATTTGGCAAATGATTTTTTTTTTTTCATCAAAAATGGCACACAGAGAAGAAAACACTTGTCTGCATAGCATTACAGCAGCAAGATACTGAAGAAATAAAAATATTCCTTTTCTGTACTTTGTTTAGAGTTTCCTAGGAAATACTGACTCTTTTGTCTTTCCTCAGTGGGACTCCATGTCCTTTCTCTACCCACAACATGAGTATTCCAACAGAAAGCAGCATTTCTTCCTCATGATGTGCTAGAACTTAAAGGTCCATTTGGCAACATTTTCAGTCAGGATGGAGAAACAACCGAGTTTCATTCTGTGGTTTCAAGTTGGGAATCCTTTCCGCAGGAGGCGTTTTGCTGTTAGATCCGTCACTCAGACAAAACTACAGAATAAAAAATACAAAACAAACAAACAAAAAAAAGAACCAAAAAAACCCAAACCAAAACCATGACACCACCAGGGTTTTTTCTTGTTGTTGTTGTTTAAATATGTCTACACAGGGGGGAAAAAAAAGGGGTCAGGATCAGCCTGATGCAAATGATGATGAAAAACATGTCACTGTGACATAAAAAGTGCCGACTCGTATCCCAAAGGCTGTTGGATGAGAATGCCACTGCTACATACAGACTCTGCTTTCTGCTCAAAAGAAAAAGGAAGGTCTAACACTCAACGAACTTCAGAGGCTCGTTATTTATATGTGGCACACAGAAGAAGATAACAAATGCTTAAAAGAAGACCGAGGAGTAAGATTTCCTAGTCTGGATACCCACCACTTGTGGGGACGGGGCTGGACTCGTGGTATGAGAAGCAGGGAGAGTTTTTATTTTGTGCTGCCATAGGAATCTGCCATTGGTTGCCAAAAAAACACACACCAGGAACACTCGTAGAGCCAGTCCAGGAGGGCAATCTCTCTCCTTGTCAGACAAAATCAATCGGAAAAAAGCATGAAAGCCAAAGGCCTGCCAGGTTGTTGGGTTTCGTTTGAGTCTTGGAGCACCACAAGCCTGTAACAATGCTATTTCTTAGGTCTGTTAATCTGGGCGTAGAGAGGTTCTGCTTCCTGGGGATAACAAAAATAAAATAAGCGGAGATGTCTCCAGACAGCATTTTTTAGAACATTTTAAAGAACATCTGCTTGAGAACAGCAATACCTTGTGAGTCAAAACCCAAAGGAAGTGTTTGCTTTCTGTGCTGCCTCCAGCGAGCGGGGCACTCAGGTTGCATTGTGAGGAAAATGGGACAGCATTTCAGGAAATGAATGACTACTATCAATTCCCTCTTGGAGCACTGGCCATGCCCCGATGCTCACTGCTGGGCATAGACATATGAACTGATTAAATGATAATTTATCCGACGGCATGTTTGGAAGTTTCGAGGCCAGGAATGCAGCTGGTGTTACTCATCCCAGGCTGAGATCCAACCCCCCCCCAGCAGCACAAAAGCAGAACAGACCTGTGGGTTTTCCATAACTCAGGGAGAAAACCACTTGCAAACAGAAACCGCCACGGAAAGCTGAGCTAATGAAGCTGTGATGGGATTTCAAATAACAACATGAGTTGCCTGTGAAGAAGGAGGAAGGCTAGCCCTGCTCAGTTTGATTAGGAGCCTGTAGAACCATTAGTACAATCATTAAAGCCGGGAGGAAAGCGTGTCAATTTGTTAAGGGATACTTTCTTGGGAATTTCCTGGGTGGGGAGGGGGAAAAGCAGCCACGTTCTTCAGCGTTGCTTCCTAGCTGACACCCTGTGCTGAATGCTACGTTCATCTTGGCTGCAGTGGGAAGCAAATCACCCGTGGACCCTGGACTCCAGTCTACTTCCTTTCCAGAAAGTAATTTATTAAACTAAGAATGACATCTAAAAAAAGAACAAGACAGGCAGAAAGGCTAATTAATGCCATACTGCATTAACTCTCCACAGCTTGATAAATATTCAAATACCACGCCACGACGTTGAATTTAACCAAGTTAGAATCAACTCTTGTTACAGCAGGAGCTGACTTGAGCAAAAAAAAACCTCTGAAGGCTGGCAAATCACTGGGCACTTCAAGGCACAGACAGGTCTGCCAGGGGATGCCACAGGATTTTAATCACTGCTTATAAAAATGATGCTGAGGATGAGAAAAACAGCCCAAAGGAGGATTCAGAGGGCTGTATACAGTCTGTGCCCAGGGCCCTGTCCCAGTGTCCTGTCCTGCCTCACTCTGCAGCTTCTGTTGAATGAGGAGCAACACAAGAAATCCAAAATATGACCAGTTTCCTCCGTGCCAGGGAAAGTTGTCTCTTATTCCCTGGAAGTACTACATTCCTGGAGCTCTCAGAGACCCTGTTTCCCCATCTCCTACCTCCATGAAGCCCTTAGTTCACTCCAAGCCTTAGGAGAGAATGAGAGAAATCCTCTGGAATGATTAAATAAAGGCTGCTGACATTATCCCCAGCAAGAAGCAAATGTATTTGGTGACCTTGAAAAACCAAAGGCAATCAGAAGAGATGACTGAGAGTAAATAACTGCATTTCCCACACTGGGTGTTAAGTCTACCTGTGCCAATTTTCACGTACCACGGACATGAAGCTGCCAGAATGATCTATCACAGCTAGTTCAGAGAAAATCTGTACTAATTAATGTGTGAACCTGACACTCACCAGGCCATTCTTCAGGCAGTTGCTGAACCTGAGGTGATTGCAAAGCAAAGTGAAAAGGAAGGAGAAGAAGAAAAGGAGAGGGAAGGAGAACATCCCTTTGGAACAAAAGATGTCAGTTTTTCAAATGCCTTCAGGGGGGAAAAAAAAAAAAGAGCTTTTCAAAATGTCAAGCCTGCTTGTTAGAGCTGTCCTCAAATATCCTTAAGATATGCAGATGTGCTTAAGTAACAGGTGTCCTAAGGTGCCACTGAACTCGACACCCTTGGAAGAGGAGGATTTTGGTCATCAGCACTTTACACAGCCCACGAGGCAGCCTTTGCCATTAGAAATGTCTTTGATTCACACCCAGCATTTATCTGAAGATACACTTGATGTGGCAAAGGCCTGCCTTTCTCACTCATTTGAATAATTTCTCTTCCAGCAGACCAGAGCGTTTTGCATGAGAAGTGCGCTCTTACGTCTTCCTTTCAGTCGATTTCCCCCTTCGGACGCCTAAATGAGAAATTAATTGCACTAATTGTGTGCAGTCTTCCCAGCCAAAGTTTTTGTGTCACTGTCTGAGATTTGTTTTCTAATATTCTTTTGAGCTGATTCGAGCAGCCCATCGTGTCTGTAGCCTGACATTGCACATGGTATCTGTAAAGTCTTGACACTCAAGAGGGCAAAAGAGAGCAGAAAGGATATAAAAGAGGCAAAAGGAAAAGCTGAGTCCTGTTGACTTCATGAGTAGCTTCTCTCACAGTGCCAGGCACTGTTTTGGAGGGTCTTGAAAGCAGAAATAAAGCCCCTTGTTTTTAAATACTCCACACAAAAGTCATAGGGCATGTTATGAAAAGACAGGTGAGTGTAACTCTTCTCACAGCATCAAAACCATCTCACCAATGTTTTCTGCTTTCTACTTCTACCTCTGCATTAGGAACACACCCAGAGGGAAGGAAAGAATTGGTCTTTGTCAGAACAACAAGAGAGGAACAAATGAAATAACAAACAAAGCTTCTAATTCACGTTAACCCCTTGAATCTTACAGTGCTTTCCTTTCTGAACTGGCCCAGAAGTGCTTCCAATGTGCTTTCATCAACCCCCAGGGAGAAACCGAGATGACAACTAGAGGCACCTCCTTTTTGCTGCTGTATTCTAGGGACACTCCATCCTGGAAAATCAGTTTATTCCTACTTTAAGGAGGGCAAACAGTAGGTATTTCTGGTGCACTACTGCATGAGGCAACAGGGGTGCTAATGCTCTTGAATAACATTATGTAAATACTAAAAGTAAATTTGCATCCAATTTAAGGACACTGACATCTGCTCCCCAGCAGAACTTAATCACTGGAGAACATCTCCTGAAAGACTCAGAACCTACTTGGGCTTGCAGAGGTGAACTCTCTCACAAAACATAACACAGGACTGGGTTAGGAGGAAACTATTTTTACCCTGGCAGCCCTTTCATCACTGTGAGACACCCTGCTACGTGCTGAGCTTCAGGCAAGATGTACTCAATTGTAGAGGTGAGGCCCGCATAGATTTCCTTGCCCTTTACAACAGAGTCTCAGCGCCAGTTTTACTCCTGGCTGACTGATCAGAAAGGGCAGGCTCACATGAGAAGAGTTTCATGAAATAAGAGTGCTGGAGCGCCAGACAAAATGAGCATCTTGTGCTGGGGATGCAAGTGAAGGGGGTGGGGGTGCAATGAGTCTGCTCTGGTTATTGCATGCTGACTCAGCGAAATAGGACATAGTCAAGTTGGCAAGCGGGGTTCAACTTAAAGGTCTTTGGTGTTAGGACAGGTCATTCCTTTTGGCCCATTAACAGCCAATTTTTATTTATTACTTATTACTAATATTTAGGGTTGTTTTTCTTTTTTAAAGTTAGCCTCTATTAGCAGCATAAATACAGCAACCTTCTAATTCAGGATTATGACTAGAAAGTGCCTCTATTCTTAATACAAACCTACCCAGGAGTATTCCTAGTCTCAAACATCCAGTTTAATTATTATAATTTTAAAAGTCTCTCTCATTTTGGCATCAAGATGGATGCTATACATCCATAAAATGAAAAAAGCAGTGAGAACTACTGAGAAATGTGGACCTGCTCCATCTGGGTCCCAGTATAAAAATGAACTTCAGCCATGAAACACGCTGATTATTTCTGTGCCCCTTTCCTAACAAAACAGTAGAAGTCACAAAGTTCAGAAGTCACAAAGACACTCAACTATCACAAGCAGATTTTTAAAGATCAGTTTCTGTGCAGAAGACAGGGAGCTTTTGAACAAGCTCATCACAGAGGAAGCGAGGACAGCTCGCCCCCAAACTGAACTGCTGGATTGCCACTCAGCAAGTACCCGGCTCTCCAAAAGCTACACACACTGTTTTCTCTTGTTTAGAGGAACAAGTTGGAGAAAAGGAAGGGTACATGGCTACTTTAGGTGGGCTTGGAAAAGGGAGAGGCTTGTGTACAAGCTGGTCACATGAAAATGAACAGCTTGGAGGGGATTGCAGCAGTGGAGATGAAGGCAAACCTGCAGGACTCTCCTGCCCACGGAGCAGACTGAATCTCTCTGCTCACGTCCCTGGGAAATACAATGAAGAACAACCAGCTGAGCATGAGACCTGAAATGTCAATTGGAGGATTTCTAGGGAGCGAAATGTGATCCCTTTCCAAGCACAGGACATTTATTTCGGGTTCACAGCCCTGCTCAGCACAGTGTCCTTAGCTTGAGAATGACAGTTCTAGAGCCTACCAAGAACGGGTCATCTATAATCATCACGAATTTCTCTTTGGACTCTTTTCAGTTCCTGTTGAGCCAGGTGAATGACAGGAAAATACAGCCTTTGATATTTGGAGCCCATTCAGAGTCCTGGTGCAATAGAAAAGGGGAAGAAGGAAGAGGAGGATGCAGAATCAGCTCGATATGCCCTCCTGAGGCTCACTAAGCTCCCAGATGAGTCAGTGCTTTGCCCATAATTCCCTGTTTTCTCTCAACTTCCTAAAAACAGCCCAAATAAGAGAGTTATGGCAGTCCATCCTGGAGCTGACTAAGATTATGAGGAACATTTATCACTAGGAATGGCACTTGCTCAGAGATGGATGATGGCAGCAGGCCACTGAAGTACCACCAAAAGCTGATAGACAAATATTCTAATGAACTGTTGCTCTCCTGACAGTGCTGATAGCATTGTGAAGGGTGTGACATATTTTGAGGGCTTATAATTGTCTGCACACATTTCACAGAACAACTAAACAATTTTTTCAGGAAGATATGCTCTAGCCACAAATGTTTTGAAGGTTTCTTGAGAATCTCTCATGAATGATTGCCAGTGCAAGTTTTGGCCAGGCAGCATCTCAGTAGAGCTGCATTTGTTCCTCTGTTCAAACTTCTTGCTTTAATGTAAAATGTCAATAAAAAGTGTTTAACACATTTGGTAGAACTGCAGCTGAAAACAGTCCTTTCTCTCTCCTTTCACCATAGTTATTCCACACACAATCTAAAGACACCAGTAGGGATAAAACATGGATCAGCAGAAGATCTTACTTAGTGTTCTCTTCATCCCTTCTGGAAAAATCACAGTCCCTCCTCAATGCTGTGCATGAACAAAGGGAAAATAACCAAATACAAATCTTTCTATGAACAGCCCTGCAGAGAGTTGATCTTATTTCACCTGTCAAAGTTAGGCCTCTCTGCTTCTTATCCTCAACCATAAAGGGACAAAAATGTAATATATCCATACAGTGTCACATTTACCTACTAAGAACCCACAGCTATTTGTGGAAGAGTGACCTACAGAACAGCTACTGGTAGGATGAGGATTTTGAGAGCTGAAGTTGAAGACTGCAAAAGGAAGAGAGTAAAAATAGGAGAAAGGAAGATGGTAACTAAATGATTAATACACAGTACCAGAAGGAAGCAAGAAACGAAATTGCTGTGGTACCTTGAAAGACCAGGGTATAAAAAGCTGGGCAGGTGAGTATTCTGATGACATCAGAATAAACAAAGATATTGTGTGGGCTGATTTCAGAGATGCTGGGAACAGATACATGTGAAATTCCTGCACACAACACTCTGTGCTGCTCCTCAGAGGGCCCTTCAGCCCAGTTGTTCCTGTGCTGCTCTTGGGGTAAGAACCACGTTCCGAAGAGCGAAGTAATCTCCCTCCTAAGCCACAAAAGTGGCTTTTATGCAGACTGTGATTCTTTTGTACTACATGTTTCTCCCCATGAAGTTTCTCTCCAAATGCAGAGCTCAACACACAACTCAGTAGTAAGTCCTGAATGGATAATTTTCCATGGAGATTAGACTTCCCGTTGCTCTGACGACACCAGGCTTCAGAATTCCATGGGCTGGCTTTAGCAAGTGGATTTCCTATGGACTGCTGCTAAATGGCTCTGCACAGAGCCACAGTGATATTAGTGGGACTTCACTGGAGAGGGGCTTTCTTTTTGTTCAGCTTCCTGTTCCTGCCTACAGCTTCTAGGAATTACTATAATAAGATAATCAGTAACATTATTTAACGTTTCCCGGAATATATTTCTGAGAATTATACATATTTGATGCAAGACTCCACAGGGATTAACAAAAAATACAGAAAAACCATACGGAATCACTGGTAATACACTGTTCTTGTAGCTCCCAGATAATCTTGAGGGGTAAAAGAATGGATTTTACTATATAAGCAGAACAAAAGGAGTCCCCCACTTGACTCCCTTACACAGTGAGATGCATTAATAGACTTAAACTACTGTTTCAAGTTCTATCCAGAACTCCTGGTAGGTAAATGTGTGTGATGGTAGATTAGCAATGATTTTAACTACCTTTGTGACAGTCAGAAAATTAGAGGTCTTATCATTACTTTCCTCAGGATGAACTTCAGACTTACCCTGGCTATGATAAACCATAATAAACAAATGTATGTGGATTTCCAGAGTGTGGGACTCAGACAAAGGTCAAATACCTTTTCTTGACCTAGGAAAGAACTCTTGGAGTGTTCTGAAGCTGGGACAGCTGGTGATGTCAGTGCTGGCCAAGGTCAGGCAAAGGCACAGCCAAATTATTATGTGGCACCATCCATGTGCAAAAGCAGCTCTCACTGGAGTACATAACAAATGCTCTTGCTAGAGCAGCTCATCCCAGCTTGACTTTATCCTTACACTGTCATTTTTAGACTCAGTGAGACACAAAGCTTAATGCTACTCTTGCTGGAGCCCCCCAAGAGCTGAGCATTACACTGGTGAGGCTAAAGAAGGGGAAGATGCCTTCTCAAAGCACCACATACTATTAAGAGATAATCTTATTATTCCCAAGTGGATCAAAGCTAAGTTACTGTAAGATTTTTAAAAAATCGTATTTCATACCCAAAGTAAACTGACTCTGAATGAAAATATTAATTTTGACTTGAAGCCAAATTCCTTTGGCTCAGGATGGGTAAGTCACTAGCACACCCAGTGCAATTTCTGGACAAAAATGGAAAGGCTTCTACCACTGTTACTGATTTGCTCCAGGAGCTCTGTGCTGGAGCACAGAACCCATATCAGATCACACATTTGGGCAATACCAAACATGAATGGCAGATGGGGAGAAGATGATGAAGTGCATCCTTCAAACAGCAACACTAGAGAGTCTTTGGATGGAATAACAACGCTCAGCACTCATAAAACTTTGTAGCTTCCCTGTCTTTTTGGCAAAACATATTTACTGTACTGAAACAAATCACAGAACATTCACTAGCAGCCACATTTTCTACTGTGTTCTGTAACACAAAAGATGAAAAGATCATCTTTCCCGTCTGTCTGGATTTAAATGACTTACAATGAGGAATAATTTTTAAAACATCGCTATGCCAATGCTAATATGAACCATCATAATTTTCAGATGTTTTTAATTTGCAGTTGGAGATAAAAATACACAAACCCATTTCAGTATTTTTTACATGCAGATAATAAACGTGCTTCTTCTACTGATGATCACATTGATTTAGGGTAGAGACGTTCATGTATCATTACATAATTTTATTTAATGATTGTTATGTCTGTGGGTAAGATGTCTTACTCCATTTAATATGTTACATCTGACTGAAGGCCAGGGTGGATCTGATAAAAAAATGCTCTGCCTAATACGTTAGTTATGGCTCAGTTTCCCTATTTGCCCTCAGAATTTGAACACAAAGTAAAATAAGTCTACATTTCTTTAAAGCATGCAGGCAGCTGGAACACACATATTTGCATAAGCTGCAACACTCAGTGAATGGCAAAAGCCATGCAAACCACCAAGCATGAGCAATACACTGTGGATGATGGAGAGGTACAACGGAAGAGATGGAAAGGAAAAATAAACCATGCATCCATGAAAGCAATGGTAGGCACTGGTGGGATAATAAGTGAACACCTCAAGGTGTAGAGAAAAAAAGGACAGATACCTACCCCAACCTGTGCTATCTAGCTACCGACCTGTGGACTTATAGTATCACCAGTTGGCTCACCAAATGGATCACTGTTGGAGGAGGCCTGAGACCCATCAGGCTAGAATACAAGAACATAACACCTTTTTTTCTCAACAATAGAAAGTGAAAAGTCAACACGAGGTTATTTTCATGCTGTGGGCATAACAAGTACATCCTATCTCATGAAAACCAGGAAGTGAGACCTCACCGCTGATACGTTCTCAAAAGCCACAATGGTTTGCTGGAAAGGACATCACCAGTCCCTGCTGGAGCCCAGGCAGGAGCTGCCATGGACTTCAGAAGGTACTGGGTCAGGCAAACCAGAACTGCAAAGGGCCCTGAAAGCCAGTGAAACCACGTGGATCAGAAAGAGTCCAAGCCTGTGTTATTTTGTACCTTTGGGTCCTCTTGTTGCACAGACTCCCTCTTGCCTTTGGCTCGCTCGGGCTCTTACCTCCCTGAGACACCTTGGGACTTACAGTCATTGCTTGGATAACATTTCTTCCTTTGGTCCATAAAGGCAAAAAAATCACATACTGAGGGCCAGAACATTGAGGAACGTAACTAGGCAAGCAACTGGGATGCGAGAATGTGCAAGACAACATCAACCATCATCTTTTAACACACAAACTCTCCTATCTGTCTCTGCAGCCTCAGCATGTTTGTTGTTTTCCCTCAGACTTCCTCACCATGAGTAAGTGACTGCTGGTGTGCTAAAAAGGGCAGTGGATACAACTAACATATACAACCTTCCATATGAACCCTGAGTTTGGTTCCTTGTATGCAACATTAGTGCATATCAATGGCAATGCAATGCCATCACCTCTCAGACCCAAAGCAGGACGTGAATTCTGTCTGCAGCTCCCCCTTAAGCACCACCCAGCCCTACTGGAGTAGTCACTTCTGACATTACAAAACAACATTTAATTAGCTCCTTTCTTTTCTAGCTAAAAAGAAACAATAAGGATTTAGAAACCTTGTTGCTACTCACAGCCTCTGGCTCCTCACTTTTGCTTGGGCTTTCAAACCCCTCTTCAAAGAGGTCATCTGCAGCAGGATCGCTCGTATGAGATGCTGATGATTTTGATGGAGAACTCTGTCTGGGTGCAGGGGTTGGAGCTGAACAAAGATGAAGGTAACAGCAACATTCTGTTAATTTCTTCAGAAAGACAAGAAGCACAGAATTTGCTCGTGCTTTACAGCCCTCAACTTTTACTACTCTCAAAAGTTATTTTCTGATGAGGACCTGTACAAGGTGAATTTGAACAAAGCAGTCATTATCAATTCCATGTCTTTGATTTCATTTGGCAACTTCCAAATTAAGTTTGGCTGCATCTGGCCTTTGTCTTTAGGAACCAGGGAGATGCCACCACATGTGGCACTACATGTGTGAGTTGCCTGCCCTGTGGCAGGTAAGTGAACCAGAAGGTCTCTGCCTGGCTCCTGGTACCTCTGTGTCTCATGAATTCCCCTTTTCAGCAATCTGCAAAATCCCCCATCTCCATGCTATGAACATGATAAGCTTATTTTACAGCTCTCCAATGAATTTCCCCACCTGTCCAATACATCAAGCTATTAAAATAAATACCCACCCCCCCAGTTCTGTAAAGTAAGGCTTGGATGGGACATAAGTGAAACCATTTGTAAGGCTGAATGTCATGGGCATTTGCCAACCAGCTTGCATGTCCCTATCACAAAACATATATTGCTGTCTTAGAAATTAAATTTCAGACTGCAGCTATCAGGGCTGTTCATTTCCATGGTCTCTGAAATTCCTCTCTGCTATTTTCCTTTATAGCTGGAACACATTTAATAAGCTAGATCATGCATGAAGGTTCTCAGTCTATATCTGGGTTGGAATTTACTGTATGAAAAAAAGAGAAGTAAGTACTTTGGGGGGCAGTCACATCTGAGGAAAGGTAAGGCTGAAAGCATAGCAATACTCACGTGAATTTGTAGATGGTGTTGTGGAAGTCACAGGAGTCAAATTTAACTGAGAGATGTCAAAGTCATCACAATCATCTGCTTCCTGTGCCATCCCAACTTTGTTAAAGTAACTTGAGAAGGCCTCTGAGGTACAACTGAGGGAAGGCTGATCTGGTTTTCTTGATGGCACTGGTGGAGGCTGAGCCATCTGGAAATCTTTAAACATTTCTTTTCCCATTTTCTGTCTGGGCCTGTCTGTCTGCGGACTCGATCTGTTGGAATCACTCGTGGGTGGAACAGTGGCTATAGGAGCAATGGTACCTTGAAACATGGCTGCTTGTAAAGGCAAAACAGTTTGTGTTGGCATGAAGGCAGTTGGTTGGAACTGACCAGCTACGGATGGCCACGGCTGCTGAGTAGGAGGGAAAATACCGGGCTGGCCCCACGCTATGGGCTGTCCTCCCTGCATCACCTGAGCAACTGGAGGCTGAGCACCCATGGCCAACTGCTGTTGAACAAGTGGTTGCTGTCCCCAGAAGGAGGGCAGAACAGCTCCCATGGCAACATAACCTTTGAAGAATAAAGAGAGCAGGAGGGGGGGAGAAAAAGAGAGAAAATATTTCAATGCTACTAAAAACAGCACACAGGGAAAGCTACACAATACATCAGAAATGTTCAAGCTACATCAGTGATCCCAGAACTTCACACACTTCAAAAGGGAACTGGAAGACATGGCTGGATTCATATCACTGTGCAAATACTCGTACACAGAACCACAGGCTGATGGATATTGGCAATAATCTCTCCCCTCATCTGAACAAAACCCTCCCCTCTTCTTCCTCAGTGAGCATCCCCTGGGCCTGGGAAGACTTGTGTGCATGGACCTGGACACAGGTGGGCACTGGGCAGTCCCCTTCCCTGGGGCTCTGCAA
The DNA here is from genome assembly GCA_035583185.1 of Anabacerthia variegaticeps. Classification (NCBI taxonomy): domain Eukaryota; kingdom Metazoa; phylum Chordata; class Aves; order Passeriformes; family Furnariidae; genus Anabacerthia; species Anabacerthia variegaticeps. Next base: position 4,027,299 of record JAWWEW010000006.1, on the reverse strand, counting down.
GACACTTACCAGAACCACAGCAGCTCCCAAACCACTTCCTAAACTCACCCTCTTTTAGCACAACTCTCCTCCACACCACTGGGTTCCACAGGCTCTTCTTCCAACCCTGACTGCCCCACCCTCTTTCCTTTGCCTCTGCCTGTCCTTGGAGCAGGAGCTCTGGGTCTGAACACGATGCTGGGATGGAGTTCAGCTCTTCAGAGCAGCCCACATGCTGCCAAAAAATGAGCAGCCAGAGCAAAGAGAGGGAAGGAAGAGGATGCCTGGGATTCCCTCTCCTCTAGGCAGCTTTGCCACAATTCCTCATCCTTTTCACTTTTGTTCTTTGTTGGGAAGAGGGATCCACCAACACCGGCCAACTCCTGCCAGTGGCACAGCTGCCCAACTGGTTCTGAGGGACTGGGAAGCACCTTTATAGATGTTATAAGACAGCTCAAGGGCTCTCTAAGTGTGACCTTCTTGCAGGAGAATGAGCCTTCTGACACAGTCACAGTTCAAAACATTTGGACTCTGAAAAGCAAAGCAAGTGGCTCAAATGGCATAATAATAATAATTAAAAAAGAGCCCAGATGAATTCTGATTAAAAAGCCTCACATTTGTTTATTAACCAATTACTTGAGAACATCAAAAATGTCTCGAGCTTCTGCTGCACTAAATAGCTAATAACAACAGACTGCTTCAGGTATTAGGCTAGGATAAAAGCCCTCTAGTTGGAGAGGAAATTAAAGATTAAAACTAAAATTTAATTGCTTCCTGTCAGACCTGTAGTCTTCTTTCAAGCTACCAAGAGGCTGACTGTGTGGGAATGAAATCATCAGGTGCTATTTTATTTACAACAAAAAATACTCTGAATCTAAAAGTACTGTAAAAAATGTTACAAATTCAACCATCTAAAATAATTATGTTCCACTGACAGAAGTCTATGCTTTACAGATCCACTGTTTCACATTTACATTCATGATTTACTGCTCATACTTTGCAACATGTAACTTCTCTTTCAATCTTAATAGCTTTAAAACTCATGTTTCTAACCTGAGGGTCTCCTGACTCCTCCTGTACCTTTTCCTCTTTGCTGTATTTCTAGGCTGTTTTGTAACCCTAAACGTAAGGGTGGCTGCAATACTGTAAAGGGAAAAGGCCAAAATAAAATAAAATAACCAGAAACTGAACTTTAAAAGACTGAATTACTGAGTGATGAAAGGAACAGTAGCTCAGGTACATTTCTGTTTCAATAGATGGCCATGATGGATTCTCCAGATGTCCTTTTATCTCGCCCCTGCTGTAACCTCATCCCAGCAGTGAGGGTTTTCATCTGACATTATCCCTGCCACTGTAACCTTTGTGAGATCTGATGCCATCAGAGAAGGAGTTAACCAATTAGAAAGTCACTGCTGAATGATTCAAGGCACTCCTTCCCCTCCCTTCTTTTCCTGAGTGGAGCTGCGAGTGCATATCCCAGGGAGAGACCAGCAGTCAAACTACACACCTCTCACGTCTGTGCAGGATGCTACACACAGCTCTGCAATCCTGAGCACTCTGAGGAGCACAAACAAGTCCAAGGGACATCCCAGGAACTGACAAAGTGGAACACCTTTGAAATGCAATCAAATTCTCCGTGTCTCAGCCTCTCTTTATGGGAGACACAGAAGATACTCATCACTTCCACAAAACCCCCAAAGATAAAAAAGACTTTTTTCTCCCCTGCTACTGTACCTAGAAGGTATGTTATCCAGATGGCTGAACTGTGCTTGAACTCCCAGTGGCTTTTTTGGCTTTTGCTTTAAACAATGTGGCCAAATTCAAACTAATCTAGTCCTTGCTTGCTAAAGACTTGCTTTGCCTTGCCCTGGAGCACAGACCTCAAAAGCCTTCCCCACTTGCACCGTGCCAAATTAACACCCCGAGTACTGAAATGCAAACCAGAGCTGAGAACTGGTCACTAAATGTGAGTCATCCTGTAATTCCAGAACATCTCTTACCTGAGGGTACGGCAGCAGTGCTGAAAGGTACAGAACCAAACATGTCTGTACTAGCAGGAAGTGACTGGGATGAAGATGGGATAAAGGCATCACCTGGAGTAGCAGGAGTCTGCAGGAAAAGAAGAAAATACAAGGGTGACATATAAGCTGCAGCTTCTGCTGCACATACTTTGCTGCCACATCACCCATAACTACAAAATTCCAGGTCTGGAGTAAAGAAAGAGAAAGAACTAAGAATGGAAAGATGTAGAAGGAAAGAAGCAACTGAAATAAGAGTATTAGAATTTGCTGGTGACAGGATTAGAAGAAACTAAAGGAGAGACTTTCTACTAGAAGAGAAAAATCACAATGAAATTTGCCTGGAACACATCACGTGGATAATACTGACAAAATTTCTTTCTCCAGAACATACAGACTTGTCACTCTACATGTTAGGTGACCACCAGGAGAGGCAGTGACCAAGGCATTAATGTAAGAGACAGTTAAGGTAAATGAAGGATCTGAAGGGAAAGTGAATAAATATTGCTTCTAATTAGCCAACAGGACCAGAAAGGAGAAGCCCAATCCAACTGAGCAAGCTAAGGATGAGCAGGCAGGACTTTGAACATCTAGTCCCAGATATGCTCCAGAATACCTTGGAGATGGATTTGAGGCTCCTGACCTCACAGCACCTTAATTTCCTAGCATATTTATATTTCCCTAGGGCTTGAAGTAAGGCTCAAAAGCTTTACAGAAAAATGATTGTGCTCTCATTTTATGATGCAGAAAAGCACGTTGAGAAAATTTTCATTGCCCCCAAAACACATTCAGCCCTTTCTCTCTCTCTCTCTCTTTACTGTTTCGCCCTCCCTCCTTTAACAGCAGCTGTGGGATATGTGCTTGGTGGAAGCAGAGACATGATATATGAGGCTGTGAGTGGATCTTCCTGCAGTGCAGTGGAGAGACAGAGTGCAGTGAAGCAAGTCCCTCTGATAAACACCAGGGGAGCAGACCTGCAGCTCAGGTTGTATCTTATGTGACACCAAGCCCTATAGCAGAAAAATAAAAACCAAAGATATTTTTGCCCATCGTGGTGACGCGGGGGGCTCTGTGTTCAATTTGCTTCACTTTTATTTTCTAATAACATAAAAACTAATTTAAAATTCTCCCCACTGGAAGGGCTGATGACCTGAATTGTAAATGTGCTGAAAATAGCATGTGGGGGAAAAAGCATAGTTCAGTTTCCCTGAGTACTCACTGGGGGAGAGGTTACATCAGGAGGAGTGGACATGTCCCCAAAAAGCTCTAGTTGGGTAACAGCCTGAAAAGAGAAAAAAAAAAAAAAAAAATTCCATTTATCTTTTGAGGAGAAGAAACTGTGAGTTAAGCAGTTACAACTTGTAAAGTTATCTGGTAACAGCAAACAATAGAAATCCCCCCAAAGCCACACAGGCTTCAAATGCCAAGTCCCATATGGAAGAAGCACATGGTTTCCAAATGTGGGATTTTGATACTGCTGATGGACCCAAATAGCCAACAGTTCTGTAGGGAATTCTCCAAAATGAGAAAAAAAAATTAATAAAGCGTGCAAAAAACTATCTAGATCAGGACTGGATGCATTACTGCTCTGCCTTTAACATCAGTGAACACCAAGCATGATTTATGGCCAGTCCTTTTCCCTGGCACCTCTTCTAAACACCCATTTCTTAAGAGTCTTAAAACATAGCATGGGATGTGGAGTGACAGAAGGGTAGAGAAGGGAAGGGCTTTTAAAGTGCTGCCTGATTTCCCCTTGCCCACGGGACAGGTGTGACCTGGATAAGTGGACTTGAAGGAGGATGCACAAATGGGTTACTGCAAATCTGTAACTCGACGTTTAATTCATGTGAGAAACATTTTCTCAGGACGTCCTTCACTTTGAGCTCAAAACAGGTCACCCATACAGACCACACTAACTGGACCACAAGAGAAAAAGCACTTCCCTAATGTGGCTGCATAATCAAAGCTCCTTCACATGTTCCCCAGTCAAATGACTCCCTTCCACCCATGTGCAAATCAGTTCAGCTGGAGTTCAGGGATGTAAAAGCACAGATCCCTCAGAACTCTGCAGGAAACCTAAACCCCATCTCCCATCCTTCTCAGAGTGGCTACACTGGAAAGCTTTGATGGGAACTCAGAACTGCTCCTTCTCCACTACCCTTCTTAACTGGCTTTCCCTTTCTCATACAACATCACAATGTGGGAAGGCACAATTCTCATTATGAACGAGATTTAATCAGATCTTAATTCAGCTCATTGAATCTCCTCCCGTGCTCAGTCACACAAACCTTGCAGACTCCTACCACATACATGGCTTTGAAATTCAGTTGACTCTTGACCTTCCAAAGGAGAAAGATCACCCCAAGATTGCTTCCTGCCCTCAACTTTCCATTATAAATGATCCCCGAAGGAATAAGACTACACATACCAGAAGTTTATACAGTTTTTCAATCCAATCTCTATAACCACATACAAAGACAGTGCTGCAATCACTTAGACCTGGAATTTGTCTGGCAGCTCTGATGATTCTCAGCTTCATGTCTAACAACGTATTATAGGAGTGAATTGTCTCCCATTTCCTCATATCGTGTCTTATATTAAACAGATCACACTGCTTTAGTGCTATGAAATGAGTTTTCTTCTTATGGGCTTATATATCCCTCTAAGTATCTGCCTGGAAATGGAGAAGGGAAAAAGAAGAAAAACCATGGTTTCTTCAGGGTACACCCATTCTAGTGCACATTACTGAAATACTGCCAGAAGTAGCTTCTGAAAAAAAAAACCAACACAAAACCCAGCCTGTAAGTCACTTCTGCAGTGACACTAGGCAGGGGTTGTTAAAATGCTCAGAAAAGTGGGAATTACAACAGCAGCACTCGTTTGGAAATCACTTCAAGCCTCCCATAGGCACTGCTGACTCAAGAGATGCCAGGTGACACTGAAACACTCAAAGAGGCTCTTTCTTCTCATCTCTCCCAACTGCTTGTTTAGCACCACTCCTAAACCTGCTCCTTTCCTGCCTCACTAGTGAACTATTCACTGTTTGCTCCTCACTGGCTTTCTTAGGGACAGCCTGTGTCCTTTAGAGGAGGCCACGAGCAAAGGCTCCCCCTGTGCTCCCACCCCACGTGAGGGAGCAGATGAGCAAGCCAGGGAGGATGTGAAAGGGCAGGTTACACAGCTCTGTGTGAAGTTCTACATTTTTTGTTGGGGGAAAAAAATATTCTATGTTTCATAGGAATCCTGAAAATTGATAGTCGGTATACTTTTGAACTCAGGATTATATGACATGCATTTGAAAGGTGGTAACTCAGATCTCTCTGTCTCCATACTCCTGTATAATGGGAATAATAATACTTTTCAGAGTGCTTCGAGGTGATGGATCTTTGGAAACCCTTCGCAGATGTAATTCTGTTAAAGCTCTTAAGGGAAACTCTGCAGATGGATTTCTAAACAGGCAGCTGGAGAGAGTGATAGGAAAGTCGACACCACTGTTTGTTATAATAAACCCTCATTCACAATATTCCCTGGTAAAAAAGAAAGATATTTACAGGGGAAATATTTCTTACAGAATAGCAATCTCCAATGCAACAGGAGCTACAGAACTACATTAGAGAATGTCAACAGAAATTTAGTGGGAACACAGCTTATTAATTTACTGACTAGAGGCAGCTTTAAACAGCAACACTTGGAGGTGGATTTTCAAGTCCCAAATGGTTCAGATCAGGAGTAGTTTTTTTCAACCCTGTTCTCAGCCTGAATAAATGAATGCATCTTCTCTTGACACAGGCCTAGCTTTATCCACTTGCAGCACGTGAGATTCTGGACACCAAACAGTTATCTTTTCTTTTTGTGATTTCACTGCCACCGCAGAACTGATTTCACCCATTACGCTTCATTAAATCATGCACATCTGGTATTAGCTACATTCCAGCGAAGTCAATCCCAAGCCAAACACTTTCCAATCTCACTATTCCTAGAGATGATTTCATCTATATTTCCTTAAAACATTTTGAGAGTCACAACCTTACCTGAGTGACTGAAACAAGATTTTCATCAATGTCCAGCAATAAGTTTCCATTCTCCAGCTGTAAAGCATGATTTATGAAATGAGATGAATGATTTATGAAAATGACATGAATTTCAGAGCATGAAAATGATAACCTCCATAATTATTGACTTCAGCATTGAAATGAAAACCCTTTCCATCTTGCTGTGAGCACAGATATGAAATCAGGCAGTCAAAACAGTGAGTTTGAACGCTGCTGGGATGTGGGGGAAACATACATTTTATCTGTGCTAAACCTCATCTTCTGGTATACAAAGCAATTTTACCACTTGCAACATAACTATTCATTTCCCCAAATATTTATTAATGCTGCAATAAGCATACCCAGGGAGCTCTGATCCTGCTTACATTAATGGGACTTTTCACTGGCTTGGTGAAAGAAAGAACTCAGAATGCTCAGGGGAAAAAGGAATAATTGAGTTTTGAACAACAAAAGCTCTGAAGGCAAGTATTTGCAGAAAAACCCCACACTTTCCTCTTAACTAGGAGAACTATAACATCAATTTGAACACATTTAAGATATGTATTTTCTTCCATTTTTTAAAATTACACCATTCAAGTTACATTTAAATCTATAGTTTGTGTGTGTGTGTAAATATATCTGTGGGAATATACTGCCCTCACCCCCACATATATCCCTATCCATCCACATATCTAACACCTGTTACCCCTTCAGTGTCCTCAGAATGCTAAATTTCTCATTACAGTGTTGTAGACTTTATTTATGAAGAAACAAACATGACAGCAAGCAATCAAAAATGAAATCTTAGATGACTGGGAAGCTTCATGCAAGTTATTGGCCAGTAATCCCACACCAGGTTAAAAATCCCAGTAACAGCCTTTTTCCCCCCCTCATCTCATCTCATCTCATCTCATCACAGATCTGAAGAGAAAAGAAAGAAAAGACAGGGAAGAGGCAAAGCCAAAGGAAGGTCCTGTCATTGTGCACAACAGGAATGGAGCCAGCCCTGCTCCCTCCTGCAGCTGACTGTGTGTGCCCCCAGCCCCAGGTAAGCAAAGTGTGAGAAAAGCCATGCCTGTTTCTTCAAAGAACACCACAGACCTTCGAAATATTCTTTCTATGACCCCAGAAGGGTTCGCACCCCCAGGAGGGCCCAGTTTGGGCCAGGAATTGATCACTTTTTGCTCTGACAGCCCCCTGGTTTGACCCCCATCCTCCAGCGCCGCGGCTGCAGCTCCAGCCGCACGGCTCGCTCCGTGAAGGCAGCTGAAGGATACCCAGGCAACATGTGCACACCATTCCACGGCCCATTAGGAATTCCCACCTGGGCTACAGCAGGACCTTGCAGGAAACATTTGCCCAACATGTCACAGCACGTCCCCAGGTGCCCAATTATCATGTAGTGCTTGAGCTGCGTCTTCCATTAGCTCGTGTTCTGCATCACACGCCGGCGAGGAGACGCTTCCTAAGGGTGAAATATCCCTGTCTGTTGGAGCACAGCCTGCTATGGGGGCCGTGCCGAGGTGGCAACACGGTTATTGAGGGGAAAATTTGGCCTTTTGAGCCTTCCTCTGGTTCAGCTTTTCGACACAAAGAGTTTAACCTTCGCAACCAAAGTCAACAATCCTCTCCCTCCTTTCCCAGTGCATGACAGGAAATAACCAGAAGCCTGGAGAGATGCTCCAGCTCTTGATCTTTCTCCAGGAAAGGTACGTGGATTCCTCCGCAGAGTGATGTAAAAGCTTGTTTTAATTACTGAAAAAGGCATCATCTTGCATATGAAACATCCCCCCAGAGCTCAGTCAAGCAGGAGCACACCAGTCGCTCTCGAGCGGCCGCGCAGACCGAGGCGGAGGAAGGAGTATTAATCCTTGTATTGCAATGACATTAAACCTGTAATGAAAGCTCCATCTTTCTATACAGGCATGTGAGACATACTGTAAATCTTTAAAACATGAAATATGTAAATGTGGCTCCTTAAAGCAGCAGCAAGCTTTTTAAACCACTCCAAGACAGTAAAGGAGTTCCTTGTGACACTTTCTGCTATTCCCTAAAGAATAACATATTATCCAAGAGTAGAGAAGCAATGATAATCATAGAATCATGGAATGCCCTGAGTTTGAAGGCATCCACAAGGATAAGAGATGAGTAAACTGCAGATTTCATAAAGCTGACCCAAAACTGACCCACTCCCAGTGCAGTATTCCCTCTGATTGCCAAGTCCTCTGAAAAACATCTTTTCCAAGCAATGCAGAAGTTCAAATTTTAAAAGGGAAATCTAAAACAGGGCTCTTGTGCTCACAGGAGTGCGAAGCACCTTCTTCTTTAACTCCTAGACAGATATCAAGACAGAATATTCAACTTCTGTTACTCAGTCTGGTTTTACCAATGGCAAGGGATCTCTGCTGACATATGGCACGAGAAAACCTGCTTAATATTGCTACGCTTTTACAAACATGATAAAAGTAGCATCTTACAAGACGTGATTTTGTAATCTCAGCGAACGGAGCAAAGATGGTGCTTAAAAACATGGAAAAAAAAATGTGGTAATTAACTTCTACTCTGATGCAGAGCTCAGCAAGAAAAAAAAGAGTATAGAGGATACTAAATATAGCAAATAACCAGCAATTAGTAATTAACCTTTGAGCTGGGTATTAACTATTCAACTCTATGAAGACAGCAGAGGGATTGAAGCTTGGTTTGCTGCATTCGGTGGAATGCCGTACCACTCAGCCCAGCAGACAAAAGAGGGGTAACACAACTGCATGGCCCCTCTGCATTTCTAATTCCATTTTTCTAACATGCATTTTACACTGCAAGTCTAATGACAAGTCAAATGGTTGGTCAAACTGAAGATTTTCTACCACCATTTAGCTGAAAATGTAAATATTTTGGCCATGACAAATAATGTTTCTGATGGTTTGAATCACTATTGTAGCTCACGAAAGGCCCAGTTGTTTGCACAATCCTATACAACAAGTGTTGATATTACCACGAGCTCCAGGAGCAGCAAGCAGCTTGCTAATTAACTCCAATTCATTCTAAAAAAACAATTAGAACTATAATGAAGGAGCATGTCGGAATCGTGACTAAACTGATCATCAGTCAAACCACGTCTGGTAGGTTGAGACACACTGAAAACATCCCACAGACATATTGTTTTCCTGTAAAACTACTGCTGAATTAATGAAGTAGCATGGTAACTCAACAAAGAATTGCTCAATTACTTCCTAATTAAAGAGAATACACTGAAGAGTATGTTGTGTGAAGGAAAAATTGTCAATGCCTTCGCAGTCTTCAGCCTCCCACAGATCAAAAAGATCCTCAGATGCCACAAACTTTCCCAGTTACAGAGGGAAGGGCAGGCATGACATTACCCCCAGCCCAGATTCACACAGCTGAGCACAACCCTTCACTTGTAAGGCTGCTGTGAACATTTCATTGTAGAATCAAGAATGGCTTGGGTTGGAAGGAACCTTCAAGATTCTGTAGTCCATCTCCCCTGCCAATGACAGGGACATCTCCCACTAGACCAGGTTGCTCTGAGCCCCATCCAGCCCAGCCTTGAACACTTCCAGAGATGGAGGTGATTCCCAGTTGCTACAGGTCATGTCAGCAACATGAGCTGCCATAAAACCACACTGATTTTGATCCAAAATACATGCATTTGGCCATCCAGCACATACACAGGGTACAAATCCAGTGCCTGGAATTCTGTGAGATGGGAATCCTCCAAAGTTTCTCTTTTCAGCTTCACAGGGTAACTCTTCTCAGGGTCACTCTTATTCAGGGAATTCTCCTGAAGTCATAAACCCAAGTCCTGGCTTTGGTGTGATGTACCCAAACACAGGGTAGCCTTGAGCTTCTCTGCATTCACCAGCTGTCCAGTTTCCTTTCTTTGGTCACTGGATGTGCTGCTTAAAAACCCTGCTAGTCCACCCTGAGCAGCTCAAGAATTGTCATGACTGAATACAATTGACATCAGAGATTACTGAGGAGTGTTAGAGTGAATTGAATTGCTTCACTGTTGCTCGATAGCTTCCTTTAAATTAAGGAACTCTTCATATGATCAAACCAGACGCTTACTCATTTGTTTATTTTCTCTTCATTTGCAGGGAACTTAATTCTGAATTCCCTGTGTACTTGAGGTGTTTACTTTTATAGGAAATGGTATTTAAAATGCTTCAATTACCACTTTTCTCTGACAGACTCTAATAAATCAGGAGTCCAAAAGAGTGACTCTAGCTTAGAGCCAGACACCTGCTGCTCCCAGGCAACACAACACCCAAGATAATGAACATTCCCAGGGCCCAGAGGATGCTCCAGACACATGGTCACCTCCTAGATATTCTCTCTGGACCCCCTGCACAGGACACAGTAAGAGCTCAGACAGGGAGAGACAACCCTTCTAATACCAGGGGCTCCAGCACTTCCTGGGGACACACTGCAGACAGCCATGGGACACGTGGTGGCTTTAACTGCAGGTGGGAGAGACAAGTGATGATGGGAGCCCAAAATTCTGCTTGGGAGCAAAACTCCACTTCTAGACTCTGACAGCAGACAGCTCTGGATGAAGGGAATTAGAAATAACCCAATATATATTAATTTAAAACACTTGCAAGGCACAGTTATACAGGTGTATGTAATGCTTTTGGAAACAACAGGTGACTGGAGCTACAACCAAGCTTGAGAAACAAGTTATTTCTACCTTCATTATTGAATAACTCGTCATCATGGTGTTTTCCAAACCTTGGAATCTCCTGAGTTTCAGCAGGCAAAAAAGCCAAGACTGGTGTAATTCTGTACTTAATAATGTAGGGTAGGATTGAATGAATCTGTAATAATTTAGAATAGTTTCTCCCCAGACTGCTGGCAAACACATACAACACTTTCCCCAGAACTGTATTACCTTTAATTCAAGAATAAACCCCAAATTGTGCAAATGATGTAATTTAATGCATACAGTGATGCAGACCAGGTAAAGCTATAAACTTCATAACTTAGAAAGCAGACTGCCTGTAAATACACATTTTAGGAAATTACTGTGAGCTGTAGGGCTCTGAGCAACCCAAATGTAGTGAATCAACACAAGGTGCAGCTGCCAACTTAATGCAGCAGCAGCCATCAGATAAAATCTCCATCAGTCACATTAAATAATGTATGTAACAGAACTTTATGCCACAATCAATCAGATAAACCCATGGTTCAATTACACTCTTTTCTCTGCTTTGGAGAATATCAAAAGGAGCAGATTATTACCCCAGAAAACGCACGGGAACCATGGAAGTTCAGGAACACAAATACACATGAAGCCCTTAGATACGTGACTCAACAGGCTGCATAACTGTGAGGGGCCACTGAAATGGTGATCATTTATTTATATTGCCTGAGTTCTGTATTAAAAATACAAATGTAAACTGCCACACACATGGCAGCACCCGCCTGCCCTAGATCCAACACGGAAACTGTGTCACCAGGGCAGAGCCTGCAGCTTTTGTTTGCCTCCTGGTTTCTCGCTGCTTGAACAGCACAGAGAACACTGGAGAACTGATCAAGGGCAGCTCTGCTGGATTACAGCTCTCCCACACTCTGTGATTACATCCCAAAATCCTAAAGGATTGCACTAGGAAGTAAATTCAGGGCTTTGATAGCATGTAATCATTGTGCTGGCGGAGCAGGGTTTAGGATCACATTGGGGGAATGGTATTACCAGTGCTGGAATGGAAAGCCTGCTAGCAGGACAACTCCTATGGATTAAAAAGAGCTCAAGATGTGGCCCACAATAGCAATAGGGCATAAAAGGACAATTAAACGAGGATATTTTATTCCCATCTGTGAATCAGCGTTCCTATAGTGTTAAAACCTGCCACTTGAGACACCCGATATAAAATGAGGGATGGACTGAACCTTGAAGTTTGCATGGGCACAGTGCTCAGAAATTATCCAGATTAAGATTCTTAATCTTAGATAGTCTATATACTAACAGCAGACTAATTCAAACATCTGACCCTTCTGATTGTTGGAAATCAGACTCTGAATTCAGGTTAACAGCTTTCTGAGTGTCCTTGCTTTACCTGGCTATAATTTTCAAGATTCAATTGAAAAACCCCAAATTCTGAGCTCAGGTGCTAAGACCTACATAAATCATGTATTTAATACACATGAAGGAACTTGATCACTTCATGTTACAGATGCTATAAAGTGGGAAGACTAAGGAGGCTAAGGAGGAGGACCTGGTTTCTGCTTCCTATGCCAATAAAATTATTATTAAGGAATAAACCACAAAGTATCTCCAAAAAAAGGAGTTTAAAAAAAAAAAAAGGAATAAATGATAAAAAAATCAGACAAAACAATACAGACACAGATTTAGCTATTAGAAAGATTGATCAGGCAACTAACATTCCACTAAGTACAGCAGGCACAAGCTTATGGTTGTGACCTCTGTAAGACATCCCTGTCAGTGTTCCAGTGGAATCATGGAATGATCATTTTTAATGTTCCTTCTTCCTTCCAACTAAAATCCTTCTACGACTCTAGGATCCTAAATAAAACAGCAAAGGCCCACCAAAGCAGCAACTCGTGCCACAAGACATTACCACACCAAACTAATATACTTTCAAAGTCTGCAACAAAGAGCTGTACCTGTAAAAAATGCACATCCCACACTGCAATATTAAACCTCCTCCATGGGGTTTAATTGAGTGTAGCTGAGTCAGGGCAGTTGAATGCAGGTGTATCTTTAGCACATGCAAATAAAACCAGACAGCACTCCCAGCACAGATGGTCAGACACTGGATCTGTGCACCCCCTTTCTCCTCATGTTTGAGAATTTGACCCTGAAAACCTCATTGTGAATGTCACCAGTCTGCAAGTTGTTTCTGCTTAGGGAAAAGCCAGATGTGGAAATGGCACTGTAATCCCAACCAGAATTAAAGCTGAGCTTTCCCAAATGCAGTGTCCCAATTCAGGCAGAATGACCAGGCAGATCTTACGGCTTCTAAACCTCAGTGCGCTCAGGCTCAGCTTCATCTGCTCCTCCCACACTTTGTCTAAGGCAGCCAAACTACTCCCTGTCTGTTCCACCCTGGTTTAATACTCAACACGTAGTTGGCACCAGCCAAATGAGTGCCTGCATTGCAAGGCACCAGCCATAGTGCCTGGGATCTTTCCACAGCAGGAAGATGAGTTGTTTGAAAGCCTTCATGAAACTGTTAAGCAGATAGCTTAGACATTTTGATGAGAAGAGAAGGTTTTATTGTGACGTGACTGACAGTCTCTGTGAAGGGTATTTACAGTCTGACTCTTATTACTAAAAACACCATGACAGGTAGAACTTGATGGGGATGTTTAATGGGGAGACGAAGGGAAATTATGACAAAAAGAGCTCATTAAACACTTCCCTCTTTTAGAAGAGTTAATTTCACACACAGAACTAGAATTTCTAAGTAGGGTGTGCACCACTTAACACAAGCTTTTTGGGGTAAGCTTGCTTTCTGTGTGTGGCCTGATGTCTACTGGTAGTGAATGGAGAATAGGAAAACTGATCTAAGGAAGGAGCAGGGAGAAAATAAGAATGAATACAAGAAGTGTGAGTTGATACAGAAGAAGGGAGAGATGCTGTGAGGAAAGTGGATACTCTGGAAAGTGTGTGTCAGGAGCTGAGCTGCACACCCCAGGAAATCTGCAGGAGAGCAGGATGTGCTGGGAAGGGATGCAGCAAAGAGATGGGGAAACACAAGCATTATACTGAGCAAGCAATCTTTTCATCCCAATGTCAGAGCAGTGCCTTGGCAACCAGCCACCACTCATCATTGAGTTCAGTGGGCATGTTCAAATCCTGCTATCCCAGACTCGTCCCTTTCCGCCTCATTTGCACCGTATTTACATTCCTTGCTATCAGAGATCATGAGGAGCCAGACTATAAAGCACTTGGACACCTGCTGACAAATGGCCTCACCCAATGGCACTGCATTGTGTAGGTACATCAGCTGTCTCAGGGCATGGGCAATGTGGGACACTTCTGCTTCGTGGCACTATCAGGAGGGTGCTCCAAACCTTCAGCCTCAGTGGGATCCCGTAAGCACCGAGAAATACTTGCCCAAGGCTGCCTTAGGAAGCTGTGCCTTACTGAAAATCAGCATGAATTACACTCCCAGCTTCAGAGCAGACTGAAATGAGGATTCTGGCTTCAAGTCTTTACACTGTGGTGGATCTCACCTCACCTAAGCCTAACTTTCAGAAGTCATCATACCTGCATGTCATTATGTAGCCAAGAAAGAACCAAATCTAGACATCCATTTATTTCCACCTGAGAGGGATGTGTCATGCAGGCAAGAAGGAATTTCACAGAATCATAAAATCACAGAGTGTTTTGGGTTGGAAGGGACCTTAAAGATCATCTTATTACAACCCCCTGCACTGGGCAAGGACACCTTCCACTAGACCAGATTGTCCCAAGCCCAATCCAACCTGGCCTAATTGTGGCTAATTCTCTCCACTGGCTACAGAGAGTCAAGGCTGGAGGGCACTGAAATGACAGCTTCAATATCCCCCACTTTTCAGTGCACAGACTAGAGGTAACTTGCCTGGGAACACACCAGAGCAAAACAATCCCAAAATGGAAAATCGACCTCTGCTCAGGGAACATGGGCAATTTAGTTTGAACTCAACCAAAACTTGCTGCATTGTTATTAAAGTTGAATTTATTGCCAGGAGAAAGAATTCATGGGGCCTGAAACCTATCAGGAGCTACAAAAAGTTTCTCACTTCATTCATCCATTATGAAATTACTGAAAGCAAGACCTCCTAATAAAGAAAGTGTCCTTACATGTTCAAACCAGGTAGATGAGCTAGATTATTTGCCCTCAGATTGAATTTTAGAGGTTTATATAATAATGACAGCTATAAATTGAAAAAAAAATTATGGCAAGTGTCTCAATGACAGAGAGTCTCACACAGGGAAGGGTGAGCAATAAATCAGATGGGCAGTGGAATATTAAATTGCTAATTTTAAGAGCTATTGCTCTTTTTTTTTCTTTTAATACATACTATTAAAAGGTGAAACAGAATCTCAGTTACCTTTTCCTTCCTCTCCTCTTTTTCATCGTAAATTAAAGTACATTACTTGTTTAGATGAAAAAGCTTTAATCCCTTTAAATTTAACCATGAAATAAAAAAAAAATATTAAAAATAAGGTGCAACCAGCTTCATGGAGATGACAGATTAAATGTATCTGATGATTACAGAGTAGGTTCCATGTGCCCTATATCTCAGTCATGCTATTTACCAGCACAGCCCAGTGCTGGTATCTGCAGACGTGATTGCAAGTGTCCTGTACACTCAGTCATACTGCAATGACCTAAATTACAGGCTGAGCAAATCTGAAATATCACTGAAGCAATAATAAATAAATAAAAAAATCACAGGAAATGTGCAGCAGAAAAATTGTAACACTGAACTATATGAAAAACAAGTGGCAAATCAACAGCTATCCCGTGCCCAAAAAATTAATTAGTTATGCAATGTGAATTATTTCATTAGACTTTCCCAGGCGACACGATGATGTCTCCCTGCTCCTTCTGCCTTATCATGAAATATTTATGGCAAGGGTGGTTTATTTGTTTGTGCAAAGCCCAGAAGTGTCACAGTCCAGGCCCCCATCCAGCCCCTCCCCAGCATTTATCTGGGCTCCATGCTCAGCCCACGCTGGAGAAGCCACCATAGCCTGGTGTGAAAGGAGCCTCTCTCTGCTGAACAAAGGCATCTTTCCAACCCCTACAGCAGATTGAAATTCCTGTCTTTGCCCTTAGTTTTTCTCCACTCACACACAAATCCTCAGAAATACTGATTTCTCGTGTAACCAAAGCAATCAAACAATTTCTTGAGGTCTTTTATAGGACAAATGTGTATTAAACAGTCCAACCCAGCCTTCAGCAAATGCACACCTCGTTGCTAAGGCATCTGTCCCTCCATTTCCTCTCTCAGTCACTTGTTACCATTTCTTATGTGTTTTGGGGAGGACTCTTCACCTCTTCAAAATGCCAATACACAGAAAGGGAGTGGGGTTTTTTGATACAAAGCATATTATCCCTATTTTTTAATATTTTACTGTCCACACAAAAAAAAAAAAACTAAGCTGAATTAAGCTTAATCTCTGGTATACAGAAATAATACATAGTGATGTTGGGAGGTCATCTCCTGGCACTGATTACAGCCCACAACATCCAGGGAAGCAAGGCAATAGAGAGAGAAAAAACTCTGCCACTCAGGAACATTAGGAGTGAGGTCTTTTTGTACACTTAATTTTGCTGTAGTTCCTTCCAGCATTTCCCACAGCTAAACTGATGGCAATTGCAGGCACCTCTGCCCTACAACTCTAAAGCTCTTAGTGAGATACAATGGATGTTGTTTTTATTGGAAAAATAATTGCTTTTCTATGCTGTATGTTAGGTTGGACTTTGATGCAACTTGTTTGGTTGGTTGTTTCTTTTTTTTTCCTTTTTTCCCCAAATAACAGAAATAATTCTAATGCAAATATCCATTTTTGGTACTATTTGATTTGAAGCTCCTTATCAAATCTTTCCTTATCAGCAAATCATATTCACCAGGAAATCTTCTAGAGGAATAGACATGAAAGGTGCAGACAATCACTGCAGAGGTCACAGTGCTCTGACATCCCTCTTCCTAATGTTACTTCCCTCCATCTCTATTCAGACCTTTCCTTCCCTGCTGTCCTACTAAGCCAAGCTGTGATAAAGGACAGCTCTGGCAGATCCTACAGGGGAGAAAATGCAGCTCATCCTTGATCACAGTGACACTTGTACAGTTTTGGGTAACACAGGAATCCTTCTGACCCAGGCAGCAACTCATGCATGAACATGTAAAAGGCTCATTGTTGACTCTTAACCACAAATAACACATTTACAAATGGTGACTTTCATAAGAATGAGTTGGAGAAGACAGAAAAGAGATTCAAGCAATGGATGAGATGGGTATAAGTGACATTACAATCCTGGCTACTCTGCACCAACCCAGCCAACCTAGAACACAGCACTGATCAAAGTCACACCACCAGGGATGTACCAAATGTTACAGACAATAATGAAAGTCACAGAAGCCATGAAACACACTTTCTTTAGTGTATAAAAACAGGGAAGATACTTACACTTACAGGTTGACTTTTTGGCACATCATAAACACCTTCCTTCTTTTGGCTGGTAGGAACCTGCAACAGCAAAGGAAAACTCAGGTCAATACCCAAGTGGGTTGGGTGAAAAACTGAGATCAGCAACTGCTATTTATGTGCAGGGTAGACATTTAATACTAATGAAATCAAGGATGGTTCCCTTCTCATCCAAGTAGCACCAGTAATGGAGAAAATACTGAAGAAATAAAATATCTGAATTTTTAAAGTCCAGCAGTCTTCAGAAAAGAGATTTCCATTCTCAGTTAATTTTAATTGCATGAATTTCAGGTGCACTTGGATCTCTTTCCTACTTAAACAGCTGTTTTTCACATTTAATTTGAGAGTCAGAGATGCAAAGTTATGTGATGGAAGTTATGGTCAGGTGAGTGTATCATCTTCCCAGAGACACAGAGTTAGAGTTACTGATCTGAGGGTAAGAGATGTTTCACCTACAGTTTTAGATTTCTGCCTTCCAATTAATTAAATAATCTAAGTCAAGAAGAGGTGTAACATGTACCCCTGCAATGATGGGGCCCTGTAGCTGCTCTATGAGATATTTGGTTATAATGCTGCAGTTTGGTTAAGGAATGAATGGCATCTTTAAGTCTGACATAGGAGATATGGATAAAGAACAACACTTAAAAACTTTGGATGAGCCCCAGTTGTGATTTACACCCTGAGCATGTAAATTCAGTTGCTTTGTAATACAGGACTGTGCTTGCCCAAGGACCACTGGTTTCCATATTTATAATTTGTGATTGTATTTCTTTTCCTTCCTAGAAGCTCTGAGGGCCTAAGGTAAATGACAAAAGCAAAAAGAATAGTAAAAACATGTTCTAAACTGGCACAAATGGTCTAAGGAAATCAGGGCTGCTTTTCCACTGAACAGGGCATTCAGCACATGAAAGTTACATTTCAGACATCAGTGAAACCTCCCAGGTCAATATGAGATAATACTGCAAATATAAAATTATTACCTGTTTGTTTTCTGGGACAACAAATACCTTTAGGCTCTGATATTAGACTCAGACTGGTTTAGGGGAAGCTGAAGGAATGACATTTACTAATTGAGATGTGCTATCTTTTCTTATTCTGAATAATTATTTTATATAATATTCTATATAATACATGACAACCTCTCTCTGCTGTGGTCTCTACTGTTCTCTTGCCCATGTTTAAACAGCACAGTCTCCACAGGAAACTGTGTGCCATTAATTTAATGCACATTGAAGAAGTTTGGCAAGAGCATGAGCAAAGAACCCTCACAGAAACTGAATGACCTTTTCAAAAGACCTCTTATTATCCTGTCCTGAGAATTATTTGCTTGCCTTGGTTTTCTCAAAGTACTGGTCACTTCCTCTAAAAACATTAGAGATGCGGAACTGGTAACAGTAGAGGAACAGTCTGCTAAGAGGGCAGCTGGAAGTGACAGTGAGAGCAGGAACCAGGAGGGTCTATTTAGGAAGTCACTGGAAAGCTGAGTCTTCACAAAAGGAGGACAAATATGGAAAGATGAGCTGGTTTTGAACTTTCACCAGGATGCACTTTTTTCCTCTCTGGAAAGTTTCCCTTTCAGTCATTCTCCCCTTCCTCCTTATCTGTGCAGTCACTCCAAGGTGCACATCTACCTGGAGCTTATTGTGGGATGAATATTTCCCTGCACTATCAACACCCTTTTTCTCCCACTCCAGTTTATATACAGAGAAAAGCTGACTACTAATACAAAGACAAAGAAACTTTTCTGAAAGACATTCTTCTCTCCCAACTTGATACCACCTGCCCTCTTGCTGTCTTTGCTTCCCATGTATCACCAGGCTTTTTGCATCCCATGGGGGGTCTGCAAAGGAATTCTGCTTTTCCTTGGATCAACAATACCAGCAAAGAGGTCCCAGCACTGCTGCTGCTGTCAGCTCTGTCCCTGTGAACCATTTGGATCCATTTGCATCTCACCAGCAATACAAGCACAGCAATTCAGAAACCCCCATCTCAGACTGTCAGCTTCTCATGGAGCAGAACCTGCTCCATACACAACACCAAACCCCAAATCCCATCCCTACCTTGAACACCAGGCAGGAGGAGAGATGTGATTAAGCAATCTGACAGCAGATAAGAGGATTGGTATGTGCTGAGTGACTGAGTCCTTGCCTAACTAACACATTACAGCAACTTACACAGACAATACTAGAAGAGCAGACACAGACAGTCTTTGGGGTAATGTATCAAAGAAAGGTGACAGACAGAGAAAGCAAGCTCAAAAAGAAAATTGTGACCTCTATTATGCTAAAAAGAAATAGAGATTGTCACTTTTGGCACGCATCTTTCATCTGCAGTTCCCTGCAGGGTAGGAATCTTTTCCACCAAGGGAGAAGGGAATTTGTTGCACACCAGCAAATGAAAAGCCAGAGCAGCACCAGCAGAAAGCTTTGGTGAGGCTGAAGCAGCACTGCATGAGGTCATTGAGCAGCTACATGTTTACCAACATGTAGTATGGGGGAGGCTTTGTGGTAAATAATAGAAGCTGCCACCAATTTGCATCAAACTAGAAAAAACCTCACAAACAAACACACACACACACACACACACACACAAAAAGGGAAAAAATAAAAGAGGGCCTTTTCTAATTAGGTTTTTAATACTAGCCTGGACGACTCTGAGATCATCAAGATCTCGTAAACAAAACACTTTTGTCAGTGAGCTGAGTGTAAAAGGTGAGCTGTGGGAACCCAGATCTATAGAAGGCAAGAGCTCAGGAAGCCCATGGGATGCTCATGGCCATGGCCAGCCTGTGGCAGCAACACCTCAGCGTCCACCACCCACAGCTCCTACCAGAACATCCCTGGCTCTCCAATCCCAGCCCTGCCTGTACCCAAAGCTGTGCCTGGAGTGAATACACAGGGCAATGCCAGGGTATGGCACATTGATACAGGTGTTTTCTGTGCCCCACTGCAGGTGGAAATGCTTCATCACATCCAGACACTGCCAAATAAAGCCTTGAGCAACTCCCTGGTGCCTTACAGGACAGTAGCAGCAGTGCCTCACTACCTGCTTATCCTCTTCCATTGCCACTTCAAGGAAAAGAAACTGTCCAAAAAGCCTTCCTGTTCATCGTGCCACTCCTCAGAACACAGTTCCAACCTCTCTACCCACCAAAGTTTGCTCCAAGATCTACAAACACCGGCAGCAACAGCCCAATTTGCTTCCTTCCCCCAGGACATCTCCAAAGTGTCACCAAAAGCTCCACACTTTGATGAACAACAATCAGCATCTTTTTTTTTCTGCCTGACGGTAGTTCTCACGGGGTTTTTATTTCTAGCATAAACCTGACAACTGGAGTAGCAATTTTGTAACATTTGCTGAAAACAGTCAGACTTTCAACACGGAGAATGTTGAGCCTTAGGCAGACTCTCACCTTGAGAGCTTTGCACGCCTCGGTCTAGAGGTGCAGAGAGATGCACGTTCCAGTGTGGGTTGGGGGGTGCCAGGAGATCAGCAGAGACAGATCAAACGAATCTCATATTAATGACCTTGTGATGGTTATTTTCTGATGTTTAACTTGCATTTCCCTTTCCCACTTAGCTTCTTTCTATTGTGGCTCACAGCTACGCTAGCCTCTCATTTTTTTTATGATCTTCTTATATTTTCTCATTACATTCCCCACCTCATTTTTTTTTGTTCTATCCTTGCTCCTGTCTACCTTAAATCTTTTCCTATTAGCAGACCAACCTCTAGCATAGCTAGATGAAATGCTTAATCACTGCTTGAAACTCCTTCCCCTTCACACTAGATGATTTCCTCGAATCACTTTTCTTACAGCACACAAAGATTTCTGTCTGACTTCAGATTTGCCTCTAGTATGTGATACAAAATGAATTACATTATATTTTAATAAACCTTGTACCGATCCCTTGAGGATAAACTGAATGACAAAAGATTATTTTATATTGCTTTCAATGCAATTCTTTGTCAGCGTGAAGAATGTGAGCTTGGGCTCTAACATAACATATGCACTCTGAAAACAGTTTCCCTGCTCTGGGGGGATATCCCTTGAGAGCTCTGAGGTTTTGCTCACTTATTTCCTTGCTTAGCCAGAAAGAAGAGCAGGACCATCAGAATTCCTAGGAATTGCTTGGATGGCCTGCCCTCCACCATACGGATCCGCTATTTATCACCTCGTACCGTGTACTCAAAAGTTTAAGACCCGTCATAAGTTGACAAATTTAATCTAATTTGCAGAAGCTGAAATGACAAACAACAGGAAAATCACATTGAGACCGGGCAGATAATTCACGTCCCGTCACCCGAATGAAATGCCAAGACATTTTGGTGATGAATGAGAACTAAAAGCGGACTATATATGAAATGTGCTTTATTAAATGCTTGCGGTTGTTGCAATGGAAACACCGAAGGTCGGGATTCTATACCTGATAAATGTTTTCCTCCGTTTCAGGCTCACGGATGGGCTCGTGTCCAGCCTCAAACACAATGTACTATTACACCAGCCGCCAGAGAGGGAAAGTCAAAGATGAAACAGAAGGGAAAAAGGCGATTTGGAATTCCACGGCAAAACAAAGGCAGGCATTAAAGAAACAAGTTCAAAGCACGGGCTGGCAGCAGGACTGGTTTGTTGGGAAGCACCAGGTAAGGCTGTTTCATGTTTCATAAACAGGCAATGAATAGCCCTAAATCTCCTCTAATGATCATTAGAGCAACTCCCTAATTCTTTCTCGCTAGGGAGACCGCCTGTGGCCCAGTATTAATTTTCTGAAGTCAACATGAATTTTGCATTTTTTACATAATGGCAATTATTTCCACACGTATTTATTATCTATGAATGAAAATGCTAAATCCCAGCTGGGAGGATAGGCTGGTGCACATGGGACAGGGCACATGGCAAAGGGCTGCCACAACATTTTTCATTTTCGGGTTCTTGCTTTATTCTGAAGAGTACATAGTAAAACTCCTGACATTATAAAAGCTGAATAGTAATTTAGTGCTTCCTCATTCTTATCATCTTTCTTGTTGCACCTTAGGCACTGTTCAATATTCACTAATGGTTGAATTGGTTCCTTTCACATGCCTCCCACTGACTTGCCTAAGTGGAGGAACACAAAATCCTCAGGAAAAAGAAAAGTCAACTATCACATATTTTATTTCAGCACAAAAACATGAGAATGAAATTACATCTTTTCCTTCTTCACACTCAGCAGGGTATCGGACATGAATATATTGATGCATTTCTGATAATCATCTTTGCTCCCAGACGTTTTGCTTGGATGAAACAAGACTTAAATTTCAGAACTATTTTTAAATTGTAGCCCAAACGCCAACAACGGAGTGTGTTACAACATCAATGCCACTGTTGGTTTTTATCCAAATATTCACCCTCTGAATTAAATTCTGGCTCCACAAAGGACAAAAACAAAATGTCAGCTTATTACTATCAAAACAAGACGTCACCTTCCTTAATTCTCAAAGTAGCTTCCTTTTCAGTTAGAGTTGGTATTAAAAAATGATGGTAAATCTCATTTGGGAACTTTTAATATCTGGATGTACAAGCCACATTTTAAGTAATGACTTTTTTTTTCCCTAATATTTCTATACTCCAACTGAAATATTCTATTCTATTCTATACAGAAACATTGTGCTATTCCTTACAGCTTAATCTCTAAATATGCTGCTTTCTGTCCATTTTTTAAAGGTTTCTCACAAGACCTATCTCACCAAATTTCAAAACATCTTGTTAAATATTTTGGCTGTGTTTGAACATAACATGTATCTAGTCATTTCTGAAACTCCAAGGCTGTACAGCTTCAGAAATTACCTGGTATACAGGATCTTCTACATCTTCTTCCAAAATTGTCTACAGCAAAGTAAGAGGACAGGCAGTAAAAGCAAAGAACATAAACAGCACAGATAAAAGAACTGTACTCAGAAATTAAAGGACAGCAAAGAAATAAGCAAAATGAGCAGATAAGTATATAGTTTTGTTTCCTTAGGATACAGATAAAGTCACATTATTGCACAAGGTAACTTTATTCAAGTTTAACAATCTGCACCTTATTTACTCTGATTCAAATACACACATTCAGCAGGATATTTCACCTTCCCTAAAGCATCACACACTGTTAAAACCTGACTTCCAGCACTGACCTCTGTTCAAGTTTCCCTCCTGACTTAGAAGAAACACTAGGCAGGAAATGAGCAGATCATTTCCAGTTGCTAAACAGGTTCATGACACCCCAAGTGACACCTTCCAGCCCTTCAATCCCAAGTCTGAGCTCAGGATGGTTCACAATGTTCCACTTCAAACCCATTGCTCTTAAGAAGTGCTGAGGATTCCCAGTGCCTCTTTGGAGCAACCTGGGGGGATATTCCAAGCCCAGCTTTTCCTGGCAGTAATGTAAGCTTATTTGTGTACCTGGTATACTGCCTGTTCACACTGTTTGTCCTTTTGTGCCTTTTTTTCCATTTCTTCCCTTTGTTTCAGTTCATAGATGAGCTGAAACAGGTCTCGCAGGTCCAGGATTACAGGCTCAGCCTATGGAAGCAAAAAGAGGAAGGAGAATTTCTGTATAGGAAAACATACACCTCTTATCCCATCCTGCTGATAGTGCAGTCACAGCACCTCCACAACTGAACTTTATATAGAATTCATTTCTACCTCAGCATGCAGGCTTGGGATAATTTCTATTGAACTAACTATGCTTGAAAATTAATGATAATTATAGTACTGAATATAAAAAGTATTATGAATATAAAAGGCACATGTATGAATATAAAGGCAAATTTATTAGTGGTTTCACATCCAACAGAATTACAGCAGACTATACACAATGTAGGTTTCAATGAGTATAGGAATATAACCAAACTTAATCTGCACCCAGTCTAGCTTAGCCAGAAAGGAAAACAATAACAAACCATCATGAAAATTAGAACTAGTGAAACATGCTCCCTTTTGCCCAAGCTGGTTTCATTAATTTGCTATTTCAGAGCACCTAAGCAGACACTTGTGACTAGTGCAGCACAATCAGACCCAACCCAAGACTGGCCTCTTGAACAGCTTGCTATGAACAGCTTTTCAGCTGAGTTAGTGGTAGAAAATGACAATGATTTGATACTTACTGCCTGGGCTGTTTTTATTGCCACAAATCTATGATTGCCCTCCTTTCCACACACATATCCAAAGGCTCGGTGGTCTGTGATGTCCTTTGCGATGTAGGAAATTTCATGAACTGCGTGGTGATGCTGTAGTAGCTATTAAAAAGAAAAACAAAAACAAACAGTGGAAAACATACATCAAAATGTTTGATTACAAAGCAGCATCGTTTCTCTTTCATCAGTGCTTTACCTGCATCTCAATTCACCTATGGAATTCTAAATGCAAAAGTTCACGTTTTACTTAAAATCCCACTTTGGTGAACTGTAATAACAAAAAAGACTCAGTTTTGTTTTAAATGTATGAGTAAAACTTTCCCCAGAGTCAAGACATGAACCTGAGACTCCTAAAAGCACCTCTTGCAGTGCCAGAATCTTTCTCACTTTGGCCTAAATAGTATTTTATTATCGAAGTAATAGAGAAGTATTTCCACTTAGAATAATGCCCTTGAAAAGCTTATCTAAACCAATCTATTAGTCTAAATTTCTACCTTCTGATACACTGACCTGCTCTTACATCATCTCGGGATAATGCTATTTCTGAGAGCAGGGAAAGCCTCACAAAGCATTCTTTTGAGGTCCAGATTCCTGCTGCTTTTGAGAAAAGCACATTTTGAAAACCAGCGTGGTACCCAGGCAATCTCTAAACAAGCAGTTATTTTTAGAGGTCTAAAAAAACCCAAACATTTGAACACTCAGAAGTAGAGAGGGTGTCTGTGCGTGGAAGGGAAAAGGCTGAGCGTGTGCGGGGCAAGTGACAAGTGATGGGACTTGTGTAGGACAGGCAGTGAAATCTGAAAGGAGAGGCAGCCTGCAGGAGATGGATGACTCCATATAAACCAAAAGACTGGACATGTTTCATTTTCATTTCACAGTAAATGGCTCTTAACATCCCCAGATCAAGATTGCTTGCTCGAAGCAGGGGGGAAGTGTTGCCATTGACTTCGGGCAGGACGTGCCTGAGCTGAAGGGGCACTTCAGGCTCTCCCGACGTGTTAAGCGTTTAAAATTAATGACGGGATCTTCCTTGGATAATACGGGGCTATTGATTTATTAGGGCTTTTTGAAAACCAAGCTACATGCTATCTGTTACAACGCAATGAAATGTTCCCATCTCTCTATTCTGCATATGACAGGGAACGTTATCTCTGGCTCCTATTAAATCAAACTTCTTTGACATTGCTTTATTGATTGCCAGGCAGCGCTTTGCACTGAAATTAAACTGTGATCAGATGCCTTCCTCTGGAATGAAATTTGAAGACTGTTGTACCATGGAAGGGTATCACCCACAAGGTAAGACAGCAGATGGAGACCCTCCAATTTATTTGGGAATCCTCACTGTTCAGAAATCATTACATTTTAATGGTTATGATATTTTACATACTGTAGCAATAGAAGTACAAATTAAGTAAAGGTGACTGCAATATATTCCTTTTTTGCTGGATGGAGTGTCTAGGAAGAGTTTTCCATTTGTTTGAGGGATACTGAGTTGGAACATAAACCTGAAATGCAATGTCACACACACATCTGTACTCAAATGTAGATATAAACACTCCTCTGCACCTGCTCTTTCACAGTCCTTGATTCACCCAATGTGTCCTTCCTACATATTCCAATATTTTATCACTTAACAAATTCCTGATTTTTTGCTCTTGCAAAGCAGACATGGGACTCCTGTTGCAGCCAGCAGAGATTCATCACCAGACAATGCAAGATCAGAACTGCATCCCTTCTGCAAATATTTATTTAAGGGCTCAGCCTGCCCAGGACCCTGCAAAGCCTTTCACAGCAGGGAATGTGTGCTACAGCAAAGGACAGGAGAAGGGACACCACCAGAAGAAACAGCATCTCATCCAGCCACCCAACAGAGGCAGACACTTGAGGCTACCTCTAAATCCCCTATGTGTGTTTGGATCAGATGTGTGCCTGATGCACTTGCATAGATTAATCTGTCCCATTAAATTACACCAACCAAAAGAGATGTCGTGTTTATCCCTCAGTTTGGAAGTGCTCATGTGTAGCCACCCCCTCAATACTTGATACAAACAGTCCTGAAAGGAAATTAAATAACAGCCTCACAAAATTTCTTCCAGCAGAATGGCTGGTCAGTGCCCAGCAGTTCAGAATCAGAAGCTGATCTGTCCCTCTCTCTCCCCACCCTAATTTTAAAATTCATTTATTTTTCAAGTCTCTACCATGACTTAGTCCTGTCTCCAGTGGTCAGAAGAACATAAATGAATTATTTCCTAACTCGACACCCCTGTGTGCCAGTGCTGATGGATTCCATCACACACCAGTGGATGGTTTTACTGTATCTCTGCTGAGAGTTGCTACGAACCATCTCCCAATTCTTAAGTGAGGTATCAAATTATTTTGGAGTGCTGCAGTACGACAGAACAAATTATAGAGAGGATTTAATTTGTAATACGGTTCAATACAGTCAATTACATATTGCAGAGATTAGAAAGTAATTTAACATTTAAGTTTCAGTTGTTAAAAAAAAAATCCACAGCCTCCAAATTATTTTAGGTCTCCTGTGACTTTAGTCACTGTTGGAAACAGAGCTTTTAAATGGAAGCAAAGATAAAGTCTCTAACTAGGTAACAAGACAATCTCATGATGCTCAAGCCCTTTTTAGGCTAAACACGAAGTCATTATTATATTGCATTCATACACTGGTGCTACAATTAAGAAGGCCTGAATACCCACCACCACCAAGGCTGCTGTCTTCCCTCTTCCCCTGAAGCTTGCTCCAGTCTCTCCCACAGCCATTATTTTCTGTCCTTGTCTCCATTCTATCCCCTGCTTCTCCTCTTCCCCCAGGTTGCTCCCTGTACATCACACTGAATTGATTTAGCTGCCTCTGAGATCTGTAGCATTTCTAATTTCCCTCAGGCTGCTTGGCACCTATCATAAATTTTTTCACCCCTTATCCTCATCTTGCCCCTTTATTTCCATGCTGTAGCCTCCAGTGCCACTAAATCAATTAAGTCAATCAATTAAGTACTTGGAGGGTCCAGCAATCATGTCAAATATGTGAGTTAGGTGGCATGAGAAAGTCACTGCTTTACTATCGCTATTTCTCTTTTAATGAGGTTGTCTATTTAGTGGGGCCTGGGGCACAGTGTTAAGAGCCACAACAAAAAACACCTTGCAAGCTCCAAAGCCTCCTAGAAAAGCTGCCCCACTGCAAGCAGGAAGCACGTTCCACACAATATTCTATCCACAAGGACAAGTTTCACAGGGATTTGGGCTGCACAGCCTTTCAACTTGAGTATCTAAGTGGTGAAACTGGTTTCACATAGGTGGGATCAACTGACAGCTCCATTATGGATACTGGGATGGGGGAGACAGACATGGACCAAGAGTCCTTTGGGCTTCTATTCCTGCCTATTCACTTCTGCTGCATGTGAAGAAGCAATAATACATTTTGCATGTCACATAAAGCTCCCCTAACATCAAAGTTATCCAGCAAACTGCAAAATTCTTAATGGATTCCTAAGAAACCAAAGTTTGTGGACAATAGTTTCAGTCATGCTGCTGTCTGCCTGCAAGTCCCCTCTATTCCAACTGTGATTGCCCAGCAGCACAGAAAGAAATGAGACCTTGCATGTTCAGGAATACCACGTTAAAAAATCACAGAAATTGAACATAACATGGAAAATTAATGGTAATGCCTTAACAACAAGCTCAGAGAGCCCGAAGTGCAACAGGACATCGACCATTACCCACTGCAACAGAGTCAGTGAAAACAATGAATTGCAAACCACGTGAGTGGCTCTGAGATTAATTTTATCTCGCTGCTGCAAGAAATGTTGGTGCTGTACAGCTGATTGTCCCTCACTACACCCAGGAGGCTGCTGTGTGCCTTAGCAGAGCTCAAGATGTGCATTCTACAGCACTTGGTCAAACCTTCTGCATGGCCATTTCCTGGTTGCTTTATCTGAGATTTGCAGGGATCATGGGGGCAAAAACTGGCCACAAGCACTTGTCTAGTTGCCTGTGTTTGTGCTGCAGTGCTGCTCTGCTGTTTCATTAAAATGCCCTCAGTGTGGGTGGGCTGGAGCTGCTCATCTCCATCCTAAACACCCCACAGTCCATACAGATGCCCAGGGCAGAGGGGTTGGAACTAGATGAGCTTTAGGGTTCCTTCCAACCCAAACCATGCTACGACATGAAACACCTCAGTCCTCCACAGCTGCAGATTCTAATCCCAGACCTGTCTCTTTTTACAACCCCTTAAATTTACAAGAGATGGAGAGCAGTCCCTTGAATGCAGACAACCAGAAAGAACCCCACTCAAACCCCCAAACCCTCTTGCTGCCATGGACTTCTCCCTGGTACCCATTCATGGGACATAGATACCTGTTATGCAGTTGTGAACCCTTCCACTTCCCCCTACAGACAAGTGCATTTCGGTGGGACTGTGTGCAGACAATTTGGGAGAAAAGCCAACGATCTCAAATGGAAAATGAGTCAGTAAATCGTATCTGTACCACAAACTTTTCCATGTTATTTTCTGGAATTTATTTGAGTGGCAGATGGGGTGGCAAGGCCTCAGCCCCCTGAGACACGCAGGGGATGAGCAGATGGGGAAATGCTGCAAGTCTTCCCAAAACCACTGCAAAAATGTTCAGTTTCATGTGAAATAGTGTAGAGGAGACAGTTCAGTGTGTTTCAGAGCTACAGCTGCCAACAACTCCAGACACCCCTCAAACTACTACTGGACACAGCACAGGGTGACAGAGAAACATCCTATTTCCAATCTGGTAGCCCTTTCACCCTGTGATGAGTATTTCAGTTGCCTGCCCATGGAGAGAGAACAGCAGAATAAGCAATAGATGACAGATCACAGGAACTAACCTTAGATGTGGTGGTGGTTGGTGTGAGTAAACACTTGACAAACAAAAATAATTGGTTGTACAAATATTTACATGTAAGATTTTATTTGTTTGATCTAGAAAAGGAAGAGAGCAGTATAGTACCCTATATATTATACCCTAACCCTAAGCTTAGCAAATGATCAAAATGTTGAATTCCTATTAGAAGAACAAGTAGCCTTGGAATAAAGCATCATCCCAATTCAGCTTTCAAAAAGAAACGTCCCAAATGAATACCTGAACAGCAAAACCCACTAGAAACCTCTTGCAGTTAATTTGGGAGGCATTTCCTGGCACTGGCCAAGACAGTCAGATTTGGTCATAAAGGAATATAAACTGAACATAAGAACATGGGGTGGGAACTGAACCCTCCTGCTGAAGGAGACTGAGCATGTGTTATGTACTACTCAGCCAAAATGAATAGTCCAGTCCTGACTCTGTTTGAGGCAAAGCCACTCCTGGGATGTAGGCTGAGCAATAGGGTATGGACTTTCCATCTGCAGCAAACCCCACCCCGAGAATAGGAGCAGGAAAGGAAAATGCAACCTCTGGAGTGTTCTCCAAGCCCCAAAGAACTTCTCAGATGGCAGTCTTTAAGCCTGTCTTCACAATGAGAAGAAAATAAATCTGTCTAATCCCTGTGCTTCTTCCACACACACTGATCTCGCAGACAATAACCTAAAGAAAGACTTCGCCAAGTGCCAACTACTAAAAGGCGTTTCAGTGCACAAGCTTTGCAATAAAAACACTTGGCACAAAAAGCTCCCTTCGAGCTTATAGGCAGATCAAAGCTCGGTCTGTGTATCACAAAGGGGCACATGAAATATGGTGCTGATAAAGAGAAGAATCCAAACAGATTTAGCCCCAGTTATTGCAGCCTCAGCCCCTCCAGGGGGTCAGCCGTCTGGCTGGGACACAGCACAGCACCCGAAGATGGGTACATTTAATTTCCTTTTAACAACAATAACAAGAATAAACTCTTAAGAGCCATTCTCTTCCTGCAGCCAAGGAGACCGAAGCAAAAAAGATTATGTTGACTTCCCAAGCTTGCATGGCAATGTGCAGCTGAGTCAGGAGGGACCAAAGTCGGTGAGGAAGATCATACATGTGAGGATAAGGACCTCTTCAAGTGAAGGGCTACACTGAGCTCAGTCTGGACACTCCCTCCTAAATACAGGCAAGCACTGCACAGAAGCACCCCAGGTAGGAGCCTGTTTGGTTGGACTCAGGAAGAGAGCTTAAAAGGCAGCTTCAGCCTCAGCTACAATCCAAACTAATCCTTACCATTTCCTTTGCTTGATGAAAAAAGTATCCTGCTACTGCCTCATACTACCTGGGGAGCAGGAGCAGCAAATTCTTAAGAGAGCAAAGGCAAGTGTCCTTGTTGGTGCCTCCTGGGAAAGGCACAGAGGGATGCTCTGGGCTGGCCTGGCACTGTCCACACCTGGAGTACACCCAGAGTCAATTAAGGCAGCAGGACATAGCCTTGCCAGCAGAGCAGTCTAATTGTGATGAATGGATCTATGATACTCAGCTAGCTGGATGCTCCAAGAACCTAATTTGTGAAAGAGAACACCACTAAGGTAATAAACTTCTGTCCAGCTCTCATAATTTGTAATAATGTCTGACAAAGACCAGACATGAATTTAGTTATTGTTCATTGTCTTCGGAAGCAAATGCTAAGCTGCTCATGCAGAGGATCCATTTATTAGATATATATGAATTTGGAAAGGAACAAAACAAAACTGGAACATATATATGGCCAATTTCATATCTCCACTTCAAAGGCCTTTCAATTTTTTATTGTACCAGGAGTGAAAGTAGCTAGTTAAATCCAAAACCCTTGACCAATTACTATTAAGACCAAGTTATATTTTAAATACGTACTTGCAAATATTGTTCCAGGACAAAGAAAATCCTAAAGGGCAAGGAAACATTTTCACAGAGCTTTGGAAAGACAGATGTGCTACACTAAAGCCATGATGCTGGGCCTCCCAAGAGCCTTGTACTATTTTCTTATTGCTTCTGCATCAGACACAGTCATTGTTTCATCAGGATGGTAAAGGTAAAGGATTTGCACATCCATACCAAGAAGCAGCAAACCTGACCCTTGATACCAAAGCCAGCAGCCCCACTAGGCCATAAACAGCTCAGCAATGCAACATGCCCCAAATTACAAATCAATGGACCATCTATAGGTTGCAGGACATTGCTTTACCTTGCCGTTTCACTGTTTCAATGTGCTGTACAAGTTACAATGCCTGCCTGGAAGGTATTATTATATTCAGTGGCCACTGCTGGGTTCCCAGGGCTGTAACACATCTGGCTGAGTGCATTCCCCCTTGGACCCACCTCACCACTGTCTGCAAAACTGTCAGGAGATCAAAATAGCCATAAATATGCCAATATTGCCCTTTACTCTCCAGCCAAAGCTTACACACAGCTAAAGTGCAGCACCTTTGACCATGCCTTGTGTTTTTTCCTGATAGACTCTTAAGTCTGTAAGGCTCTCAGTGATTAAATCTGGAATTTGAGGGAGCGCAATATTCAGTAATGAGACAGTCAGCTACAGCATCACTGAACCCTTCTGTATTTTTATTGTGTTCATCTTTACAGCCTGTGAATGTCTTTTGAGCAGCCTTTACTTTTTACAAGGTTCTTTTATTCCTTTACACCAACATTCCTCACCTCCTGAAACACTTTTGATTTACATGAACAGCACAAGGAATTCCTTCATACAACTCCTAGGAGAGACAGAGTTGATTTTTTTTGGCTTTAACTGTCTCAGATCTTAACTGCTTCAGATTCAGCAAGCATTACCAGCCACCCTCTTCTTGTAGCCTGTGATTTGAAAAACTCATCAGTGGAAGGCAGCTGCTGATTCTCTTGATTTGTCATGCAAACCTCATAAAGCAGAGCTTGCAAAGATCACTAAAACCCTCCTCATCCTGGCAATGCTAAAAATTTAACTTGCACTGGATAGTCATCAAACAGCAACTTTCTGGAACCATAAATCCACTTGCACAATGTGACAAACTTTACTGGGAAAGGAGAAAAGGGACATGAGGGATTTACTTCATCTACCTATCTCCCAGATACCCTCAGTAATTTAGGAAGACTTTAAAGAGGGCTGAGAGAGAGCAAATGTACAGAAAAGACTAAGAGTAAAAAAAGGGATTCTGTGAATTCACAAACTGTGGATAACCAGTATGCTTGTTGTGTTCCTGAGCCAGTGGAAAATGCTGCAAACAGCTGAGAATTCCACATGACACCATTTGGATACCTTTCAAATTTCATAATCAGAACTAAACCAAGGCACAGATGCAAGAAATCCTGTGTTCCACAATGACAGCCTGGTTTCAGTGGACAGTAGGGAACTGGACAGAACCCACTCAGCCCAACTCTCCAGCTCTAATGGCTTCATTATCTAGTGGCCAAAGTATAAATATACAGCACCATCCTGAAACTTCTCCTACCACAGACGTTGGGTTGGTGATGAGAAACTTGAGTTCACCTTCCACACCACACACAGCTTTTCAGGCCAGGGTCACCCTTCTTTACTACTCCTTTTGCTGAAATTCATTACCATGAGAAATCCTCATAGATCCCAGCAGAGATGTGTGAACTGCTGGGTATTTTTCCCAATGCAGAGCTGGCCTGAGAGGCTATGGCAGGCATTTGGAAAAGCCTAAGGAACAACCTCTATCCTCTATGTCAGGTTATTCCATAACTGGAAGTGTACAGTTGCAGAGCATTCTAACAATGCTCGTGTTGGAGGTGCTGAAGGCTGTTGATGGATTTGAGGTACAACTCTAGAGTGATGAGTTTTACAATTCAGAAACAGCATCATGAAATGCCTATCCTGGTCATAAAGACCCTGCCATTTGGCTTTCAGGCTTCCTACAGAAAAAAAAGAAAGGAGTGGAAACCTTTTCCTTTGAGTTACAATTGCACATATAAACAAGCTTCAGACAATCCCATAAATGGGATCATTCATCAATAAATCCTTCATTTGTTCAGGTCCCACAATAGACACTTCACCTCAGATATAAACCATCCGTAGCAACATGACAAGTGTGTGCAGTACCTGAACCCTAAGATATGAATAAAAGAAAATGTAAAAAGCAAATCTCAAAGAGACTCTAAAAAAAGAACAAAGAACTTGCAGGTCATTTTTCCCTCAGTTTTCCTTTCCATTCCCCCCCTCTGCATTATCCCAAGGTAGGAATTTCTGGAGCTGCACTTAGTAGGTGCTTGGCACATCTTGTTACAGCAGTTCCACATTTCAACTCAGGCAATGGAGAGCATTTGTAAGCTCTGCCCTGGCACCTTCCAAAAGAGATCCCTAAAGCTCCAACTTGCACATTCTAATGCCCAGAGTTGTTTCTTCCCTGCTCATTTTCATGTAAAACATGAAAATGAACGTTTAGTTTTAGTCTTCTGCTGCTAATTGAAATCTCCCAAAGCAAACTTTGATTAACACTGTGCAGGCAGACCTGGCCCAGCTCAGAACATGGTTCAGCTGTTTGCTTTTCTCTGTCCCTGCCATGGGTGTCACCCCTGGCCTGCCTTTGAGAAAAGCTCTCTGGCACTGCTACCCTCACCTTCCACTTAAATGCAGGCAGTAAAGCCTTTCCCAGCCTTGATAAATGGATGCTGGCTTGTTTTCTACTACTTATTCCTTTTATTCTCCCCCTCCTTTACAACTTCCCTGCACAGCATGTCTTCTCTTCTCCTCATCAAACCTGAACTTACTCATGACTGCACTCTGAGCACTGCTCAGCACTGAGCCTTATGCATGCACAGGTTACACTCACCCTTTAAAGTGTTCCAAATTCCTGTATCATCCACAGGAAAGCATTTGGCTAATTAAAGCTTGCAGAAGGCTGAACATAAAACCGTTTACAAACCAACTCAGCCTTTTTAAGTGCAAGGACATAATCAAAAAATCGGATTCAGATCCATATTTTGACTATCTAAAAAAGAAAAGAAAAACACTTTGAGCTATGCAGAGCCAGGGCTAGGAGCCATATGTAATATTTCCAGATACCTGGGCTTTTCATTTGCTTTAAATGTCAAGGCACTCAGATTAATTAGTGTTCTGACTCACCCCTTCACAATGCTGCCTCCGAAGGCAGCAGGAATGTCACTGACGAGTATGGTGACGCAGAATTGGGATGGGACTCACAAAGGATTAAGGCAGAATGCTCCAGTTTAGGGACACATCAGACACTGCTGGAATTGCACCATGAGCACCAAGGGGAGATGCTGTCCCAGCCCCTGGGCTCAGTGACACGTGGCTGCCCACATCTGAGCACATGGTGCATCCACCACAAAGGTCATGAGGGCAATGATCTCATTTAGGAAGACAACTTTTGTGCACAGTTATTTTTATATTAAGCAAAGCTCTACTGGTATCTGAAATTTGTTACTTATCCAACTGAAAAACAGGGATAAAAACGGGTATTTGTGTTTGGAAGTGCTGACAAATGAGGGCAGCCAGTGACAGGGGTCTTCCCTCCTCTCCTCCTTCTACAGGGCCCCTTATTACACAAACTATGAGAAAAAAGGTGTTTATTCACCCCTATCTGAGTGAGCAAAGCTCTTGCAGACTTGCCTGTAAACACAAACATGTTCCTAAAGGCAGAACATCATTCACTGGTTTTATTTCCAATGGGTACCCATTATTATCATCCTGCAAACTCCAGGGAAATTTAAAAGCAATCCTTCCTGTAGTTTCCCTGTCCCTGATAGCAAAGGACATCTGTCCCCCCTGCATCCAAGCTGTCCCCCTTGCATCTGAGCTCGAAAGCAGGAGGGGTTAAACAGCCCCCAAGGCAGCACAGGAATTCAGAAGCATCATTGCTACTACCAGGGCAAACCCAAAATTGCAGAGCAGCCAGCCAGATAAAATGCAGTGAAGAGGAAGGAAAATCATCAGCACACCTGGGGTGTAATATTTCCTGGCCATCTCCACCAAGGAACTGTGGATTTCAAAGCAGGATGGAACTTTCTGTTCTGGCACCCGCCGAAGCTCCCCCACTGCTCTCCAGGGAGGTTTCAGAGCATCTCAGCTGCCTGGGCTATTATTATGTCAGCACTTCTCTTGCTAAATCCTTTCCCAAGCGGTCTGAAATCCAGCCACTGCAATTCCAGGTGTGCTGCAAATGGGCCTGAAATTTTCCTCTGCTGTGTGATGCATTAACCTGTCTTAAAAATGCCAATACTTGCACATAAACTCTGTAGTTTGGGCGCTCTTCTGTAAGACAAAATTGCAGCTGGAAAAAGGGATATGGCTCTGCTGGAGACAGCAAGGCCACCACGTGGCTTTCATGTCCTAATTTATTTATCTGGATCACAAAAAGGGAATGACTACAGGCAAAAAAAACCTCCATAAGATGAGTTTTCTGCCATGGGACAATAGAGGGGATGTTGTGCAGCTCCACTATTTAATGGGATCCACAGCAACGAGCACATTGATTTTCAGCTTCTTGGCAAAATTCACCCCAAATTCTAGTTTAGCAAATCAAACATTTAAAATAGACAGGATCAGAAGTGTTGGCATAGCAATTTTTACTACAACAGCTCTGTAGACAGACACCCATCCCCATATGCAATGGAAAACAAATGGCAATTGGGAATATGCCAATATTCCCAATATCTATTATTGGGAACTATTATATATCACTGTTGTAACGATATAATAGTGAGATTGTCCATACAATAATGCAGAATGCATGTAAGCAATACTTCCCTTTCTTGAATCCATCCTGGGGTGCCTGGATTAAACAACAGGAGGCTGGATAGAGCCAAATGAGACCATCACTAAACTGGTAAAATCTCATTTTCTGCCTTTTTGAAAGCAATCAACTTTTTACCCTTTTCACACCAAAAAAAAAAAAAATACAGCTACAACAAAATCGCTCCAATTATTTCAATTTGGATAAAGCACCTGGAATAGTTTTATTTTATCTTCATGTCAGTTAGGGCCAGAAATCTCACAAGGCATTTGCTGCAGATCCTGAGCACAAGAAGGCTGAACTCAGCTCTAGATCAGAGCTTTACCAGAGGAGAGCAGTGAGAGAAATTCAGCCTTCCTCTGTATGCCAAGAGGTAGGAGGGAAGACAGAAGGTACAAACCAAAGCTCTAGAACCCCAAGACGTCTCCACGTGCAAAATCACACCCTAATTTTGCCTTTTGGGTTCTTTTTTTTCCCCCACAGGAACAAAACTGCCATAATACATAAGGCTTTTCAAATTCTCATATAGCAAACTGGGCATCTAAAGAATGTGGCTATTAAAAATCCCCATGGAGCACCCAATCTGTCCAAGGGCCAGTTTGGAAGGCCAATAATAAATGAATTACAATAGTCAATAAGGGATGTAATTAAGTCAGTAGGTTCTTCTGACATTTACATTTTGCTAACTGTCAAATATTATTCACAAAATGTGTTATTATCTCCCTTTTGAAGTATCAGAAGACTATAAATACCTTGTGAGAGTAAAATGTAGGGGTTTAAGCCCTGCACTCTGCCATATTCTAATTAGACACATTTATTGCATGGAGAACAGTAAATGCCATGTTTTACTGTTCATATTTACAAGCAGAAAGATGGAAACTGTCAAGGAACAGAGAATGACTCCCAGTGAGTCAGAGGGATCTTTTGCAGCAGAACCTGAGGACAGTGCCCAAGAAAGGCCCCAAATATCACCATTTTCCACTGGACATTCAAAATTTGACTGTGCTCTTTTTCAGTTATTGCTCTTTATTGTTATTGCAGAGAATTTTTACCACTGCAGTCCTTAAAGTCCTCAGCATGGTCCAAGACACAACATTTCTTACAAAAAGGTTCCTTTTAATAGATAATACTGATATTAAAAATGGAAATTAAAAGGGAGTTTATACTTTAACTCCAACTTTTGAGAGCAAGGGGCCCTCGGGAGACCTCTGGGATGCATGACTGCAGTAGCATCTCCCCCTAAACCAACAAGCTTGTATCATAGGGCTGTTTTAAAGTAAAAATAAAGGGGTACTACATGAAAATGTGTAAAGAATTCCTCCAAAGTATGAAGGGCAAGATGAGAAGAGACTTGGAAGCATTTAGTAGGAAATCCCAATAAATGAATGATGAAAGTTGGTACTGTGGACTGACTCTCTGAAAGCTGGTAAGAGCAAAGGCAGCCACAAAGAGCCAGGAAAAAAACAGTTCAGCAAATAAAATAGCTAAACTAGAGAAGGCAGATTCAGCAGAGGAATGCAAAGGGAAGTGTGACATGATCAAAGGAACAAGCTGAGAGAGCAATCTTGGCAGTCACGATGGATTTCAAAAATAAAAGTCCAATTTGTCAAGGACAAAGAAAAGGATAACAATTGAGACATGAGATGAAGAGAGGCAGGACTCTACAGGGTTTTCACTGTAAGCAAGACAGTAAATGCTCTATCTCAGAGCAGGTAAGAAGAATTCTGCAAGGTTGGGAGTTAACCTGGATGTGGCAATCAGAAACAACACTGGTCAAAAAGGCTGCTGAATTTACAGAGCTGAAAAATAGATGATGCTGATATTTTCCTCAGCTCTCTGCAAAGGAGGTCAGAGAGAGAGCCTTGGGAGTCAGGATTAAAAGGCCTGGTTTAGCCACAGTAAGCTTGAGCTGGTGGCTAAACATGCAAAGAGAGGGCTGAAGAGACAGATCAAGATGTGAACAGAAGACAGAGCTGGCATCACTTGGTTTGACACAATAACCAAATTCGTATTTGCAAATGGAATAATTCTGCCAAGAAGCATGGTGGGAAGAAAAAGAGATGAAGGAAAGAGAACAGAAGAGTCATGGAGGTGGAGGACCTTATGCCAAATCAGCTGGTCAGGTAGGATGTTCTCAAAGTGTTTCTCCTGAGATGAGCCACAAAGAGGTCAGCAGGAAGTCTGGGAAGTTTCAAAGACATGGAGGGGATAAAACCCACCTATGGGAGCCCCAGTGAGGGACCATCAGCACCCTCCAGGCACACACAGAGTTCCCTGAACTAATCACACCGCCCCTCCTGCTCACTGCAGAGCGAGAAGAGAGCAGGAGAAATTAATTCCTTCTTTTATTTCTATTTTTAAGTCCTCGGAGACGCTCGGTGATAAAGACTTGACAGTTTGACATTTCATCTGCTCCAGCACATGTGCTTCAAGGAATAACTACAGAGCCAGAATCGTACCTCCATCTCTGGTCACAGATGCCAGAACCAACAGATTTCCAGCAAAGGCAAGAAGTACCTTTGGTACATTTTAAACGAGCTGTCTTCTGCCAAAAGGGAGAATTTGAATCTCGCTAAAATTTTCTTTCAGCCAAGTTTAGCTGTCCTGTTAGCAATCTATCAGCATAATTAACACCATCATTCACGTCGAGCGGAGAAGAGCAGCAAATCCAGGGGTGATCAGCATAAACCTGATAAAGCCTCACAACGTGGTGGAAAATGCTTTTATAGCACCAACTTGGAAAGATCTGTGCATCTGAAGCTCAAGAGAGCTTCAAAGTTCAGGAAGATGGGCAAGAGGTTGGCTTCTAAAACACTGGTTGGAACATATCAGAGTCACAACATCCCACTAGAGGAGAACAACCTGAGGACAACGTGATAATAACCACCCACCACGGATATTATTTATTTGCAAGCTGCTAAGACTTAAAGCAGAAACACAATCACTAGTTCTGTGGCAATAATGAAAAGAAAAAGTAATATTTTTTTTTGTATGAAATGCTACAGGTAAGGTCTGGTCCCCCTTCAATGGAACACAGAGGTGTTGTTCACTGAGTAACACCATCTCAGGTAGGTAAACCTCAAAAATAATAAAATCAAAGATAACGAAGGTTGAGTAACAGAGAGAGAACAGTAACAGAGAGTCAACATGGAATATATGTATTTATACACACAGTTTTCCTTTCTGGGTTTCATACTGGCAGCCTGAAGAAAATGGCTACAGATTAAAGTCATAAAACATGAGTAAAACACTGCAACCCATCCTTGCAATGCTGTAATTCAGATTCTTACCCTTTTCCTACAAATTTTACAACCCCACAGGCTGTGCCCTATATTTTGATAAGGATATGGGGCAGTATCTCTGAAAGACAAGGCAGTCTCCCCAAAATACAGAAGAAAGAATGCCAACAGAACTCACTTTTAGGGTGCAACATAGGACAAAATTGGTGACATGGATGTCATCCTCATCAGCTGGGTTACAATCCATCTGTTTCAGGTATTTCCCATAAATAACAAGCTACTGACACTGTACTTTTTGGACAATGGAGGGATTTGGATAAATAAGCCATACCACCACCTTATAGTGAACTATATATTACAGCATATTCTGGTAATTTGCATGTTGACAAACTGCTACAAAATTTTACTTTAACAGAAATAATTCTTTACTTAAAGCCAAACAGCTTTTTTTTTGTTGTTTTTTAATCTTATTTCTTTTTCATAATATCTGGGTTTTGCATTACAATCAACAGGGCTTTGCAATTAGAAACAACACGAGTTTAAAAGCACAGCTCGCCGCACCAACGTAGGAGAAAACGTTTTCCTAAGCATTTCAGAGAATTTAATTATTAGTTTCAGATACATTTTTGGAAAGTAACCTACAGTAAACAAAGATTTATTGTCACATAAATAAACAATGAGACAATTACAGGCTCTTCATGGAGCCCGTATTAGTCACGCACGTCTAATGAAGCATCACTAAGCTATCACAGGGAGATGGCCTGATGTGTGTGATTAACAAAATAACACTCAGAAATGGCTCAGCAACAATGAGGAGCCTTTCAAAATTTTGCATATCCTTCTGGATGCAGAGTTATGGCTTTTGTTGCTTTCCAAGGAAACCACCAACCACCAAGTCCCACCCTGAAAAGGGGAATATTAAATGACATAATGCAATTATTTGCATTTTTTGCCTTCTACGTGCTTTTGAGATTATAAAAGAACTCTCAGGAAATATGGCTAATGAAGAATATGCTGCAGCAGGAGATGTAAACCAAGATGGATATGACAGAATAAATGATGAAAAATTATTTTCCTATAATATGCAGCCATGAAATCCCCCAAGTGGCACTGGGCAGAGAAAGTCTGGGTTTAGCAGTAATTATGGTAGATTTTTTATGTTAAGAAAATAAAATATATATTCCCCTCCTGTGAGGTGTGTATTTGGCAAACGTATTCAGGAGAAAGCAAGTGGGATGGAAGGAAAACACACGACAGTGAAAAAACCCCACATTTTTAAGAATAACAGGGTCAAACCCCACGTGTAATGACAACTTTGGCATACATACAACAGGAGAACATCTCATTAGTCGAATTACATACGATTTGGATTATAAACTAATGTTGGGACTTTGACAGCAGAACAGTTTGGGTTGCTGTGCCCACATGAGGAGTGAGTGAGGCTGCTGAGCTGGGCCTGCTAGCATGTTCTAAATACACTGACAAGTCCATAGAAAGTGGTATGAAGGGACTTATTTAGTTTAATCCATGGGTTAACAGAATATAAGAAAGAATTGTTATTACTTTTTATTGCAGTCCTGTAGAAGAGCTATATTGTATTCTAAACTCGCAGCAAATCCTTCTTGTATTTCTTCTTGGTGAGATAAATTCTCTCCAAATGATATTCCACCTTCAAGCTAGTCTCCTTCATGGATAAATTTACTCAAAGGGCAGAATTCCTGATGGCTGGAATAATAGCCTTATTAAAATCAATATTTTTTGATGAATATTAGGTCTGGAACATATTAAAGAGAGCTATAAAGTACAGGGGGAAAAAAACCCTGCTTATCATTTTCAGTAGCAACCCAACTACAGCCCTTCATCTGTAACGAATTATGGAGTAATTCCCCTAAATCATCGGTATGAAGTCAGCTATGACACTGCCAATTTTGGAAAAAATTTGCTAGTTTTGAGCTACAAATTGATTTTTCATTGTGATAAATGAAAATCCAATGGCAGCCTACAAGATAGCCCCCATTTTTTTCTGAATATTTTCTTCTCTTTTCTAGCACACCGCACTGCCACCGTGGCAGACGTGACAGCAATGGCCAATGGTTAAAGTTAAGAAAAGACA
The DNA here is from genome assembly GCA_035583185.1 of Anabacerthia variegaticeps. NCBI lineage: Eukaryota > Metazoa > Chordata > Aves > Passeriformes > Furnariidae > Anabacerthia > Anabacerthia variegaticeps. Next base: position 3,985,959 of record JAWWEW010000006.1, on the reverse strand, counting down.
CTCTAAAGAGGTAAATAATCTTTTTTAAAAATAAACAAGAAACGAGCTCTGTGGCCCAAAATATCCTTTTGGGAATGCCAAAATCATGGAAGCACAACTAAGGGAGGAAGTGACGTGGGGGACAGGGAGGGCTGTTAAAGAAGAGAAAGCAAATGCAGGATTATCTGGCTCCTCCCTATGAAGGGCTATTTTTCCCCTATTGCATGAAGGTCTCCAAACTTTACAAACTCTAAAGTTTAAATCAGATATCAGAAGATCAGTGTGACCAAAACATAAACCTTCTTGCAGGTCCTTTTACTTCCTTCCCATCAAAAGATCCAACTGTACATCCCCAGTTTTGCCAGCTTGTGGGACTTTCCTTGTCGCTTCTAACTCAAGGATGGGATTGTCCTGCCATCACCTAATAGCATTGACCTTATTTTGCCTGATGGGAGGCTCCCCATCACAGCAGTGATGCAGCTTTCTTTGGGGTCATTTTGGCACAGAGACACCAAGGTGAGACTACACAGATGGTCTCCTTTGCTGTTCTGCCATCTGACACCTTCCAGCTTTCCACCAGGATGGATGAGACAAGGTGCATCACTCCTAAATACTTGTCTCGTGTGCTGTGGGAAGCATCTGGCCTCAGCAGTGCCCCAAGAGCCCAGAGACTCTGTTATTCTTGTATTTCAGATGTTGAAATTCCCAAGAGGAATGAGAATGACAACTCCTGGCAAGGCAAAGACAGGCTGCATGAGAGAGACTATGAAAAAGAGTGGCACAAGGGTGTGAAACTTTGGGATGTGGACACACCCAAGCCATGGAAAAAGCCAAAAGGAGGGTGGCTGTGAAGCAGGGGCAGAGGATTTCGTGGACTCCTGCTTCAAAACCTTGGCCTGGAGAGCACAATTCCCCTGCTTTCAATAAAAGTGATGTCAAAAGCTCCCCACATCCCTTTGGAAGGACAACTCAATACTCCTGTCCATCACTCCAACAGCTCAGGGGCAGACATTTGGAAGGTGGATTTAGAGGTTTCATTCTAAGCCTCAGTGAGTGAGTGACAGGTTTACTATGAAGATGATATAGTTATGTCAGATTTAGAGTATATGGTGTCAGAGTTATGAAATGAAGGAGACTGTTCCCGTGTCCCCACCTCACCAGCTGCTGACAGAGTGGGCAGGATGCTGCAGGAAAGGCAACTGGAATAAAGCACATCTTTGTTTCTAAAATACATCCATCCCTTTTTCCCTCTTTATGCAGAGAAATCCAATGTTTGACAAACATTCGGAGAAAAGGGCAAAAGGACTAGTCTTTCCTCTTTTGTATTTTTCCAAGAAAAGGCTTTAAGTCCTAGGACAGTAACTCTGGCCTGGGTGCAATTTGACAGCCCTAATTCTGCCATTTCCAATTTTCTGTAACCCCAGCAATGTTCTCTGCAAGGCTGCTTTTGAATGGGTACTTTGACACAGGCTATACACAACACATCCCAAATGAGCTTTTCATTACCAACTCCTCGCACTATGTATCAGGGAGCTCAATGACATTGATTTTCTAATAATATAAATTAACTGGCAAAGATAATTTTATCTATCATCAGTAGGGTTTTATTTCTGGCATCGTGTTAAATAGTTAATCTTCCAAAAGATTAAATCAAGAGCTTCTTAAAATTCAAGGCAGGGCTTAAACTGCTGTAAAAATCTTCTTAATTATGATTAAAACAGTTTGTGTGTTGTTGCTTTATATCTAAGCAGTGTAATGTTTTGCTTAGGTTTCTTCTTTTAGAGCAATTTAAAAAATCAAACATGGTATTACTGTGGCAAAAACCATGTAAGACACAGAAATCTCTGCAATTTCCTTAACCAGATGCTACCAGGGAAGGTGCTAATTGGCAGCTTCACACAGCAACCTCAAACTTTCCAGTGTCTTTTACCTCCCACTCCATACAATATATCATTTTTCTACCACTGACAATACATGAGCTCTGATTCTGATGGTTTCTGGGTTCCTCACTGAGGACTGCCATTGCTGCTAATAGAACATATAGAGAATATAGAATATATCACATTATGGCACCTACAGCTGCACTCATGTGGAATTATGGATCTGACAGATATTCTTATGACTCTCCTGGGACGTCTTGGGGACAATCCCAGCTAAGTGTGTGCTGCTCCCCAGCCTGCACTGCCCTTCCTTTTCTCTGTCTCAGGCATCAGTGGGGAAAACCAGCTTCACTCTCCTGGACTTGTCCCAGCTCCCTTTTCCAGCTTGTTTTCATCCTACCCTGACCCAGTGAGCCCAGTCCAAGGCAATCCTCACCTCTATGCCCAATCTCTTGTCATGAGACCCTCAAAAGCCACCTGACCTTCACTGCTGAGGAGTCAAGGAGCATCCAGAGGATGGGGCAGCTGGACCCAGGATGGATGAGAAGACCTGGATGGGCACAGATAGCAGTCTGACCCACAGACTGCTGCAGTGGGATGGCACTTCAAAGAAGCAATTTTTTTATCTGCAAAAAATCCCTTTTTGCCACTTTTGGACTCAGAGCTGTGAGCACAAGGAGCACTTGTGCACTCCAGGAAGTGGTTCTGCAGCAATGTCCAGGACATGGCTTTGCCACAAACCATGTCCCCATGGTCACCCTAACACTCCCCAAGTCATGTTATGGCTTGCTCTGATAGATGCCAACCTTGGGTCAAACTCCTCGGGTGCTTCACGTGTGTGAGGTATCACAGCCCAGCCAGGAAATGCTTCCAGAAAAACATCCATGAAAAGACTCCATTCTGCTCCACCACCTCATCATTTGACTTACCCCTGTCTTTTCATCGAAGATTTTGATTCCCCCAAAGGAAACGGTTAAGAAGACTTTCTGTTTATGCTCTCCTTTTGAACGAGCTGCAGCCACAATTCCCTGTGGAAACAAAGAGCACTTTGGTTGGTTTCATGATGCTCCCAAGTGGCACAGCAGAGCCCAGATCTGCTTGTGGACGATTCACCACTTTTCTAGGCACACTTCAAGACTTTCCAGGAACATCCCCTCTCTTGCTTCTGGTTTCTGCTCTTTTTTCAGGGTACCACATCTCTTTATGCTAGCCAGAGAGCATTTCAAATGTGCTCCCGCTTCCAACCCCTGCACTAGCTAATCCCCCATGAAATTTGTTTTCATGGAAGCTGAAGGTCATTTCTAGCACACTTTTTCCAGCCATAGGCTGTTCTGTTTTCTTCATTTTAAGGAAAAAAACAAACAACAAGCAGCAGAGGAAAGGAAATGCCAACAAGCTTTAGCTTACCCCATGGGCACATTTATTTGGAAGAAGCAATTTGAGGGGTTTTATAGAAGAAAAATCTTCTTCTCAAAATCAAACTACACCTGTGCTGTAAACCCAGACTTTTGCTTTGTAAGTGAACTTGCTGATACCATTTCATGCACAGCATAACTATAATAATATCTTCTGTTTCCACCTTCTCAGGAGCCTACCCTGACCAACAACACTGCACTAAGATCAAATGCAATCAATTGCACTCCTAAAGAAAAGAAAATATTTAGCCTTTACCTGGTATTTGAAATTTCAACGTGTTTTAGGAACCACTAACATAAATTCTCAGGCCTACATGAGATCATTGCTGTCATCACACAGACATGATGTCAAAAGTCACCTCAGAACTTTATGGGTGGCCTTAAAACTCGTGTTGCAGGACCCTGGGTTTCCAGAGCCCTAAGTTCATGCTGTGCTGCCAAACATGAATTTTTAATGCTCCCTTCCCTTAATAGTTTTAGTTATTTCCCAGAACTGTTTAGATCAATATTTCCACAGGTATCAGGCATCTGGGAGATGTGGAAATGGTAATCCATGGAGGAGAGAGACAAAAAGGCTTGTGCAACAGCACAGTAACAACTCTCCCAAATTGCTTCTAGGAACTACGAAATGATGAGAAACATCCAGCACATATTTCAGTCAGGTAAGAATATTGTGGCAGATGTGACATATCAACAGAGCACCTTTTAGAGCAGATTAGTTTTTGCTTTCCATAAAACTGATTTGTAAATTATCTGCCAGATCTTGCTTTTAGATTGTTGACCCATAAGAGGAATGTCACCCCGTGCTGTTTCTTAATGAATAACTTATTCCTCACTGATCATCAGGACTGGAACCCTGCGGGTTGCTGGTGTACAAGATACCATTTAGTGATTTCTCCTGAAAAAATCAGCAGTAGAAATCCATCAGCTCTCTTGGCACAGTGCTGGGGAGACAACTGGAAGGGGGAAAAAAGGGAAAAAACTGCAGAAGGTTTACTCCTAGAACTAGCTTGTAACCCTGCATGCAGATGGGAAGCCAAGAGCCAGCACTGTGCTGCAAGGAAGAACAACCTCTCCCTCCTTCCCAACAACTCCAGCTCTTCCACATGTCCAGGGTGAGGGAAAAAAGGATGCTTCCTACAGACAACTGTCATGCTCTCTGAGGGGTGTAAGAAAAGATTTGGCCAGAGAGTCATGGCTGACACTGGTGCTTTCAGACTCTGCCTACTCTCCAAGTTCCCAGTCTACTCAAATCTGCCTTGTCACTGCTCCATTTCTTCCCCCAGTGAGGACACCAGTCCCCCCTATATCTGGCTACCAACACCCAACACTGTTACCAACACCTTCTTGCCTGTCCCAACAGGAGGCAACAGCCACAGACAGGGCTGGAGTTGATTAGGAATGTCATAGAGAATATTCTGATGCACCACCTTTCTCCACAGTGCTTTCCTTCCCCTTCTGCATAATAACATTATTCCATTTGCAGATGTGTTGTTTATAATTTGTGGACAAATTGCAGTGGTGTCAATCAGGGGTAACTACTGAACTCAGAGATAATGTATGAAAATTAAACCAGGATAAGCAACACCAGCCAGGAGCTCATGTAAAATTGACTGATTTCAATATATAATTAACCAGACTGAGACTCGGTGCCACGAAAGGAGAAGGAGTAGAAGTTCAAGCTGAAATTTGCTCCCCTTGACTCCATAATATTAAGAGTTTTACTGCACCTTGAGCTTCATCATGGAGTCTTGGCATAACTTGTCTCCTCGTGCTGCAGAAACCTCATCTATCCCAATCAGTTTGGCTTTGTATCGGACACCGTCGCCTTTAAACCTCTTTATTAAAGTGGCTTCGCTGCGATCCTGACCTGAAAAGACAAAAGGGAAACAAGGCAATTTACATGAGTGCAAAGGAAAATAAATGAATAAACACAATTAAGTGGCAAATTAGAGCTGACTCCTACCTCAACACCGAAACACGCAAACATTTCAATGAAATTAGAAGGGAAGCACTAGTTCAATAAAACCTTTTGGCCCTGCTGCCTCAAATGAATACACAGTGGAATTGTTGCCATACAAAATCTTCTGCACGAAATTTGCACACAAATTAGGTTGGTAAGAGATAAACCTGAATCAGAGCTCGTGGATCTGAAAACTTGTGATCCCTACGAGTTGTTTTAATCCCAATACACGGGAGAATTCTACATCTTGCAGACAAAACTCTTAACAGAAACCTGCTACTGTTTCCTTGTACGCTGACTTATCTAAGCCTATCAACAATATTTAGGCTATTAACATTTGAAAGACGGAAAACCAAATTATATGATTTGCCTACAGAATGTTGCTGCTTTAAAACCCCCACAAGAAACGCCGTCTCCTTGTTCTTTTCTTTTTGCTTACAGAAATACACAGAAACAACTTAACTAGCAAAGGCTGCTCTTGCAGGTTCACCCTGAGAGGCTCAAAAAAAGGCAAAATGTGTTTCTTATTGGAAAAACAAGCAGGGGGTAAGAGAGCACTGGTGTTCACTGGAATCACTTCCCTTTCTTGGGGTTTATTTCTCTTTCTTTTTCCACTATTTTTCTTCTCGTTACCAAAATAATACTAATTGTTGTTATAATGCAACTATTAAACTATCTCCTCTCAACCCCCCAGTTCTCTCACTTTTACCCTTCCAGTTCTCTCCCCTTCACTCTGCTGGGAGAGGACTGAGCAGAATTCATTGTCAGCTGGGGTTACACCACACCACCAAACTACAATGCTCAGACTGGCCTGAGCCCCATGACTGTGACACAACAGCAGTCACAAAAGGGACATCTTTGTCAGGAAGACTTTTCCCTCCCCTGAGGATCTGCAGAACAGTTTTTACCGTGTCTTAGCTGGAAGAAATATGTTAGTTAGGGAAACAGTCTTCCTCAAATTGATTAAAAATATATTTTGCAGCTGTCTGTGGAATTTCTTGCTAGGCTCTCAAAAACCCAGCAGTGAGCTGTAAATAATTGCAGCCAAGCAAGGAACCAACCAAACAACACCCCAAGCACAAAGAAGCAAACAAAAGGGAGATCTTTGAGAATGTGCAGTTTCCTGGACCTGACAGATTCCTCAAAGAAACCCTTGCCCAAAGGTGGTCTGACATTACTAAAATTGACAATTACCACCTAAGAGCTCTAGTCACAGATTCTGCCCCACCCTTCCAGGTGGTGTAAAAGAATGAACCAAGAGCCATAGTCTGCTAGAAATGAACCATAAGAATCTAGTCTTAGACACCTACATTTCAGAATTCTGACCCAAATGTTCTGCAAAGTCCATTCCTATTTAAAAGGCCAGGTTTAAGCACTGAAAAATTAATAAAATCTACTGGTGTGCAGCTGGTTTTTGATAAGCAGAAGTACAGAAACTTTGAGGAAAAATGCTGTTTTGTTTGCATTTCTATTAAAAGTGCCTCCTTCGGCAGTGAGCACTTGGGTCAGCTTTGCTATTTTACACGCCCATCAAGTGGGTGAATAAACTTGAGGTTCAAAACATATGGAGCTGAATTTTTTACAATACATTAGGAGTATATATAACCAACAAAGAGCACTTCCAAATAAAGACACTCATTTGGTTCTTCTCACCCCAGAGTAGAGCGCTGTCCATGCTGTGAATTAAGGATGGATTAAATGGATATTAAAAAATGGAGCTATTTTAGGCATTTTGAGATCTACCTTGCAAATGTTATTTCTTTCAAAGAAAAATATCAGCTCAGAGTGATGTTTTATGCCTCAGTCACAGCTCCCTAAAAACAAGGCAGCTGGTAAGTGCTGCAGTGATGGTTCAGCAGCCACCCACAGTTCCCTGTGACCTGTCCTCACCCCTGCTCCCTCAGAAGAAAAGGGCTCAAACTTCATGCTCTTATATTATATTGTGTTAAAAATTAAAAAAAAAAAGGCAAAGAAGACACAAATGATGCATCAGAAACTCTCAGCAGTGCTAATAACATCCCCCCAGGGAAATGTCAAGGCAGATGTTGGCACCGCCAGCTAAAAACAATGCAAAAACATTTCCCACTTTCAGCCTCTGGAGCGGGGCAGGAGGGAAAACATCTGGAGACACAACAAAGTACAACGGTAACAGTGGACTTTTCCATATGTCTGTTACACTTGCAAAGATATCCTGTTGCTTTGCAATAAATACAATCCAATTCCAGCAGCTTCCTCACCAGCAATTTCCAGCCTTATGTCTTCCTTAGGGCCAAAGGCAGCTGGGAGCTAACAGCATGAGCATGTAAGTGTTCAGGAGTGTTTCCCGGGTCCAAGTTGTGACTGTGACCTTGAATTCATCACTTATTTGAACATTTTTACTTATTCCAACCTCTGATCTGTTTTACTGCACGTAACTAAACCCCTGACATTAACAGCCCATTGAAACACAACTCCTGGCTCTGTTCTGCTTACGTGCCAGTCCCCTGTCAATTATGACCCAGATTAAGTAGGATAAAGTGCTTTTGGGAGAAATGACTGGGAAAAATCATCAACCTGAAAATGATGTAGATATCTGAAACTGCAGTGGAAGCTGCAAATTACTAGAGAGTACAAACTCATCCGTAAAACCCCAGAGCACATTGTATGTCCTGTGCAATGCACAGAGCACGCCCTGTATCCTACATCAGCCATCTGCAGCACTCACCATGTCTCAGCATGCAGCCAGACCTCATCCCATCCATGTCCATACCATCTTCCCAAATTTTGGTGCTGTAACCAGCGCTGAAAACTTCCTACCTGCTTGGGAAATGACCATATGACACTGGCAGTGCAGTTACAGCACCCATGAGGGGTGAGATTTCTGTGGGGTGATACTTCATTTGCAACTGGGCATTTAGAAGGCAGACAGTTCAGACTCTCATACACATCAGTGGCAGATAGTTCAGACTCTCACACACACCAGTGGCAGATAGTTCAGACTCTCACACACATCAGTAAAACAAAAAAAAAAAAAAAGGTGGTTTTTTTTAAATGACAGTTCTTCAACAAGATTCTTTCTGTATTTGAAACAGCATAGCTAAGAGATGTCTGAATTATGAGGCTGTAATTCTTCTTAAAGCTTCGGAGGAGAGTGAATGATAATATTAAAACCACTAAACCAGAGAGCTTTCCATGCCAGGACCCCACTCAGGAAGGTGCCTCTTTCCTTCCATGCAACAGGCAGAGTCAACCTTTGCTCCCTTCGCAGATCCACCTTTGTCACACCTGGCTCTCCAGTCACTCCCTACCACCACCCTTGCTCGGTCCCAGCCTGTGGGAAGGATTATCCCAGACACAGGGATGCACAAACTGAGTTTTGGTTGAGTACTGTGAAGCCACACCTTGGGGAAGTGGGACAGTCACCAACCAGCTGTGAAGGTTTTATGGAAAGCTGAGGCTGGAGGTCTGGAATCATGGCTAGGCCATAGTCTACAGCTAAAGCAGAAGCACGTGTTTAATGACAACCTCTTCTCTCCACAAGACATTTCCTGAGCTCTTATTTTAGGATTTTTTTACTAGAGGTGCTAAAACCACTCTGGGTGTGCAGATTGTGCCCATCCCAGTTGTCCACTGTGGGGATCTACCCTATGTTCTCCTTCAGAGGACCAGCACCACTATGTTACCCTAAAATGATCCTAAATTTGATGTCTGTGTTAAAACTTTCCAAGAGCAATAACTAATTGTGGTGGTGCATCCCTCCCCGAACTTAAAACACTCATTTATGACACTACTTTTCAATGGTTTGCCCTAAAATATTTTCACAGATTGATTTCATAAGCAAAGAAATATCCAAAGCTTTTGTTTGCAACTCAACACAAGCAATTTATGATCCAGAACCTAACAAGATCATCAAAACTAAAAACTATTTGATTCTCATGGCCCAAATGGAGAAAAATCACAGAAACTAAAAACCCACTAAAAAGGTCACACAAATTCAGTTTTGGAAGGGGATCACTTTCAATTAGGAAACGTGCAGCTCTTGACCCAGGCAGAGAAAACTTTTGTTTGCACTGTAGAGACTTGTAATCCTCAGAGGCCCTTAAAATGGAAATGTAAGAGTAATTATTTCATTTCCACCTACTTCTCTCGATGTCACCATAACGCCCCTAAGCCATCTGTGTTCCAGCTGGACCCCCTGCTCCTGCACAAGTAGGACAACATGACCTTTGCTGCTGAGTTGTGACATTGCACTTGGACTTTCAGGGTCTCCTAAGAGAACAGTAAATTCCAGAGCTGGGGGATGCAATGTCCTCACCCCTCAAGCAGAGATATCAGCATTAAGGTGCTTTATCCATCTCCCTAAATAATAAACGAGGTTTGTGAGGCAGTCAATCACTTTTATTCAAGGCAATATACCTTAATTAAACCAAGAGTCCCTCAGGCAAGCCAGAGACAGCCCTGAACCCAAACCCCCTACTCAACTTCAAGTCCAGTCAATCCCAAGAGGGAGATAAGCTCTTGTGGAAGATCCAGGCTGGAGCAGCCCAAGCTGAGTGCCAGATGCTCCCAGGGCCGTACCCAGCAGCAGCAGGTCCTTGGGAAGCTGTGCCCGAGGCTTTGCCAGCAAGGGGCAGAGCTGTGTTTGCAATGGGTTGTCTGGCTCCCCACAATGCTCTTAATTTTGCAGCCTGCAGCTCACTCAAGGTCTGCTTCCCACGCACTGTGTGTTTTAGTGAGCGTTTCGAGAAGACTTATCCTCGCTCTTGGTACAAGTCAAGGATTACACTTGATTTCGGCTCTTAGCCCAACAGAACACTGAGCTAACACTGCATTAATATGCTAACATTTAGAGCAAATGCTGTTCATCCTCCCAGGGGATCTGTAAGCAAGTGTATTTCATAAATAGAAAAAGGAAATAAAGCAAAGCGTCGCAGCAATGAGAACACTGTTGCTCTTTCTGTCCTCACACCACACTAAACATTCTTCACAGCACCCGCTAATCTAAACCAATAACCCTGGAAATGGCTATATCCTTTATTTAAATGTGTGAAGCCCTCAGGGCATAATCTAAATTTCTTGATTTTACGACTGTAAAATATATAATGATATTATCACCAAAGTCAATAACATGCTCCTGGCAATCAATTCGCTGAAGAACGACACAGCGCTGTCTTTTTTTTCTTCTTTCCTACCTAATAAACTGTCAAAGTTGTATCCATTCAAATTATGTACACATTCAAATTATAAACCTGAAATAACACCTCCTTCTATATCACAGGGCTGAAAAAACAATCCCATACACACTTATAAGCAGTCTACATCTTCCTGGGGACAATTAGCATTTTTATAGGTTTTTATAGCACCAATGCAGCGGAAAATACAAAACACTGTGGTGCAGGATGACCTCTAAGATGCCACACAGACTGAAGACTACTAAATTAATTGCTAAGTGAAAGATATTTCCCATTATCTGTGCATATATATGCACCTATGTACATATATATGCATAATTTTAGGTATTTGCATATAGACACCCACACATGGTGCACAGGTTCATTTGGTATCAATTACCTGAAGAAAACTCACAGCAATTTTAATCAACTACGGATTTCCTTAGAAAAACACACCCAAGAACATAAGCAGGTGTAAAAGAGAAAATACTCCTATGTAATTATATGTACATTTATTTCAGTACAGCACAAGCTAAACAGCAATTCACCAAGGAATCATGAAAACCTCTGATTATTCTTCTTGAGGGCACATTTTTTCCTCAATGACTTCACAGAACCTCAAGTCCCATACAGAGAGCTCGAAACAATCCATCACACAAAGGGATGGATCGTGATGCCATGACCACAGCACCTTGGGAATGCAAGTCCTTCTTCATGGCCAAAAGAATTCAGTGTATCGTGCTTATCTGGGTTTTTAAAACTAAAAAAAAAAACCCCAACCCACAAGTTCTCAGATTCTCCTGCTACCTGTTAATCTGATTTTTGAAATTTTCTGCTAGAAGTAGAAAACTTAAGAGTTGCCAGGTCATGTACCTGTCACTGTTTTTGGGAGCACAACTGCCCAAACCTCCTGTGGGGCACCCACAGATCTGCCACAGGAAAATCTTTTCCCTTTGTTTAAGGTAACGTTTTAGAAAAGAAACCACATCATACCAGCATAGGTGGCCAAAATTTAACTTCTGCTGTCATCACAAGCATTCTCTTCCTCTACCACTACTTTTCAAATGAGTTTGTTGCAATGAACCCCGTTGGGGTCTGCTGTATTGTCAAAGTGACAATGCCAAGGACACAAAACCTCAGCAAACTCTCTTGTTAAACCTCCTCCTCCAAGAACCCCACCTCCTCCAGAACTGCCATCAGGAGGCACCAGCACAAGAAAGCAGAGGGAGAACCTTCCTCCCATCCTGCTTCTGCTTCAGTCCCCTTGGTCCTTCAGCTCAGAATGAGGTGAAATGTCCCGTTTGGACAGCAACGCCAACGCTTGTCTTGGATGCAAAGACCAAGAACGCTCCTTCAGAAAATGATAAACCAGTTAGAAGGGGGCACACACAAACCTCAGTGAGCTTTCATTATGGTTTAATTTAAAAACATTATCTCCAATTTTAAGCACAAAGGCTCTCCAGGAAAACTCAATCACCATGCAGACCACCATGTCAGCAGCACTGCCCCATTGTTCAGCATTGCTGTTCACAGAACCCCCAGCTGAGAGATTTTATGGTTTCCTGGCATTATTAGCCCTAGAATGACTGTAGTCGAAGGCACCTACCCATGCCCACTCTTAGAACCAAGAGAACCAAGTTTCCTCTGTAAGGAAACAAGATGTTCCCACAATATTTGCTGTCTTTGATCAGAGCTCTGTAAGAATGGATGTTTTTCATTAGGTGACAGCACCTTGCCAGGTTTCTTAACACTGAGTGCTCTCCACAAGGTAATACGAAACAAGATGTACATTTGACTGTCTCCAAAGCAAAACACTTGTGTGGACTAGACTAAATTATTTCTTTATCCCACCCTGAAGTACGTGTGAGTATGTCAAGAGCAGGGTTCTATTATTTACAGAGAAGGCCTCAGTGTAAAATAATGTTTGATTAAAACTTTGGACAAACCTCAGTGATGGAGAGTCAGGGGCGAGCACCAGGAGATGGCAGTGATTGAGCACCCAGGCTCCACAGGCAGATGACAAAGCACTCATTTTCCTTTTAGCCAGAAGGCTCACTGATCAATTTTATTTTCTTAGATGGTTTTTGAGATGACAGTATATGGGCATATCTTCAGACACAGAAATGACCAAAAGCTGAATGTAATTAAACTTCCTTTCAGCCTCTGTACCATGCAAGTCTTCATAAATCTTTGAAAGCCATTTTATAAGTGCCCTTTTACAGGCTGTGTGCAGAAGCAGCTAAATTTCCAAATTCTACACTGATTCCAAGCGAAATGAGACCCTGCAATAAAACTTCATTTTGGGGTACTAACCTTGTTCAGCAAGCCCCAGGGAATGACCAAAAGTGAAACAGGGAAAACTTGGCAGTCCATTTTCTGCTGTCAGAGAATTAAAATGAGGTTTTCTGGACAACTAGAGGGGAAGGGAGAAGATAACTATCTCTGGATTCTCCTCTTAAAAGACAGAAGAGAGTTCAGCAATCTGTGCTCACCTAATGTTTCAAAGCTGAGGTAAATGTTTCAATCAAGCAGACATCCAAATGTCGAGCACATAAAGCCCTTGGGAAAATAAGGTCATCAACCAGTTCACTCCTTCCCCACTTGCCTGGATGTCAGGATGAAACTCGCTGCATCTGAGCCAAAATCAGCGACGAAAAGGGGATTGATTTGACAGTGATCCTTAATTCACATTAACATGTGCACTGCATTTGGATGGGGCGTGGTAAAACCCCAGCCACTTTGGAAACCAAGGGACCTGTTAGAGCTGGACTAACATGCCCAAGCAAAACAGTCCCAGTGGGGCAGCAGCCAACACCATCTGCTGCCAAAAACTCTCTGTAAGGGACTCCTAAAGCACCAAGAAGGGACCAGTCGAGAGGGGCTGCTAAATTACCCCAGGCTGTGTCATTTCCCAGCCAAATCTGAACTTGCTGGGGAAGAGGACAGGGAATTAGAACTGCCTTTCCTCCCCAGCTCCACCACAGAAGCACCTTAAAGCAGGTGGAGAATTAGCCAACACTAGGAAAACTGATCATTTACAGATGAGCATCTGAAGAATTACTTTGGTTTGTGAACATGCAACAAGATCTGCAGAGTTGCTGAATTTCACTGATTTCTCTTTATCCTACAAGAACTGGAAGAGATCAGAATTCATAACAAATATTAACCAAGCTGCTTTTATGTGCCTACCTACATCTGGTTTTAAGTATGCAGTTTTCAGGAATAATTTTAATTACACTTTAACTAATCCAGGACACAGACAGGCATGTGCTTACACACGGCGCCCCAAAGTCATGTTGAGACACACAAACTCACAATTTACACTTCAAAGCCCACAAATATATTCTGTTGATGAGTCTATCAAAGAGTTTAGTTTTTGTTATGTATAAAGAAAGGGTGGAGAAACAGTTCACTTCATACAAATGCCAAATTCCTGTGCTGCCCTAAGATAAATGTTAATTCTCCAGGACTATAAAAAGAGCAAGTTAAGAGAAGGTTATGCTCTGCTGATTAACATTCCCAAATTTCTCACATGTTCAGTGAGAGAAAAAATCTTTCCATTCAAGATAACTAATTACAGACACTCAAGTCCCCAAAGAAAAGAGCAATAGCCCGTACCAGCTAAAGCAGGAGGACAAAGCCATTCACTGATCTACACATCCCTCTCTCCTGCCACCAGTGTGGTCCCTTCACAGCACCAGTGCTGAGTGCAGGCCCAGAAATGGGACTGTGCACCACACTGGCTGAGATCATGTGTGCCAGAGGTACCTTTCTCCTCCAAGCCATCCTCTTTGTCAGTGGAGAGCTTTACTGTGTTGGAGACTCAGGCCAGTACTCTGTGAAGTGATGCAAACTGTACATTGAGCTGTAAACATCTGCAGAGTCAAGTGCTTGTGTCTGTGTTCCTCTGATTCCATTCACCATTCAAATAAAGTCACACCCAAATCACAGGACTTGGTCTTCCAGGGAGAGAAGGTGAACATCAGCCTCAAAGCATGAAAGTTCTCCCTTACAGTCTCCTCTGAAAGTCACTCCACTCCATGTCCCATGTCATTTAAGCCCAAAACCACTTAAGACACCACTGAGCAAAGACTCCAGCAGAAAAGCTGCATCAGGTGCCAGCAGAGATGTCCCCAGTGTGACAGTGCAGCTCCAGAACCACCCTGCACCCTTCTGCCTGTGGAATTAGTGGCACTGCCAATGAGGGCTGGATTTATTAGACATTCTGATGATATTGGTATAAAAAGCAGTTCTGGAACGTGCAGACCTTTCCATTCCTGGTTTAAAAAGCTGCCTGCAAGGCCATGGCATTAAAGACAGCATGTGGCCTCAGAAGGGGGAATTATGTAACCACCTTACAAAGTCTATTCTCATTCAGAAAAAAGGAAAAGAATAAAACTGACATGTTAAAAACGCCCAGTAAATAGGGTTTTAGAAATCATCCTGAGATCACATTAATTCAATAAGAAAAGCAGCTGCTATTTATTTTCCACAGTCAAATGAAAATACCAGCATTCACCACATGGCAGTCAACAAAAAAACAAACCCCTCTCTCCCCGCTGAAATTGTTCACATTTTGTTATCCAATGTTTCAGGAAGAAAATTATTTTCATTTTGGCCTCCCACTGCCTCTGCAACATCAGAGAATGTCTCTCCCTGTTGGAAAAACAATAGGAGGCAAAGAGGAGAGCAGCTTTTTTCCTGAGACTTTGGGCTAAAAAACGCCATCAATTTCAAAATTACAACAGTGGCAAAGTGCTTCTTTCAATCTGGTCCTTTCATTTTTGCCTCCTGCTGCTGTTCCTATTGTCAGAGTGGCAGCAGGAGGCAGAAATGAAAAGACTACTGCCAGCAGTCACCCTTGGGCAGTGTTGATGAGAAGGGAAGCACCCCCGTGCCAGAAGAGATTCCAGAGGTGGAAATTGGGGTCTGGGCATCCCTCACGTGTGTGGAGAGCCACGGAGGATCAGCACATCTGGATAACTCCTCTGTTTCTGGCACTACACTGATCAGGTGTGGAGGAGCCAAAGTGGTTGGGTTGGTGCTCAGGAGAATGAGAATGAAAGAGAATCTTGTTAGAAAAGTAGTAAAATACAACAAAAGCAGACTGATAGAACTCACCGGGTAACTCTGCTTCAAAGAGGAAAGGGAATTGAAATGGGTTGAGTTAAAGGCACGAGGCCCCAAGTGCCCACCAGCAATGTTGGTATGTGAGGAGAAGCACAACAAAACACCCAAGTTGAGTGCCAGGATTTTTACAACTTTTAACACATTTGCTGAGCCACCTGCAGAGCAGCTCAGTGTTTCAGAGCTGTTCACCTAAAGATCAGCAGGAAGGTGCAGTGCAAGCAGAAGGGAATCCCTAAAAACCCTCCTTCCAAACTCTGCAAGGCAGAGAGAAGCCCCTAAAACAATGGCTGTAACTAACCCAGCCAAGTCATCACCTCCATCCCTTGCCCTTTGGTGAAGCTTCCAAAGAACCCAAATTGTTCAGCTGCAAACCAGTGTCCTGCAAACATTATTATAAAATAATTCCCTGAAAGGAGGAGCTCCATCCCCAGCTGAGCAGCACCTGGAGGTGTCTGTGCTTACAGCCCCCAGGGCTGTGTCTGGCAGCTGGGCACTGCAGGGATGGCTGAATTACATCCTTTTGGGAAGAAATATGGGTGCTGAAGGGACAGCTCAACCTAGTTCTAGGAAGTTTTAAGGAGCTAGAGGAAATCAAAATAGAGGGTAGGAGCTGTCTCAGCCTGGCCCTGCTTAAGGCTTGAAAGAGAAGAAATTATTTGCCAAGATTATGCACATTTTTACTACCTTTTTAGTAACAAGAGTCCACTACAAGAGAGCAAAACATTAACCTGAAGACCTTGAGACAAAACCTGTGAACAAAGTCAACTTCATCTACAGGGATTCTCTGAAAACAGAGAAAACAGCTGGGAGGCAAATAAAGGGGCTACTAAAATTGAATATGATATCATTTTTCATTGCATGGGTTAAATAAAAGAGGGTTTTCTTTGTTGAAGCTGAGCCACGACAAAGGTACTTTTCACCCATTAAAAATAAAAAGCAATGGTACTTTACAAATAAAATAAAAGCACTATTATTACTTGTGCTAGAACTGAACAACTAAAATTTATGAAGCTTGAAAAACACTGTTCTGTGCAATGTGCACTTAAAATATCTCATCACCTGTGTTTGTTAAAACAATAAAGGTAGATGATCAGGAAAAAAAAAAATCCATATAAACTTAAACTCAGAAGAGTCCTTTTCTAAGGTCAGAGTTCTCTGTTAACTTAACCTGCACCAAATCCTTGTTACATTAACTTTAAGGACATGCAGATAAAATCAGTCTGCTGAAATCAACACGGGTATAAAGAGCAGCCACAGGGGGAAAATATAGATTCTACTGATATCACCACAATATTACCAGACTTTTAAAACATTATTACTCCTCTTGCAGTTGTGCTTATATGTGTCTGTGTGGGGTAATACTCTCAATATTTGGCTGCTGGCACCATCAGGCTCTTCTGGCTATTTCTGCTTGGAACAGATTTGTCAAGAACATGCTGGAAACAGTGATCGAATGATGCACAGGTCCTTCTCTGCACTGCACCCCAATGCCTTCTCAATAACTTGACTATAACTTATTCATTTACAAACAAAATTGACTGTGTCTAATCTCCGTGAAAAAAACCCAACAATCTAATAATTTAATGTCTGTATGCAGCTTAGTATATTATGAGATGGGGCATTGCTATGCCAGGTTAGTCTGCTATTAGCTGGGGGATTCTCAAGCATCTGTCATGCAAAGTAGGTCAATTTCTAGCCATATAATTCTGATTATGTCAAAATATTTATTCATGAGTTTTCTAATTCAACATACTTCAAATAAAGCCATATTTACGTTTAAAAACCCCACATCTAAATTATGGTTGCTAACAACTGGGTTATCACAGCTTCAAACACTCTGCTAATCCAGAGACGTGCATAATGTTTGTTCCTCCATAATGCACTGTGTAGCAACAGAATTGTTTTCATTTCCTACTTGCCATTATTTTGAGTCTGGTTTATTAAGGAAATAAGACTAACACAGCCACACACTCTATGGGTGTTATGTGGGAATGTGCAAAGCCATGGAAACCCCCACCCTCCCTTCTCATGCCTGCTCTTCCCTGCATTAACACTTGAACCTTTGGGCCAATTCCAGTCAAGTCTCATCTGTGTTATGGATTCTCCACTTTACCAGTCAGAGGAAAATACACAGCTCAATAGAAGAGAGAGACACTATAGAAGGATGTGCTGAGGAATGGCCATGCTGTGAGCTTGTCTCTCCTGAGAGCCTGGATCAACACCAAGACCCAAGACACCAGGCTTTCCTGGTCCCTCAAGGTATAAAAGTCTTTTCCATCAAAATTAAAAGATTACCAGGAGGAAAGGAGGGTGGATATACAATGACTGTCATCCACGTGCTTCACAAGATCTAACCCCTTGCAGTGAGAGATCAGGAATCACTCCAAGCTGCAGGCAACTCTCCTGCAACACCAGGGAGACTGAAAAGTTCATGGAATCATGGAATCCATCTGGGCAGGGACACCTTTCACTAGACCAGGTTGCTCCAAGCCCCATTCTACATGGCCTTGGAACACTTCCAGGGACGAGCCATCCACCCTTTCACCAGGAATCACCTCATTACCCAGCCAGGGCTGCCTGTGACTTGTTGATCACATCAAGGCAAGAACAAACAACAACTCTGAGGTTTCGCTGCTATTGCAAGCAAAGGAAAGGTCTTCAGGATCATCATTTTCTTCATCCCACTTACCTTGCTGCTGCTTTCAGTTTACCTGTGGGTTTCTTCTTGCTTTTACCAGCACACACAGAATGGATTCCACTTTTTACCCACCATATTCCTGTTAAATAGCCTAAAAACTCGCAGCTTAGCAGAAGCAAAATCTTTTAACTTCCTTCCCCAAGTAAGTGCTGCCTAAGCCTATACTTCATTTTCTAATATGCTGCCAGAAGGTGCAACTGAAAATGAGTATTGCCATCATTCCTAAGGTAAAAAATGAGGAGCCTAATTCTTGCTTTATTATGGGGTTTTTATGCCATTCTAGCACCACGCTGATAAGTCCAAATGAAGAGACGCTCCCCAGAGCGATGCCCACAGCGAGATGCAAAAGATGCTCCTGGCACATGGAACAGCTGATGAGTGTCTACCATCTGTAAGATTCTTTCCTTCCAGCACAGAACTGAAGGAATGCCATTTTGGTATCATTTAGAAGCTTTTCCTGACCAATGGAGAAAGACACACCGGACTTAAAATGCTTGGATGGTCTCTCCCCTTTGCGTGGGACCAAATCTCCAGGTCACCTTGATGTACCCAGGCTACAAAGGCTGCACCTAAAAAACCATCAGGAGGCTGAAACTCTACATTAGAACATGACAGGGTTAAAGTCATCGACCATGCAGCTACTTTTATAAACTTTCAAGTACAAATGTGTGTTCCTGGGCACCATTTTAAGAAGCTGTGTGTCACTTTGAGCCCCCAGTCCCCTGGCACCTGCACAAAGACCCCACAACCATCCCTGCCATGTCTGCCTGAGGTCCCACGTTATGCACACAGCTATGTTCTCTCAGTGACCTTTTTCATCAAAGGGAAGAAAAGGGGGGCTTTAACACTTCTAAATGCTCTCAGTTGCCAGTGCACTAATATTAATTTTCTAAATGTTCTTCTTCGGGGGTAATTAAACCACGATCTGAGCTCCCTTTGTCTGGCTGCTCTCGTGCAGGGATTTAAATGCTATGTTTTGTTTCATCTGTAATTGTTTTCCCTCAGACCTTTCTGGTGGAGTCTGTGGGCATTCAGTATAATCTGATTTGCTGATTATGCCCGTGGCATTTATTTAACTGCCTTTTGGGTTGGTTGGAAAGAATCACAACAGTGGCTAACAAGACTAATCTCAGAACTACCATTTAAGAAAAACTCTTTCAAGATTTAAATGCCAATCCTTTCTTCACACACTCCCCTACGTGATGCCCCCAAAATAAAAACTGTTCAACATTTAAAGCATCAACAGTGAGTCTGAAGTGGCAGATCAAAACATTAGTTTAGATGTTGAAATACATTTCTACTGTATTTTACAGTTCAAAAACTCCTGTTATCTCGAGAACCCTTCACATTTTAGAAAACCAAACAGTATAAGATAAAGCAAGTTACAGTAGAGGGTATGAGGAAGACTCAATCCTTGGGATCATGTGCAGCAGTTTAAACATTATGCAGAACTTTGCCAAACTCTGACACTGCCTTGTGGTTTGCACTGCCTTTTCAGCCCATCCTGCACTTCCACAGATTTCAAGCTCTTTACCTGCAACTCTGATATTTTCCTTAGGAAACCGTGTGGGTTTGATTTTGTTTCAAATGTTCTGATTTCCAGCTCTGGGGCCCTCAACATAAGGAGGATGTGGAGCTGCTGGAGACAGTCCAGAGGAGGCCATGAAGATGCCCTGAGGGCTGGACCACCTCTGCTCTGGAGACAGAGCTGGGGACGTTCAGTCTGGAGAAGGCTCTGGAAAGACCTTACTGCACCTTCTGGTACCTAAAGGGGCTCCAAGAGAGCTGGAGAGGGACTTTTGACAGGGCATAGAGTGATAGGACAAGAAGGAATGGCTCCTTGACCAAGAGAGAGCAGGTTCAAATTAGATAATAGGAACAAATTGTTCCCTGTGAGGGTGGGCAGGCCCTGGCACAGGGTGCCCAGGGAAGCTGTGGCTGCCCCATCCCTGGAAGTGTCCAAGGCCAGGTTGGATGGGGCTTGGAGCAACCTGGGCTGGTGGAAGGTGTCCCTGCCCATGGCAGGGGGTTGGGGTTGGATAATTTTTAAGGTCCCTTCCAATCCAAACCATTCTCTCATTTCACCATGTTAAATATTACGCATTTGTAAAGCAGACAGTGCAGACACAGAAGGGAGATGTTCCAGCCTGACTTACATCAGAAGCCCCTGGTCCAGCAGGGCCAGGACTGAGCTGATTAAACATCCATCTGAAAAATGTGCAACTGGAGAGCTCAGCAAAGGACTTAATAACAGTAGACAAAACAGGATTCATTTAATCAGCCATCTATTTCTCTGATTACAACAAACAAAGAAACAGGATTGTATGACAATTCAGTGAGCTTGGTAAACTTCTGCAGTGCCTTGTAATGAAGCCTTGGCAAGAAACAAGTGAAATACAAAGATTTTTCATATTGAGACCATGTAAACAGTTTCCACTTTTAGAAATGTATCCTAGCAACTCAGAGAAATGCTTTTTAAAAGACAGCTGGACAAAAGCATGATTTGGAATAAAACCAGATGTAATTGCTAAACCAGCAAGTCTGGTGGTCCCAAGCTGGTCTTGCAGCACCAGCTTGACTGTGATTCAAGATGGTGAGAAAAGAAACACCAGGACAAACAGATGTTTCAAAGCTAACATCTGCAGGAGCAACTAAAACAGATGCATCAGGGGCAGTGGAAATGATTCTGAATTTTGTATTCTTTTCTTACTGATGTAGAAAATCCCCTTGGCTTCCAGTAGCAGGGCCTGCTGGACATGCACCTCCTGTTTTGCATTTGCATGTTGTCAGAAAGGGATGCAGGATGTACAACTGAATTTTATGTATCAGGTATTCACTCAATTCCACTGCAAATCAGAAGTTTCTTAGCTAGCTTTTCAGGAGAGAACTGAAAGAAGGAACATGTATAATAATGCACAGACCTTGATTAAATGACTAATCCATAATTCAGTAGAGAGATTCTGCTGACATCACCAGCAACAAAAAAAGGTGCATAAAATCTATCATGAATACAAAAAAGAGCCTAAACTATATTTCAGGATTAGTATTCAGACTACAACTGCATAAGCACTATTGGCAATGGGGATAAACCATGTTTATACACAATAGGGCGTGTTTTAAAACCCTCCAAGAAGCCAAAACATGAGAGCAGAGCATTCTGCTCCTGAGATGCAAACAGAGAAGAGCCCTCAGAACACACTCAATTCTTCTGTGCAGGATTATTTTGCCTTTCAACAACTGTTGACATGTGATCTACAGCACATGGCATAGAGAGAATAATTAACTATCAGGCTGTAAATCCAGATACTGATGGGTTATTACCATAGTCATAAATCTGGGCAACTGCAGCCAAAAGGGGCAGCAGATTCCACAAGTGGGCCACACACTGGATCCCAGTTTGGGGTTCAAGCACTGGGAAAGGGATTCTTGGGGATGAGCAAACTCCAGGGTGTTTTTAGGGGGTGAGGTTGTTTTTAAGGCAACATTTACCATCTATTCCCATGGGCAGCTCAGCTATCAAGAGGAAAGTATATTATACTGAACATCTAATGGGTAAAAAGATTATTTTTAACTAGCATAGATACATATAACTTCCTCAAAATTTACATTTTACAGTTTGCTAGAGGATATTTTTCCACAAGAAACATTAGTTCATTTTCAGTCTCGCGTGGCATCCTGAATATTCAAAGGGAGGTTCAACTAATTCTTTGGTATTTCATTTCTCCAAAGGTTGGATTTTAACAACTCTGTT
The DNA here is from genome assembly GCA_035583185.1 of Anabacerthia variegaticeps. Classification (NCBI taxonomy): domain Eukaryota; kingdom Metazoa; phylum Chordata; class Aves; order Passeriformes; family Furnariidae; genus Anabacerthia; species Anabacerthia variegaticeps. Next base: position 3,963,993 of record JAWWEW010000006.1, on the reverse strand, counting down.
AAAAAGTTTGTCAACAGATACGTCACCAAACCAGTCACACATACTGCACATTTCATTCTGTTTCAATTGTTGAAACAATTGAAACTGTTGAAACAATTCCTGGCTCACATTACTGGCTCAGAGTGACAGACTTCATTATTTTATTACCCTTTCCCCTCTTTCCCAATTCATGTATTACTTCTGAACTTTAACTCTTTTGGACTCCTGCCATTTCTCAAGAAAAGGAGAACAACATAAGATGAAGACTAAACTGAAATTCGAATGCAGACCAGCACAGCTAACACTACATTTGGATTTATTTGGGAAAGAAAAAAAAAAAAAAGACCTTTTGTTCTAAATAGAGTTACTGACCTAGAAACATATATTCATTTCTGGAAATAAATCAAAATTCCTCCTATGTTAATCTAATTGCACCAGTGGAAGCTAAGTAGTCCCTTAAGTAATTTAAGTTTCCTTATTTGAGGGGGGAAAGAAAATTGAAAAAAAAATTCAGACCTTCCTCATTGCTGGGATTGTGTTTTGTAGAACAAGCCAGATATTATTAATTTCTCTGCTTGCAGCAGCAAAGGCATTTCCTTTAAAAGTGGGATAAATGTGAGCAGATAGTCTAGGTGTCAGGGAGCATTGTATCAGCAAATAAATAAACATCAAAGCACACAAAACACTCTAGGTTTGATTGTTTGGTTTTGGTTTTACTGTCACTGTCATTAAAGTCCCTACAAGACTTGCTCATTTCTGAAATGCAGAAAGCTCCCAAACTAGAAACCTTTTTCCAGAGGCAGCTTTAATGAGGAGAGTGTTGGAAACCTTAAAGAATTAATGACCCTGCTGAGTTTCTTACCTCGTGTAATCATGAAGCTGCTTTATAAAAGGGCAGTGGTGCCAATCACCAAGGAGGAGAAGTCTCCTCTCCCCTGGACCAGCCTGTTCCAAACATTCCTGCTCCTTTTCACAAGGCTGAGCTGCTCAAGATAACATTTCAACCCCATCAACCCAAGGAGGAGCCACCTCTGCTGACTGAGGTCTCATTGCTCCAGCACAACCCAGCTGTGATTTAGGATCAAGGACCATCAGGGAAACTCCTCTCACCCAGCACCACAGAATTTATTAGGGCCCATGATGTCCTGTGAACCCCTTTTTCCTCAGACAAAAATGTTCTCTGCAAACAGCTCTTTGTCCACAGTAATTATTTGGGGATTAGGAAGAGCTAATAAAACCCTCTCTTGGAAGGCTGGATGAATTAAAGATGATAACAAGGTTTTGATGTGCCTAAGGGAGCAGAGGCATCTTTCTGATTGTAATTTAATCAACCCTGATTAAAAGAAAGAAACATTTACCTGCATCCTGTTCAATAAATTTTTATAAAAGTCTCTATTGCAGCAGGCAGCCCATCTATTCCACCTCCCATACTTAAATAGGCTCAAGTCACAACTCATCAACTTCTGCTCCCAAGAAAACCAAGGGAAGACACAATGGTGGAGCACAGCAAGTGAAACCCCTGGAAAATACTCCTAAAAACCAAAACACACACAAGCAGTGCTCCTGGGAGACACGGTCCTGACTCCCTCTTTTAACATACTCCAAATCCCTGTGTCAGTATTTGGGACAACTGATGGCTTAGATTAGGGATATTTTCAGCCAGCAGAGCAGGACTGATGCATTTCCATCCTGTTCAGTCCCAAACATCACTGCAGGGATGTAAAATTACATTTGTGCCTCACAGGACTTTGCTTCTCTGAGCCTTCACAAGGGCCACCACAGAACTTCTGGCTTCCTACACTTGCATAAAGTCTTCTGCACCCTTAGTGAAATGTTCCCCCAGTAACCACCTCTAAACAGTCATTTAAATTAGCTCCTTTTCCTTGATATGCTGCAGCTGAGGAGGCAACAATAAACAGTAATTATCTGTACTCTTCCCAAAATATCAAGCTCTGAAGTTCCAATTATTTGTTCCCATATACACCAGAGCTCACCCCAGTGAAAATATTTCTTCCCACCAATTCTTTTAGTCTTTGAAAGAAAGGCCTATGTAGTGAAAAATCCAAAGATGCAATGGATTGAATACAAAAAGCTTATTACTTCTGCAAAGAATATTAATTACTGTAGGTCTCACTAATGCAGACAATTAAGGCTTGATTAGGCTAAAGTTATCTTTACTACTTCAGTCATGGAATTACTTATATTTAAATGAAGAGTCCTAAGCTGCACATACTTTAAAAGAACCCAAAACAGCCAAAGAAGCACCTCCCTTTCCAATGAATGAGTAGAGAAAGACATGAGTCAGTGTTGTTTAATCAGAATAAAGCCCAGCAACTGCCTGAATTTTCCATCTGCTTTACACAAACTGAAACAAAACAACTCCTGTAAGGTTTTAGACCCCGAGTTGGAACAGGTCAGAAAATAAGAGCGCTGAAAATTAAATAGACTCTGAGCACAATACTAATTAACATATTGCAAAATCACCTTCACTAAATGCAAATGGAAGAGGAGATTCTCATATGCTTACTCTGGTATTAATTTGAGTGTGAGTGCTGATGAACTGAGGTGCTAATTAACTTGTTAAACTATCAGTATTTGGCTTTAACTGATTGGCTGCATTACAGAAATATTAAGATGCTTAGAACATGTCACAAAAAGAAAAATAAAGCTGAAAATACTTAAGCTCTCACTGTTTTGAGACAGTGGTGCTTTTAAAAGCAACAGAAGGGAAATCCAACAGATAAGAGCTGCTTTGCAAAATAACGAAGTGAATTAAATTAAACTATAGCTTGATGAAAATCGGTGAGGAAAACAGCACTAATGATGCTAAGAATGGAATACAACATCCCTCTGCCTGCACCACGCATTCAATAAGCACAGTGTGCACATAAAGCAATGCAGTGAGTGCAATAAACATAAAGCAGAGGCAAAAGGAGAATGTGCACTTTACATTAGGCAGTCTACAGAAACCCAGCCCAATTACGGACATAAAATATTGGTATATGCTTCCCACCCAGGCAAGTTAAGGAAACAGGGAGGGAACAGCAGGGCAGCAGGTGACATTTTCAAGATGAAAAAAAGTCCAAAGCAGAACAATTGGAGCTAATTAAAGAGCACACGGCACAGAAAGGTCTTTCCTCTCCCTTTCCTTGTTTCAATACCCCTTCAGCACAGATTAGGCCACATCAAATGAGGCAGGAGATGATGTGGTTGGTACTCTCTTCCCTGCCTATGAATCCCACCACACATTGCCCAGAAGATTTTGCTTTAAAGATTGTTCCCCTTTTAACTTTTGGCTCTGCTGCAACAGTTGGACACAGAAGCCTCCCAAAGAGGCACTTCCACATCTGGCACAGAGTAAGGTTTAACATCTGGGAGGCAGAAGGGAACGTATTGTCACCTGCTGGAACCGTGGGGAGATGACACCGGGTAGGGACGGTGGCCCCACAAGCTGGGATCTGTGTTAGAGCTTGATTGCTCCACTGAAACCCCAGCAATCTGCAATTACCACACAGCTAAAGGAAGGAACCCACCTGTTTCTAGATCATTTATGCACCATTTTGTGTTAATTAAGGATCATCTGTACCAAATTTTAAGCCTTAATGTCACCCGGTTAATAATGAACAGAAGACAGTCGCTAGCTCAGGAAAGAAATATAGAGAGAAACCAATTAGCTGGGGAAAAAGCCCCTCAAAATTGTTAAATACAGATCCTTAAGTGTCTTATTACATAAATAGTTAATTAAGAATAATTTACAGAAACAATTATCATTACCACATTAACACTAATTGTTCTACCCAGGAAGACAGCATTGTATAAAGCAAGATTGCCTGCCTGTTACTTCAGCACATAAAAATGTCAAGGGACTTTCTTTGGTCTCCTTAATTCCCTTCCAGCCTTTTACCATCTCAAGACAGAAGGGCTGTAAAAGAAATTCATAGAACTGGGGGGGTTAATGTATTAAACACACCACCTGCCTACTTTTATTGAAATAAGTCAAATTATTCTATTCAAAATATTCATCCTTTTTTTCCCCTTCTTTCATGAAAATATGTCACTTACAACCTTGCCCAGGAAAAAAAGTGTCATCACTAATATTGTATGGATAACAGCGAGCAAGATTAACTAAACAGGAAGAGACATAACTATGTCTACACACGGTTTAAGTCTTGAGATTCTCAATTCAATGGAAAAGTCATCAAAGAGGAAAAAAAACCCAAACAAACAGTGGATATAAAAGATAGAAGGGGAAAAAAATTACACGCAGGAGGGATGAAAAGGCAGCTTTGTGCTCACATCTCCCATGCCAACAGTGTTTTTTTCTCAAGTGCTCCAAATGGAAAGAGAAGCTCAGTGTGTGTACTCAGCACAGAATCTGGCCCTTCAGCTCAGCACTGCCATGCCTGATTGAGTTTCATTTAAGCCTCCTCCAAATTGCCTCCCCTGTTGCCTCTCTGCCAGCAGCTTTCCCTGCTCAGCACGTCCTGCCCTGGGGCAGGCAGGGAAGGAGGTGGCAGCGCAGGGATTCTGGTGCCTGGAAATGGTGGCAGCTCCACGGGTTGCCACTCCCAAGAACCAGCCACCTTCTCGCCCTCGAGTAGCCCAAAGTTACCTGCTCTCCATCACAGATGGGCTCAGGTCACACAGCTGTGGCTGTGAATGCCTTCTCCTGGATCTCAGATAGGAGTATTTCACATCAGCCTTCTGAAGCTTTCTTGGTAGGAGAAACATTTAGCTATGTGTGCCATCAAACCAAGCCAAAATCCCCATTAACAGAAGCATTACTACAATAATGCCCCTAAATACAGTCACAATTTCCTCATTTAACAGGCAACCACGCCAGTGTCTTTGAACACTTCAAACAACATGCTACAAAAAACAGCTGTTTCTTTCCTCAACCTATATGACAAAGATGCCAGCTATGCCCTGCCTGCCTGTTCCAGGAAGAAATAAAAACTAGAAACAGAGTATTTATTTTCATTTAGACTTTCTTTTCCTCGATTGCCACGTAAATTAGAGGCAGGGGTGGAATGGAAACAGATCTTTTAAGTGGTTGGGTTCTCACCTTCCACCAAAGTTAGACATGCAGCACTAAGAGCTCTGTATATCTGCTCAGGTTATATCTCATTGTCTCCACATAAATAAAGAAACATTTGCAAAGAATCAAGATGTACCCAATACTTCAAAAAAATTCAAAAAGTTATTTGCTTCAGGATGGCTAAATACTGAATATTGAATCCTGAACCTAACACAGGAGGGGAGACTAAAAGAACCTCCTTTGGCTTTTTGTCCTTTTGTCAATCCCTCAGGTGGAAAGGGATGAAAATGTGTCTCAGTTCCAGCTGGAACAGAGTCAAGGTCTCTCTCTGGGGGGACCTTATCACTCTGCAAGTCCCTGAGATGAGTTTGGAGTCAGGTAGGGGTCACTCTCTTCTCCCAACCAACACGTGACAGGACAAGAGGAAACAGCCCCAAGTTCTGTCAGAGGAGATTTAGGTTGGATATCAGGGAAAATTTCTTCACCAGAAGGTTTGTCAAGGCCTGGCACAGGCTGTCCACGGCAGTGGGGGAGTCACCATCCTTGGAGGGATTTAAAAGCTGTGTATACATGTGGCACTTGGGGACAAGTGCTGGGTTAACACTGAGACTCCAAGAGGGCAAAGAGAGGCTCAATAAGCAAACCCAGCAGTTCTATTGCAGCTATAAAATCATCCCCCTGACACCCAACCACTGCTCACAGCCCAGTCTAGCACAGGCAGAAGGAAACTGGAGGCAGCAACGTGACACTGAACAGACTGAAAGAAACTGCTCTGCATAATTCTCTGTGTGAGGGGCTGGACTCAAAAGTTCTTCCCGTGATCTCGTGAAACACAAAGCTGTAAATTTCTGATGTAGGAGGACAAATGAGCTTGATTTATTAAATGTGGCAGATCCTCATCCCTCCACACATTCAAATGGCAATCACTAAAGTGATGATTTTCAAGCTTCCAGAGGCCTTGGTAACTCTGACAGCCCCAAACTCAGCACTGGCTCTGCTGTTCAAGCTCAGTCTACGAGCCAGTATTAACCCATTTTTTTTCTAACTATGGCTCAGAGAAATTCCAGGGTGGCAGCAACCTCTGCAGGCTGGGCCTGTCACATGAGAATTACTCAATTTGGGCCTTTTGCTAAAATAGCTTGCAGGATTTAAGCTCTTTTACCTTGAAACCGAGCCTGGAGCTGCTGCCTAAACCTTTACACAATCTTTTCCTAATCACCACCTCAGCTTACCTATAATTAAAGTGACGAGGGCTGGCTTTTAAATAAATGCAGCGTGGCAGCAGCAGAACAAAGCAGACTTTAACACTGTTTGTGTTAGTGCTGCCATTTCAAAACCCCTCAGACTTCAAAAGGCACCACAGAAACGTGCCCTCATCTCTACCAGGGCACCTGCTCACAGCAAGGCCACGCAGGTCATTATGATCCTCTCCAAGCTCCTCTTTTAAATAATACAGCAAAATTGGAGACCAAACACTGCAGAAGGACAAAAAATTTAGTCTTCCTTCCATCCCAAAGCTCTCTTGTTCACACACAAACCTGTGTTTGTCCAGCAGCCCCCCAAGCACACGAGGGAACTTTACCTGCCAGGTCACCTGCCTGGCCCATCTCTGTGGCCCAACAGGATTTTCAGGCCAGCTCCTTAATAACAATTGTGTGTGGAGTTATTGAATCATGAGGGTAACGTGTCTCTGGGCCTGTGTTACACTCCATCCCATTTCCAGGCTCCCTCTCATGCTCTCCCTCAGCCCCTGTCACCGTGTGAGAAGCTGAGATCAGAGCTCAGCCTCTGAGAGCTTCACTCCAACAATGCTGGCTGATGAAAATGAGGGCAGAGGAGAAGGGAACAGTAATGAGACATTTCCAGAGAGTCACACGTGCTTGCTTGAAGGTGTGGGAGCACTGAGGTGTGCTGCCCTGGGGTTTTCCAAGCAGATGGAATAATGACTTCTGCAACAACTGTGGGAGCTCCTACCCAGGCAGTGGAACTTTCTGATTTAAAACAACTCGTCAGAGGGAAGCAGCACTTGATAAACCACGAGCCCTGGGCTGCTGGTGGCTGCTCCTCTCCTTGCAGAGGCTCCAGGAGTGGACAGGACAAGGATGTCCCCACTAGTGTGAGCCTCCCACAGGGGGCTGATGGATCTCACCTAACCAAGAGCTTTTCTCTTTTGCTGTCTCTGCCCATCTCTGCTCCAGCCCAGCCAAGAGGTGACCTTTTCCCACACACCCACTGATTTGGAAAATAATATTTAGAATATTTCACATTGAAATGAGGCACAGTAGGTAAACATTTACAGCTGCCCCATCTCTGACTCTGGGCTAACACACCTTTTGCCTTTCAATTCAGTCAATAGATGTGCAAAATCATAAAGTCTCCTCTGGGTGGGACTCGACAGGATTTTGGACCTTGGGAAAAAACCCAAACCATAAAAATCAGGCTAACCAGGTATTCAGAATAAGTGTCCATTATTAATAAGAAACTTTTCAGTCCTTGTATTTGCAGCAATAAGTTCCACAAAGTAGAGATATCTTTTTTTTTTTTTAACATAAATTTACTGCTCTATAGGTTTTCCTTCGTGTTTGATCTATCAGCATGAAGCATCTGATTCATCTTTCTGTCTCTCTGCACTAACTACCCTCATTTTATGCACCTTCTCCTGGGTATTTTCTGTCCACTCTCTTTTTGCCTCTGAGCCCCTGGAGCACGATGGCATCATAGAACCTCTGCAGGTTTATTTTTTTATTTATTCCATCCTCCAGATCATACTACGATCCTGTCAGCATTAAGGGGCAGGCAAGTAATTTTTCTCTGTATGGTGGGAGAAGATAAGAAGAATTCTGCTAAATGTACAGGGCAGAGATTAAGGAGAACTTTCAGTCCTGCACTTGGACTACAGGAACATCCACCTGTTGAAAACAGGCTGCTTCATTAAAGTTATTGTAAGAGCAGCTTAGTAAACCTTAGTCTGACACTTGGTTTTCTTAATAGCAATTACTCACTGGGATTCTCCCAGGCACGGTGCTGACTCCCCTGTAAATGTATAGTTTTATGTAAAATTAAATATATAGCTATATATTTTGCTCTATGTATAGGAAATTTCCCCAGGATAACGTTCAGGAATGTCATTGTGATTTGTCTTCCGATGTGAGACCATCATTAGGCTCCTGTGGAAGAGAAATATGTGGCTGTTCATCACTGAGCAACACCAGCATCATGTTTCCTTTAATAAGTTGACAATTTACAAGGCAAAGGATTTTATTGCAGTATTATCCCTTACCCATTACATTTTTTAAGCTTGTTTCCTAAAGAGACTTGATGACTAAACTTAGGTCTTGCCCATTAAAAAGCTTCAAACTACCAACTAATTGCAATCAAATTTCAGGGAATGTGGAAGAGGTCGAGCTGTGCCCATGACAGGTGGTTGGAACTAGATGATACTTAAGGCCCCTTCCAACCCAAACCATTCCAGGGTTTTATGGTTCTGTGAAGAGCAGAAGGCAGAAAGTGGAAAGATTCAAGTGAAGGTCTTCACTGTGAGAAAAGCTGCAACACCATTCGATGTTCATCACTAAACGTTAAATAATACACAGAAGAGATAAACAGACTCAGCTAACTCAAAATTACTCATATCCTCTTTCACTGAAATCTGTGACAGTTCATAATCTAAACAAGAGACAACCAGAGCAACAGATTTCCAAGAGCTGCTTTGGGAATAAATGTTTTTAGCGTAATTTTTACAGCATGCTGGAAAGCAAAAGTAAAATCTGACAGTCTTCTGCAGAATTATAGCCTCATTCTCACAACAGACACAAAAGCACTGAAGAATAAAGATGAAGGCAAATTTAAGACATAAATTATATTAATAATGACTTCATAGTCACTTTCTTTCCCGAACACTACCCGTGTGTATTTTTATTTATTAATTGCCATCACACTCACGAGAACTCAGCTTTATTTTATATGGGCTGTCCTGGCTTCAGCTGGGATGGAGTTCATTTCCTCTGGTGCTCATCTGCCAGCTGGGTTTAAACCACAGCACGGGGGCTGGTTTGTTTTCCTTCATCAAAAGGCATTTTAATTTTATTTGCCACTGTATTATTTTTCTTCTGTTCTTTTTTTTTTTTTACACTCCCACCATTCCCCTTGCAGAGGGAGCCTGTGCTTCCATCACTCCCCCTCTCCCCGAGGCTGTCAGTGATATCCCTGCTCTCCCACAGGCTGGAACTCCCTGTTCAGTGCCACCAGCACCTTTTCCTCCATCAAGAAGAAAGATGAACAGTCGCCCAGGTAGTCAGGTTCAATTTCACTCCATAGATCAACTAACTAAGAGAGCTGCAGCAGAGCAGAATTTACATCCCCCGGCAGAAGGCTGAGTGTAGCTGACAGCCAACTTCACACAGCTTTGTCTGATCTTAATCCAGCCCTGCACTTGGAGTTCCAGCTCGCCCCAACTGAAACCTTTTAAAAGTCTCACCTCCAATACAAAGTGCTCCCTTGCTACAGAAAAGCCTATTCTTTATGGAAACAGAAAAACACCAACCCCAAAACCAACAACTCAGCAAGGAGAAATAATTTGAAAATACAGATTAGGCTGTGACGAGCAAAAACAAAGTGAAATCCAGGTGAGTGTCCCCCAGGCAAATGTTTGCTGAAAAAAAGGGCAGATGTTTCTTAATTTTGAATAGTTTAATATAATTTTCAAGAAGCAGGTGTTTGTCTTTTTCATGTAGCTACGTTTCAGCTCTGAGCAAAGCACTCACAACTTTGCAGGCAGCACTGCTAGAACTTCACTTAACTAGGCTGAGCCCTTCTATCATCACTGTGTGCTGGCTCACCTAAAAATGGCTCTGCAATAGAATCATATTCATTGCACCTAATACTCTGATACAGTGTTGATAAAGAAAAATGCTCAATGAGAGGAGGAGCTCAACATCTCAATGCATTTTGCACCTTTTCAGTGACAGACCCTGTCGTGGCACCGCTCACATCCAGCCCTAGAATTAGTCACAAAAGTGAAGCTGAGTGACAGTGAGGTAAAATTCAGCTTTTAACTCACGCTGGAGACTGGAAAGTCAATGAAAACCTTGTTTCTTTCAGATCCATTAGCGGTGAGTCCTTCTATAAAAACAGATCGAGCTGCTCGAAACGCTTCAAGCCAGCAGCACACAGACACCTGAGAGTGAGGCCTCTGCAGAGGACAAAATGCTTTACAAGCAGGTAACTTGGTTGGTATCATTTAATACAGAAAAACAGCATTTTCTTTTGTAAAATCAATGCAGTGTATCTGCCCTTCACTGATAGATAGGATGAAACACAGAGCTTGGTAACATATCATCACAGAAACCACCTCAAGACATTCAGACAGAAGAACCTTTTCTCCTTTAACTGGTGTTATTTATTAGCTAAGCAGCACAAAAGCCTAAACTCTGAGCACCGAGTCCATAATTTCACATCTCTGGATTGCCAAGATTTACACCTGTCATAAATATCAGAAACATGAATCCTGGAAATCAAATATTAAAATGAGGGATGATCCCGTGATGCGCCGCAGCACACGGTGAACTGCTGTCATTTCGGGAGAGGTGGCAGCATTTCAGTGGTGGCTGATTGCTTTATTAGTTTTGCATTCATGGCCCATCCCTGAGGTGTGCAGGTTCATTTTCATTTTTAAAAACCAGCTCTAAAGCTCTAAAACGCACCACTCACAACAGGCAGAGTGCACATGTGATTTCCAGGTGTTATGGTGTGAATTCCTCACCTTTAGTTTCAAACTTTGCACAACACTTTGGGGTGTGAGATAAAGAAGACAAGACACCCTTCTCCATAGGCACTATTTAGAGGTGTGCACAGCATCCTTACTAACTTTGTGTTCTAACATGTCCTAAGTATCTCCAGCCATGGAAACTCAAAATGTACATTACCATTAGCAGCTTCTTGTGTTGCAGGTTCTCAAAAATACTTATTAAATTTATCAGGTTATACTCAACTTTTAGCAGCCTACTCATCTCCTCTTTCCATTACAGAGAAAGGGAAGAAAAAGAGCAATATTTTCATTTTTCAGTGAAATAACTACTGCAAAAATACTTGCCTGTATCTTGTAAATGGAGCAGCAAGGATGGAAAACTGTTGACATGCATTTTATTACCACCCACTGGAATGTTCTTGGCTTATCAATACATTATACAGTGTGCTGTTTTTCACAGTGGCACCTGAATGTTAATCCCTCCTGTGTTCCTCTTTTGCTGTTCACTGTGTTATCCTCCTCATACACTAAAGGTTTGCTTGAAACTCCCTGGACCTCTTTGCTTTCTGCACAAATGTGCACTTCTGTGCCCCATCTCGTATCTGCCACTGAATCATATTTACTGCAAGAAGGGAAACTAAATCAGAAAACAATTCTGTAAGGACTATCCACACTGAAGGGGAAAACACCAACAGCACAAGTCATGGCTTTTAAATTGCAACTTCAAGAGAGATCAAACTCCTCTGACCTCATTTTAAAAGGCAGGTGAAATTCCCCTTCCATGCAATTTGACTTGATACACTTCCTATTTCCTCCAAATCTTCTTTCTTCAGCAGTTGTGGTCTCATGGTTCTGTATTTTGTCTCTCTAATTGCAAAGGGAATTTGGAAAAGTGGTTTTCCAGTTTAGTGCCAGCACTCCTGATGGAGTAAGTCATTCAGCCTTATGTGAGCAGCATGGTCACTCAGTGCAGACAGTCCCCAACCCTCATCAGCCTTTCCATATTGAATCCCAAATCTGCATTTGTGGATGCACCAGACACCCAGAACCACTGACAGAGCCCAGCATTATTAAATGTCTTCCTTCAAACCTGCCTTTGGTTTCCTACACAATGCACAGAAGTTAAGGGAAGACTATTTAAAGCCAGCCCTTAAGTCGCTCTAAATCCTCTCTGCTGTTAAGTGGTGCTGAAAATTATCCTCAGTGTGAGCTCAGTAAACAGAAACCATTGTCAGGATCTTTTTATCTGGGTATTTTCAATTCCATGGTTGCAAAAAGATGCTTATTTTAATAACAGTCCAATTCTAGCAACCTTCACGGGAAGTGTGTTATGGAAGAACACACAGATTAACTTGATTCCAAGCAAATCTCAGACTGGCTAGCAAGGATGAAAGAACGAGGGGGATTGTGAGGGAGCTCTTAGAGTCAGGAGATATGATATAAGAAAGGAAGAAATAACAGAGCCAGGTTAGCAGAAGGCCTGTAGGATATACTTGGACAAACTTGGCCAGCAGCACCAACCAGGACACTGCTGTGAACCAGCCTAGTGAGAAAACCCCAGCAAAAGGAGATTCCAAACGAAAAATAATAATAACAGGGCACATCAGAATGGATGCTGCAGTTCAGTGAGGCTCCTGACACCCCAGGAAACAACCTATTTCCATACTTGAAACAAATACACTGATTGGTGACTGAACAACATTTAAGTTCTGAACTCAATAACCCTATGAGGTTTTGTTTCATAATTTACAAAATGCCCCTTCCAGTAATTCCTCAAAGTTAAACCCTGGCTCTTTGCCATTAATTGCTCGAAGCACTCGCTGTTTCTCATCCTTGTGGGACTGTGTTTGCACTATCATTTCCTATTCTGCAGTGCTGCTATTGCTCTTTACCTGCAGCCTCTGCAAAAGCACTGCAGAAACATTATATTTAGGCAGAAATGGAAACATGACTGTAATGATGCCAAAGAGCAGTAATTAAAGCGAAACAAATTAAATTGGGAAGGCACTGAAAGACAATTTACTTGAAATGCCATATTTTAGCCCACCTAAGGAAAAAAAAAATCTAACCAGGTTTTCATTTAGAGCTGTGGTTAATTATTTATGAAGGTAAATCCATAAAGACTAACAGCTGCATTAGAGAAATCTTCTGCCTGTGTATTTGCAAATACTGCAACTCCCACACTCCCAAAGTCACTTCTGGGCTGTAAGTTTTGATGGGGAGGTGAGGAAGAACAGAGATTTTTTTCAGGAATATCCCACTAAATCCAATTTGAAAAGAAAACAAATGATTTAGATGGAGACTATAAAAGGCGCTCAAGGAAACAAAAATATTACAAATCCTGAACAGTCTTGTGTATTTACTCATTGTTTTGGACTTCTAACACAGCAAGTAGACATGATATCCTGACAGAGGTTAAAACTTGGAAGGCTATTCAGGAAATCAGAGAATATCCTGGGTTGGAAGGGACCCTCAAAGATCATGGATATTCCTCTCCAAGAGACTTTTCATTCCATAAAGAATAAATACCTAAGTAGCCCCACGCTCTCATTTTAAGGTAATACCTGAAATTACAACCCAGCTCTATGGCTAATTTCAATTCAGCATCTCCAGGGGAGACGAGTCAGAAACAGGAAACTGTCAGAACTTCCCTAAAACTCAACCATGACATAGCCTAAATCTGCCACACAGCTGAGGGGGAGAAAAAAAAAAAAAAGTGGAAGAAAAATTAAAAAGAAACCTCAGAAAACAAGCTGAAGTGATTTCTTTGTGCTTTTTGGGAAAGGAGAGAAAAAAAGGTTTCTTTTTGTGAATGTGGTCTTGTTACAGGACACTGAAGAACCTGCACCAACACGGAGAGAGAAGAATTTCCCAAACATCAAACCCAAGAACAGCAGTTTGATTTCTGAAGCAGCTTTTCCATTCTCCTCAGCCACAATTTCTTTCCCTTTCCATGAATATTTCAGAGAAATCCCAATTTCCATAACCTTTCTCAGTAACAAAGAATATAAAGTGCCTGTGTGCTCAGCAGCCACTCGGTGTCAAACACTTTTACCTGCTCCTCTCCCACCAACCTCCCAACAAGAGCTTTGCCATGCCTGACTTGTGCCACAAGATTTTCACAGCATTCAATTGCCACGTCTACAACCCACATCATGGTGACCATTCTGAAAACCAGAGAGCCCCTGCACTGCAAGGTGCATTTATTCACATTTAAAAGACACCCAGGGAAACCACTGACATTCATTTATTTCTCTCCAAGTCGTTCTCCTGACCCCGTAAGCAGCAGACCTGGAGTCACATATGTTTATTTTTTACAGCCTGGGACCAAAATCCCTTCACAATAAGATATTGAAAATCTCTCCTTCCTAAAGAACCAGCTTTATTTCAGGCATCTGAAGGAGCAAATCCCATTTCTTCAACAGAGGGCTCCATTAAGAGCCTGCATGTGGCTGATGCACTGGGCAGACCCCAGCAGTAAGTGGAATTTAAGGCTTTTACACAATCTCAGGCTTTGCCTCCACTCAAAAAACATTTTGTGGGTTTGTTGTCTAGCAAAGTGGGGGGTGGGGGAGAAGCCTTCACCTTAAGAATAGTTCTATTTTTCCTAATTTTCTTTATCTAAACGTTGTTCCATGGACAGACACCTGGACTGCTGTGTTATGTCACAAGACCACTCATCCATTAATGAACATACTCACAACTATTTTGAAGTTACTTTGTTCCTAAAAATCACAAAAACTCATTGCCTCAATTTCCCAGCAGTGTTTCAATACTTGTCTTGAACTGGAAATCACTTCCCAAGCAGCAACATCAACAAGGACACCTCATCATCTTGCCCATGGGCACAGTGACCATCTCAGCCAACGCCAGCACCGCTCAACTCCAAAATCTTCCCTGTCAGTGTGCACAGCTCGAATTTAAGAAGTGCTACTGTTGGAACAAGCCATTTTTTGGTAATATTGCCATAACTTTCTACTTCTTTCTCCAGGAGCTTTCCAAAAAGGACAAGGGAGATGAAATGATTTGTTTACATAATGAAGAAAACCCGTGCAGTGGTTTCAAGAAACATATTTCACTTCCCAAATCACAAAAAATAAGGTTTTGTGAGGAAATAATAAATCCAGGGGCATCCCAGTGTTTCCTGTTTTTTATTGGGCACGGCTCAGTTTCCTGTGATGTTTGTATTTCAATAAAACAGTTAAAACCCAAACATTATTGTTTGTTTTCTGCAATTATCCGCTTCTCTACTCCAGCAAAACCTTATAAATCATAATTTAGTGGCCACTTATTAGGAACGTGGTGACCTCTAAGGAAAGGAGACTATAATAGACAAAACCAACAATAATTAACAAACCAGGCACATCAGCACTATCATGAAATGGTTCTAGCTTCTGTTTTCCCACAGTGCTAACAACCCTCACACACTTAAGCTAGTCCTAATTAGGATGGAATGGTCAAGCTCGAAGAACAAAAACAATTTTAGCTTAAAACCATACAAAAATACAACAATTTAAAGGTGTATGTTCTAGGAAAAGACATTTCCATACTGCACAAGTCTGGTTTCAGCTAAGAGGAACTACAATTTCAAACACTGTCTTGGTTTGCTAACTTCTGGGAAATGCACTGACTTCGGCAAATTAATTTTGACACAACTGAGAGCTGAGCCCACCACATTAAATGTGCAAAACTCCTGCATTAGTTCCAAAGTAGAGTCCCCAGAAAATTTGCCTTAAGTGGGACAGCTCTAGCAAACTGAAAAATTAATCCTCCACCAGAGTATACACATTTTGTGGTAATTTTCTTGCTCCCATGAAATCTCACCAAAGATCTTTCTGGAGCTGAGTAAGAGGATCCAGACAAAATGTATCTGGCAAACCTCTTCTGATGTCTCCTGGTGAATCCATGGCCTTAAAAGTCAAAATCAAAGCTGTGATTTTACACCACCGCAGTGAGATCTTTCTGTCAGCACAGACCCTTCTCTCCCAAGCCCGAACTTACCTGAAGAGGTGAAGAGCAAAGACTCCTGCTCTTTTCAGGCAGGTTTGCACTTACATAAGACCCAACTATTTCACCATCTCACTAAATGTTTCCAATTTGCGGGTGAGATTTTCCACTTCACTGGGAATCAACAAATGGAAGGTGCCAAGAATCCTGCCTGAACAACATGGGAGTGAATCCCTGCCCACACTGACCTATGCAACTCTCATGCCTAGAGGAACATGCCACTGTTTTCCAGTTCAAGCCACCAAGAACAAAGTCCAAGCCACTCTTTCATCTTCATCATGGAAACAGCCTCAAGAGGAACCAGGGGAAGCTTGGGTTAGACATTGAGAAAAATGTCTTCATGGAAAGGGATTTGAAAGCACTGGAACAGGCTGCCAGGGAAGTGGTGCAGTCAAAAAACATGTGGCTGTGGCGCTTGAGGACGTGGTGTAGTGGGGAACATGGTGGTGGTGCTGGGTTGGACTTGATGGTCTTTTCCATCCCTGGTTACAGCTTCTTCCTTTAAGGCAAAATCCTTAATCACCAAGAGCCCATGCTTGTGTGCCTAATTCCATAAAATCCCTAAGCACAGAGAAACCTCAAGCACAGGGTTGGTTTGACTTTTTCTGCAGCATCTGCAAGGGTAACACCCACTGGAGCCAATGGTGACCCCATCCAGTAGAAGGAGCAACCTGGACAACAAGGAACCACAACCCACAGCCAAATTAACATCAAGTTATTCAATAGTGATTCAGTATTAAAATCCTCTTTGTTCTATTAAAGTCAAAATGAAATATTTTAATGCATTTTGACCGTTATTAAAACCCATTCTTCCTTTTAAAAACAAAACCTAATTGAAACCAGCCAGAAGAAGAAAGCTTCATTTATCATGAAGTGACATTTTTGTAATTAAAATACAGTTCAGGACGAAATGTTTAGCTGCAAAGGCGTGAATTTTTCCTTCTTCGCTGTTGCTGCCAATTTGCCATTCTTATGGGGGCAGTTGGTTCTTTTCAGTGAAAATTAACTGAAAGGAAACCAGGGTTGGGTTGTTTGGAAACAGATCCCACCTTCCTCTCTTTTTAAGGAGTGTTTCCTCTCTTTTTTAAGTGCTGTGACCATGGACTGACTTCTGTGGGGCTGGGTCAGGCATGACAGCCAGTGAGAATTAAAAACCAGGATTGACAGCAGCAATTCCTTCTCCCTTTTTACTCTTCTTTCCTTGAAGGCTCCATTTTTGGCTCAACTCAGCATTTAAGGAATGAGTTGCTCCATGTGACCTCCTCTAAACGTACTCCCATGTAGACAGAGCTGTCCACATCCAGCAGCATTCCCAAAATCACGCCAGCAAATCTGGGAAGCTGAATTTCAGTTGCAGGAGGTGAGAGCAGGAGAGAAGCATCAAGTTGTGTCCACGTCTGGCTACAAGCCCAACTGTATTTAAATTCCTGTACCTGGGTCTCTAAATGATAAATCAGGTTGGGTTTAGATGAATGGAATCTTTGGGATCATAACCACCAAAACTGCACATGGTGCACGTGAGCACTGCCTTTTATACTCACTTCTTGTGCCTAAAATGCTGAAATATGTTGGCAATAACTATAAGCTGCTGTAAGCTGGACTCCAAAGCTGACTGGCAAATTACTTTGGGATATACCAAGTCATTCATTCCTTTTCCTGAAACAACATTCCCTGTGCTAGGGAAATCCCTGCATCTGTGCACAGCAGCAATGAACACAGACCTCAGGGAGCCACGGCAAATTCGGATGGAATTCTTATCCTTCCAAGTGGAATGGGAGGTGGAACAACCCCTCCCACTGTAGCCTTTCACTCTGAGCCACAAATAAAAGGAAGGGAGTTTGTTTTCCAAATCTGCCAGCGAAGTTGGAGTGATGAAAACATCCTTGCTCCCCTCCCCAAGTGAGTGTGCTCCTCAGGCTCTGAAGTAGGTTAATACCATGATTACAGCATTTGCAGAGTTCTGCAGTGCCATGCTGCTCCAACCTCCTTTCAGACTTAGCAACTAAATCAATCCAAATGCTTCTGGTGCAAAGGTTAAGTACATTAAAGATGAGTCATGTGAAGCTTTGGCCACACCTCCATCTGATATGGGAAATAAGAATCTGCAGGATCCAATGGCTTGATATACTCAAAGTGATTCAACACTTTTGGCATGTTCTTGCCATCTCTAATCCCCTTGATGTGGTTTTAAAAAGGGGAGCACAAACAGTGACCTCCAATGCATCCAGTGCTTCAGCTCAATATGACTGGTGGGATTCCCTGCCTTTGGATCAGGCTGTGTTCCAGTTCCCTTCCTAAACTGGTATGTGAAACACCATCATTTGGAGGAATCCCATCACCATCACTGCAAACGCTGGCCCAGCTAAACTCCAAACTCTCTCACCTAATGGTTGAACTCCAGACTCAAAGTTGAAAATTTTCATGAAGGAAAAGTGTTTCCCTCATCACCTGTGACTCAGAATTCCCTTATTACTACTTATTATTAAGCTTGAAATGAGTCAACTTGTAAATTCATCTATCTAAGTAAAGGAAATTCTGATGAATAGGAACATACTGATTCTGAAATCTCACACCTCAAAGCCAATCACACACAGCAGATCAAATGAAAATCCTACTCCAAATGCTGGCAAAGGAACTTTCAAAGGTGGTGAACTTGGAATATTCAGCCTTGGTTATACCAGAATAAGCACATTAATGTTTCCTAGACATTAAATTCTGGCTGACCAAACACCCACATGCCAGGGATGCTGAGCTTACATGAACACTGGAACAGGGAACTGCTTGTGTTACACACTCACTATTGGCAATTAAGACAATTCACTTCTGAGTGTAAAAATATTAAAATCAGTCCTTTAGCAGAAAATATGCAGTTCCTTTTCTCAAGCCTGTTGTTTTTTTCCCCTCGCAGACCCCCATTTCTAAATCTTTCCGCTTGTCAGTTCTGAATAACTTGGGTTTAAAAAATGGTATTTAAAGGGGTTTGAGTTTAATGCAGGCCAATAACCTTGAATATTTTAAAGCAGCTAGAAAGAAGCTTAACCACACATTTCAGCAAGTCTAAAGAGACATAATTTGAAAGGTATTTATAACTAGTGCCTCTTTATTTTCACATCTCAGGCTTTTAGAACCTTTGCTCTAAACCTAAAGGGGAAATTTTTTCCCTTTGAACTAGGTTACTTCAAATGGAAACTTCATTACTAACCTTAGAGAATTCAATCTCCTCCAAACATCATCTGCTTTGAGAGAGGAAAAAAAGCAGCTTGTGTTTGGATATAATTAGTGTGGAACGACAGAGATGACAAAATCTGGCGTGCAGAGGTTATAGGGCATTAACAAAAGATGATGTTGTATTAGTTTAGACTTCTCTGCTGGAGATGGAGTGTGTGGAAGAGAGCAAGAAGAAAGGACAGGGTATGTAATGCTGACCTCCCCGAGTTCATCTGATGGTCAGTGAACTCCCACGAGTCTCAAGTTACATTTCTCAAGATAACTTTGTATTTCTGAAAGAAAACAAAGAGATGCACCCCTGGTATCTTCTCCCCCTCTCTCTCTAACTAGAGCACTCCCCTGCAATTCAGCAGTGGAAAATGAGCAGCAGTCTAACATTCACCACAGGAATTTAATAACATTTGAAAGTCCTCTTTGTGAGTTCCACACAAAGGTGTGGCTCTGATTTTCTTACTCCTGCGTCAGGCAACAACTTTAAATGAGCTTTTTTTTCATTAGGAAAGATTTAAAACTATTCAATGTTGATATGACTTTCCTGGGACCTGAACTTGGAGTAAAAGATGAAAAACAGTTGCTTTTCAAAACTGTGAGGCTTCAGTTTTGCTCTGCTGTGAAAGTCTGAATATGAAACTGGATTTCAGTAGCAGAAAGTCAGGTTTCTTGTCAAGAGTGACATCTTTATATTTGCCTTTTCAGCATCATTATCAGGTAACTGGAAATACATTTTCCATTTATAGAAGTCCTTATTGCACCTTTAAACTTGCACTGATTGCTTCATTAGCAAAAGGACTCAAATGCTCCCTCAAAATCTTTTTTTCTTACTTATATTTTAAGAAGTGAGGAGTTTAATACCAAGACAAAGTATTTCATATAAACACATGATAATTTCACATACTAAAAAACCTGGATCTGATTGCTTTATGGACATTTAGCCCCAACTGATTGGTTCCACCACAACGGAAAAGAACCCAAACCAAACTCAAACCTCCTCTTTATCTTCATAATCTTTTCAGTATACTATTAGTTTATGCATTGAATAGAAGATGAGGAATTACTGAATTAAGGAATTACTGCAGAGAGTTTACTGGGTATTTAAATTTATGGCATACATATTTGCTTTCTCTTTATTTGCTTAAATGACCATGTCCCTGAAAATGGGTAGGAGATAATTTCAAATGAATGAATAATTACATGAATAGAACATCCTAAATGTTTTCAAACACAATAAAGGCTTGCTGCTTCCACAAGAGCTGACCCCAGGATCCTTGTTGCTCTCCTAAATACCTCTCTACATTAAACCAAAACCCCAACCATGCAGAAATTAGCACTAGAGTGGGTTTTCAGGTTGGGAGGACTTCTTCCAAGCTCCATTTGAACACCCACGCCTAGCAGAGAGTGGGGCCACCTACACTTGCCCAGTAGGGAAGGACTTGGCCTAAAAAGCACAAAGATAAACCTGCATTATCCTGCACCTCATTAATGTATGCACATACTGATGAGCTTCAAAGTACAAGCCTTTTCATCATTTTCAACAGTTAGATAACCTCTAATAAACCTCTTTTTAATATCATTAAAGCCTGTTCATCCCCCTCTGCTCTAACCCTGTGGCCACGTTAAGCATCCATATCTTACACCAAATGCTGCAGAACTGCTGCAACCTCAGTCTCCTCTCACTTGTTCCTCTGCCACAATAATCCCTCACCAATCCTGCCCTGACTGCACCCTCCAAAGCCCTGCACTGATGGCCAGTCGTTCAGATTAATAATTTGAAGCTTGTTTTTATCATCTGCCAGCTAAACTTGCTCAAAAATCGGATCTGCATTGAAAATAATCACATTTTCCCTGGTGTGGGATTCCCCAAATGGAAAATGGAGCTGCAAAAGCAAACAAAGAAGAAAGGATGAACAGACATATATATCTATATCGGTATATATCTATATTTCTATATATCTCACAGTGGCCCAGGGTGATCACCAGAGGGGTGAGTTCCCACAATCAGCACGAGGGTCCAGTTCTTCTCCCCTCCCAGAGGGATCCACGACTCCTCTCACCCAGAGCTTCTCTTTCTCAAACATTCTCTTGCATTTGAGCAGGTTTCCTTGATGAAACCTTAGTTGAAAACAATATTTCTTTATGAAAAATTCCTCTGTTTACGTATCTGCTCATTTGGCTGCAAAATTATTCAAGAGTAATTCTTCAACACCTACAGCTACTTTTTAATTAATTTATTTAATTCTTACATAAGCCAACCTGTTTTCCTTTCTACATCTACCTGAGTAGTAACTGATTTTTTTTAAGAAGAAATGTATATGAAAAGAATTTTTCCAAGACACAAAGAACTCAGATCTCCTGTTGCTTCCATCAACATCCATGGCTCCACATTGTGGTTGGGCTATCACACAAACAAAGCTCCATCTTCACTGCCAGGCACAGAAAGCAGCACCAAATGGAGCACATTCCCTGACCACTGTCCTTCCATTCACTGAGCAGGACAAAGGTCTCCAGGAAACAGCAGGATGAGCTCAGCTCATTAAAAACTCTATGAAAATGTACATCCTGAAGGGATGTTAAATGAGCCTTACACGGGCAACTTGGAGTCTCTGCTCCCTTAGAATTTTAGTGCTTAACCTTCTAGCCCCAGCATTTCTTTAATGCAATTAAACAGAGGTACAGCCATAATGTAATGCTTTAGTTAGAGGCCAGCACAGAGGAAGAAAATAGGCAAGACAGATAAAGAATTCTGTAGGTAGCTTTCATTTTCATCTCCAGTGTCTCTCTAGCACTGCCATCCTTTTGACACGCTCACAGCAGTGGGGGCTCTGCTCTTCCACATCCAGTTTTCCTGGGAAGGGTTGGTAACATATCAATTTTAAAGAAACACTTCAAATCTGTGAATTTTAAAAAAAAAAATATATATATAATCCATAAACATCCCTGCTGTAGCAAATACAGCAAACACTGAACACACCTAGGGAACCATGTCAATACTACACTTCAGCCATGCCTGAGTTCAGAGCACACCCAATTTCCCCGGTGCATTTAATTCACTTGACGCCACTTTGTACGTCTGAGTTCCATTTAAAACTTATACAGGCAACACAAGGTAGAAAAAGAAGATTAGTTCATCCAACTACTACTCATGTTTTTGCTTCCCACCTAGTTATCAGCACATTATTGTGACATGCAGATATTACCCTCTTATTACTTTGAAGGCAATTTTATCTTTAAAAGCGAAATTAATAGCTAAGCTCAAAAGGCACACGACGCTTAATTTCATTTCCCTCCCTGAATCATCCTTTTCACTATGCAATTCTTCCTCTAACTAAACTAGGAGAATCAGAGGTGTAATTATAGATCACAGATTAGCTGTTCAACATTTGCCAGGAGTTAAAACGGGGTAGACATTAAAGGCAAGTCAACTGCAGAGAAAGCTGCTGCTCCTGCTGTTGGGGAAGATTTGCTGTGAAATATTATTTATGAAGTCAAGGCTGGAGCTTCCTGTGCTTTTGGATGACTTTGCAGGGCTCTCCTGCCACCACCAAAACCACTGCCAGGAGGATCTGGCAGAGGATGGATTCCCCCAGGCCCTGCAGCCACCACATTCCATCTCCTCTGATGGAAGATCCTCCAAACACGATCACGGTAACATTTCTTGTTCCACCTGTACTGACTTTTGTGTTCTTGTTTCCTTCTCTGACTGAACCATCACAGAGAGGACCCAAAGCCCAGGGAGACCTTACACTATTCACACCTCTACTTCAAACTTGATCTCCTTGGAGCAAGGAAGGGCGATTCTGGGACTCATCAGCCAATGATAACTCGCCCTACTTCTCATATTTCCCCTGCTGTCTTGCAGCAATGAGGAATGCTGTCTCCAGGAAATGGAAGGGAAAGCTACTCTGTTCTCGTCTCAATAATCATGGATATTGTGTTGGCAACTGCTCTCCTGCCCTGCACACCTGCATAAACAAAAGGAATTGGGAAAAGTCACCAGCACTGTAGTAAATAAAGTGGGGAAACTCACTTGTTTGCAAATAAGTGATAACCTCTTGTTTGGTGTTCCAGCCTGAGCAACAAAACAGGATCAACACTTTGTCAAATCTCAGGTTTAGTTCAGTGCTGGGAAATCAGCTTTGGACTTGGTTTCATGCAGAGTTTCCATTCACAGGGGCCACACTTGCTGAAACAGGGAAGACTGGCCCTCTTTCCCAGTTTAGAAAATGGATCATCTTTGGAAAATGTCCCTCTGTAGAGCACTAATTGTGAACCAGTGCTGCTCCTTCTCATGATGAGACATCAAGGAGCCAGACAGAGCTCTGGGCTCACAGGATGTGAAGGACAGCTGGCTGCAGAATGAGTTGTTCAAGACAAGAAGAGATTTTAGAAGGTGGTCCCTAATGATGGAGGTCTCCAGTGAGACAGCTGATGAGTCCCAGTAACTTCATGACTGGATTTAAAATCCTTCTGAACTCCATAAGGACCCTGTACTTTTCTAAGCAACGAGTGCTCTTAATACTATCAGGGAAAGAATATTTTTATCACTTAAAAAAAATGTGACTTAACAGGCTCATAGGTGGATAAACCCTCCATCTACCACCCAACTGTTCATGATTTTAACACCATAGGCAGGAGGAAACCAACAGCAGAAACCACTGGACACTGGCCAGGAGAACAAACCTCAAGGTTTCATAGCACCTTGGTGGTTTCAGCATGAGGGTTGTACCCCACCACCCTGCAGGCAGGATAGAGTTTCCCATGAGCTCACAGGGGCCAGGTCTCACTGGCAGAAGCAGATGTGACCCTTGGCAATGTCCCCACGTTCACTACCCAGCTCTGACAGGGCTTCCTCCATTGCCACCCTCCAGAGAGACAGACCTGCCTTTGTACTCCAAACCTACTTCATGCACGACTCCAGGATTGTCCCCACATATCCCTGGGAGAGCAAAGGGACCAAAACGTGCTCTGAGTCCTCCTCTCCTGCAAAACCAAAAGCTTTCCATCTTGTTTGGCATTGACTGGTAGTTACCAAATACAAAATTCTCTGCTCACACTGGAGGGGGACCTTGATTCTTCTCCACACTCACTGTGTCTGCTCAAAATTTACAGAAATACATTAAGATCTGATCATGTGGCACTTGCATTAAAATACACATTGAAAGAATTGAAAAAAAAAAAAATCAATTAAGGGCATCTAATATACCCAACAAAGTGGGTTTAAAAAACTGAAAAAGATCTTGCTTTAATTCAGCCCTTTGTTTCCATACAAAAGACCCCCACAAACACATTCCTCACTTAAACAAACGAAATACATCGTTGCATCTGCAAAACCAACCAACTGTAAAAGCAGAGAAATGCTCTTTTTCCTGCCTTTATACTAACACTACCTATTATATATAACAATGTCTAGATAAAAATAATAGAAATAATATGCAATTATTTCTGAGGACAGGTTTATCTCGAAGAGGAATTCAATTTCAAGAGAAATGTTCTACTTAAACACATTCATCCACTTTACCACTGGACAACCCAAACACATTATATATTGTATTCCTTGATTCTGGATGGCCAACAGTGTCCATATTGATTCTATAGATGGAATCACCTACAGGGATCACAGCCACATCTTCTCTTTACTCACGAGGAGCACAGTGAATGCCTGGCCTGACATATTTATCACAGGGAGCCCGAGCCTATTACTATGCCAAATTCCCCACATATTTCTCTGAGCTCTTAAAGAGGAATTTACCATAAGGCATGAATGAGGAGCTTACCATTTCAGCCACACTATTTCAAAATGCTACCAATTTTGTCAGCAACTTTTTCTCACCTGTAAGTGCTCAGCGTTCAAGAGGTCTGTGACATCAATGATTAAGGACACAGCTATTTTACAAAGGTTTTGTGACTGTTTTATTATTATACACAGCTAAAGACTGCTGTTCCAGGCTGCTTAAATCCACAAATCAAACCCTGCGTGTTTCTGTTAACTTGTACATTGCCCCCCAGTTTTTTCTTCACAAGCTGATTAATGAAATTACTGTGATACCAATACTGGGAGAGCACAACATATTGGTTAAAGCACCAAACAAGAAGCAGAATCCTCAGATTACACATCAGCTCTGCCTTCATTTGTGCTGTAATCTTAGGGCAGTAATTGAGAGATCAGCACTGGCTTTAATGCAAAGATCTAGCCACCTGTGAAATCAATTTACAACTCCCCCATATGTACACAAGTCATGAAAACTCATTATTTTCCATCAATTATATAGGATTATATATATAGGTTTGGAGGAGTTCTCCCTAGCAATATGAAAAAGTATGCACTGCAATAATGTGGGCAGCAATGCTAAGTGTTACCTGTTTATTTCAGGGAAAATTAGTGAACAACTTAATGCTTCCAAGACTGTGCAGGTGCAGCTAATATTCTGAATTTACTTGTCTTTGATTTCCCTTCAGCAAAAAAGGAAGCAGTTATCAACACAGCTGATACCTTTGACTTGCATTACACTCAATTGCATTACATGTGAAATCCTGCAAAGAACAATAATGTCAATAGAAAGGGCAAAATGTTTCAGAAAAGTAGAAATGTTCAAATGCACATAGTGCAACCTGCTGACAGAAATGCTACTCATTAATATTTATGAGGCAAGCAAATATCTTTGGATGAAGAATGCTTAAAAAAAAACCATTATCATCATCAACATACTTGTCCCTGTAGAGCATTTCTCTGTGAGCCATATTAGGAAACTTCTACTAATCCAAACCTCTGGAGGTATTTTAGCTACTAATCTGGATGAATTAGGTCACTCCTGCTCACAGGAGTGAGAGAATTTTTTCTTCTTCTCGTGATAGAATTTTCTTCCCTGAACTCTCTAAACAAACTTGTCATTTACAAATGAAAAGTAATGTAAATGAATTTTGCTGAGAGCGTTTTCAGTGACTGCAAGCAGAGACCAAATTTCCCTGAAAAGTAACTTCTTTGGTCTGCTTGGAGGTTCTGCCTCCTTACCAGTCCCAGCCCCACTTTCTCCAGATTTCAACCAAATTCAGATGGAGTTTCACAGAGCAAGAGGATGAAGGCAGAGCCAATGTCCAGCACAGGCTGGGTGGGATGCACAGGATGTATAGGTGATCCTCCTGCCAATGTACACCCAGCCTTGGAGCACCCACCTGTATTTAATGTGCTACATGAGTCAAACCCCCCCTGGAACGTGCACTGCATTAAGCTCCTAATTACTACTTTCAACTTTGGTAACTGTTAAAACATTGAGAAATCACAAAAGAAGCCTCCAAGAAATGTTATCCCTAACATGCAACAGATTATTGATTCCTCTGCTGAGGGACAGGGAAGTAACAAGAGCCCCAACTTTAACTGAGCCAGTTCCCTTTCAATCACAAGCAAGAGTAAATATTATAACCACAACAAGATACAACATCCATCACTCCCAAAGAATGTTTCAATTAACAACCACAGGCCCCTCTTTGGTACGTGGTATTTAAAATACAATTCATGAGCTCTCTAATTGATGATAGGTTATTGGATAACTCTTGTTAATTATGGCTATACAATGTCAAAATTAATGATTTTCCCACCCCCTTTCAACTTGTGAATGAATTCATAACTTATATCAAGACTCCAAAGATGTGCAATTAATATTGCCAGCAATCATTTCACAAAAGAGATTTGTTAAAGGCACGCATGTGGACACAATTAGTGTATCAATTAATGGTGCTGTTACTTGATCTATAAATTATTGAAAAACTCATAGCTGCTGCAAGGAAACAAAGCAAATCCCCTCCCCGTCAATGAAATGAGCTCCTGACTGTGCCCCTCTTTCATTACTCTTTATATCAAATCTGAATTTTCATGGATTCCATGAATCTGAGCTATGTAATCAGAAAAATAAACGAACCTATACCCACCTGACAACTTGAAATGCCTCATTACAGTGATGATGGCTTAATTATTGTTAGCTGATCAAAATGCTGGGTTTAAAAAAAGTTAAATAATTGAACAAATAATCCACCATCATTGTTCATAGCACTTACTAAGTTCCAACCTGGAAATGAAGTTGTAAAAGCAACATTGAGGTTTTTTATCTACTTTTCACACCAATCACAACCCTCCACTCCTCTCTCAAATTTAGCAATGATTTAATCCAAAGAGTAGACTCCAATGAGGTCTAAGGAGCCCAAACAGGACTTGGGTAGCGTTAGGCACCTAT
Source organism: Anabacerthia variegaticeps (assembly GCA_035583185.1). NCBI lineage: Eukaryota > Metazoa > Chordata > Aves > Passeriformes > Furnariidae > Anabacerthia > Anabacerthia variegaticeps. Next base: position 3,936,773 of record JAWWEW010000006.1, on the reverse strand, counting down.
GATGAAAACTGGAAATGACAAAACATAACCTCCTTTAAAGGCTGCTTATCCCCAGAGGCTTTTAAACTAACTAGGTACCTCCTGTTTGATCTCAGCCTGACCACAGCTTTGCTCTTGGGTATGCAAAGGTTTTCCTTGAGATAGTTAGACAGACCCCAGTCTCTCATTAGTGCTTAAAAGACCCAGGAAATGGATGTGCCTCTGCCAGAGGCCCAATCCAAGAGACCTGAGTGCTCCTGGAGCCTCTTCATTCCTTTTAATCAGTAGGTAAGAGAGAGAAAATGGCACAGCAAAACTTTTTGCCACCCTGGCCCCAAGAGGATCAAACTCAAGTCTCCCATCACCAAGAAAGCCCTGCCATGCAAAAACCCCCTGGTTCAAGTGCAGGAATTCCTTACCTGGCATCACCCAGCCCCCTGAGCTCTCCCTCCTGGAGCACCTGAGCCCTTGGATATTCATCCAGCCACAACAAAGTGCCCAGCCCACGAGAAGAGAAGACATCCAGCTCTAGCACAGACCTGGCACAGCACTCCCTCTCTGAATTTCCCACTCCCACTGGCCACTTCCAGCAATCCCTGGCTTGGTGCCCTGCCTGCTGGGAAATCCTCTCCCACATGCCACGTGCTCCCCACACATTCCATGGAAACACAGCAAATAGGGGCATTTCACCCAGGGGATCCTTAGCAGTGACAATCACAGTGCTGACTGTCAACATGCCCAGCCTCCTCTCTGTGTTTGGTCTCATTTTTAAAAGCTCCCATCATTTGGAAAATTGACTCAAAAGTCTTACTGTGGGGGGATACAATGAGAGATGATGCTGCAAAAACAGCCCTAAGCTTCAAACAGTAAAAACTACAGACTTGAAACTCAATCTTTAGACAAGTGTCTTGGCCTCACCCAAGCAAGTGAAGATCTGCACTAAAATTTGGGTGGCCTGGGTCACTTTTTTCCCCACTGACATCCCAGTTTGGTTTTACTGCTGCAGTTCATTTTGCAAGGAGGGATTTTTCCAAGGCAGTTATCAGTGTGAATTCGACATCAACGCAACACATTTCCCCCCAGAGAGGTTTCTAAATCAATTTTAATTCCGATAGGCTCAAGTAAATGTTTTCAATTTGATTCAATAATCCATACACACTCACAAAATGGCTTTTCCCCCAAGTACTACAAGACAAACATGGTTTATGTTTCTAACAACTCGGGCTAATAAAAAATTCTGATTTCCTCTCTTCAGTGATACAAACACGCAATTTTTATTCACTTCCTAATGAACCAGATGACATAAACAAATGAAATAAAATCAGCATTTAAGAGCATTAGTTGTATCATTAATTCTCTAAGTGCTAAAGGAACACACGATTTTTGGCAAACTCACCAAAAATCCACAAACAAATCACAAAAAAAAGTCCTCAAATAGAGTTTTCTCAGTCCCCTGAGAATTTGTCATAATTTCCACTTAGAGAGCAACGTGAAACCTCTTCAGGATGCCTTTTAAAACGTGAGCAAGTCTCAAAAGAAGTAATTACAACGAAGTTACAAGCAGAGATCAGCAAGAGTGGCACCAAGATTAGGGGTAGATGTGGGGGAATGGCAGAAACATAATTCTCTAATAGCACCTTGTGCACTGCAAGCTCAAAAAAATGGAATAAAGTGTACAAAGGAGGGCTCTGGAGGTCAGGGTGAAACACAGGCCCTCCATGGGCAAGAATCTTCCCAGCAGAGGGAGCAGAAAGTGATAATCTGGAGAGGAAGGAGGAAAGTGTCTGGCTCAGTTCCTTTCCCACAACTCCATTTCCAAGCCAGTTAAAACTCTGACTGACCCCTCTCCAACCAGGGAGTGTTTCTAGAGCCCATCCAGTTCTGGATATCAATACTGACTGCACAAAAGGCAAAATCCCTACTTGAGTATTCAACAGCCTGTTTTTAAGATTATCCAGGGTGATAATGTTAACATAGAAAATTACAGCTTGATATTATCCCGTTAATATTGAACTTACCTACAGTGCCTGGGAGTTTATCAGCTGTGATTCTGTGTAAAGAGCAGTTTTGAGAGCCTTTTGTAATGTCAGTTCTTGCCCTACCTATAATAACAACCTTTAGTGCTGGAACTGCATATTGTCTTACAAACCAGCTCAGATGGCAGCAGAGAGAGACTGGAGAGTTGGGGATGAGCAGAAAGCTCAGGATGTAAAAACACTGTCTAAAGAGAAATGGTTCAGAGAGAGCTGCTTTGCATCTGACTGCAAAAGGAGATGTGTTTGCAGCACATTCAAGAAACACTCAGTAAAAGCTTTGCACCACCATTTGTCCCAACTGCAGCAGAAATCAAACTATTTCCCCAAAGTCAGCAGCCTATGCAATAGAGGCTGAAAGTAGTTACAAGAAACCCTGAAAGGACTTTGAACACACCTTCCACCCCACTGCAGGGAGCTAACCCATCCCAGCAGCAGGACTTTGCAGTCACACTCACTGATTAATCAGGAGACCTTCCCTCTAACCTGTCCAGGTGATTAAGTTGTTTATAATGACACCACAGTGGCTTTAATCAAGGTAGGCATTATACTACAAATATGTAAGTCACATCATCTGAATAATCACCATTTTCTTTTCAGCTGTTGTACTTCAATAGAAGAGCTGTGTGCACTTATTTGGTATTTTTATCATTATTTATTCTCATATACTTTACAAATCTTAGGAATTAAGCTTTGTATTACTTAAACACTTCAAACAAGAAACACTGGGTCACTAGATCCTTACATAGACAAAGAGAGATGAACCAAAGAACCTAACCCTAACCCTAAAGACTCAGCTGACACTACACAGAAAACTGATGCTGAGAACCAGAAAGAACCCTGTCCTGTGCTCTAACTCCATCCTGAACATCATTCTGTGTCAGTCAACCCAGATCTTCAGTGTGGGACAGACATTCCATGCAGTGCTGTGAGCTGCAGAAAGCAGGAGAACCACCAAACAGTGGATGACACAGCAAAAAAGGTCCACCCCTGCTCTGGATGGAGGTGGCTGCATGGATCTTGCAGAAGCACAACTGGAAAACACTAGAGCTGAAACTTCAATTTATAAAGCAGAGACTAATTTCTTGGGAATACTCAGTTGTATTGGATAATCAAAGTCATTGATTAGCAACATCAGAAACCTCACGTTAGCAATTGCTACCCTGCCACTGCTGGCAGTTCATGAACTTGGGGGAAAAAAAGAAGAAAAAAACACCCAAAAATGCCCAGTTTTCATGTGTCCATCATTCCCACTATAGAGAGGAGGGCTCCTTTGTTGAAACACAGGCCAAGGCATACAACTCAGTGACAAGTAAATGAGCCCACCAAGTTTCTTTTGCCTGCCATTCTGTGGGCTCTGAATAGCAAACAGTGTGCATTGGCAAGCACTGCGGGCACCCGAGCTGGCTCATGGCATCACATGCACTCAGAGGGCACAGGCAATGCAGAACAAGGCTAATCCTGCAGATGTGCCACTGCCCTGCTGCCACAGAATGGGTTTTATACCCCCTGCTCAGCACTAAAGGTGATTCTCACAACTGCCATTTGGGGAACAGGATCAGATTTAGTGCAGAGAAGCGTTGGGTTGGTATGATTTATGAAAGCGTTTTTAGGGGTTGGGTGCTGAATATTTTATCAACAGAAGCATCACGGCCCTGAAAGAGTTGTTTGCTGTTTGCAAAAGTTTCACCCTCCAGCAGAAGAAATAACAGAGATGGCACACATCAAAAAGATGTTATCCCTGTTGCAAAGAGACATCTTTTAATTTCCTGCCTGCCCCAAAACCTGAATGATTGTACAACCAAACCGCTTTACTTTCTTTATTTGCCTTAAACAGCTCTCTTAGATCACATTCTCATTTACATCAAAGTTCCCCTACTTTTGCCTTTCCAAACTACAGCTTTTTTATCTTAAATGAATCCCTTTTTCCTTCTCAGTTTTGGCCTAGAGCAGTCATAAGGTTTCTAAATCATCTTCCCAAACAAACACTTGAAATTTTTTAATTGCCCTGTCTCTTACAAAGTCTAATATAAAGATTCCTGGTACAAAAGCTAAAGCAAACACCAGGCCTGAGTAAATGTGTTGGGAGAATTGCTGCAGCTGCTCAGAAATTCAACCAGTTATCCATAAATAGTAAAATTTGCAACACACATATATGAGCAAAAATAAGATGGCAGAGAAACAAACCCCATATTCCTATACCAGACTTCCACTGAGCTTAATAAATTCCACTCTCACTGAGCACACAGATAACAGGAGAACCACAGATGCATAAAAGGGGCTGATGTAGGAGCTGATTAAAGTACAAAACACATAGAAATAAAGAGAAATGAGTCACTACCTTTCTTTTTGGAGTCTTTCTTTGTGCTGGTTTTAACAGCCACTTGAAGTTCTGTCTCAGTTGACATCCTATATCCTTAGTCCTCTTCACACAGATCCAGGATCTCGGTCAGGCTCATTTAGAATGTCTCTCCAAGAGAATAATTTAGCCTTTCAGATACTATAACCCAAACAGTTCATCTCATTCACTCCTTTCGAGTGCTGTGAAGGAAGCAAAGAGAAAGGAACAGTCATTTTCTCAGTTTGAAACATAAAAAACAACCCCAAAGGCAAACCACTACAAGCTTATTGAGGAAGAAACACATAAAGTTCTTCATCTCCAGAGCCAATTGTCCACAATTTTAGATGCTTAAACAGAGTTATCTCTGAGTAGCCTCAAACATCTATATTTGAGATATTTTGGTGTATCTGATACGTCTTAACAGACTGGAGACACTACTCAGGCTGCACAGAAGACCACACATCTGGAGGACAAAGATTATGGTCTTGGAAGTAGCTCAAAATGGCACCAAAAGCAAAAGATTCTGCAAGGACTCAATCATTAAATACAACAATTCCAAGGTATAAACCCATTGCCAGATAGCAGGGTCAGATTTTTACTCCAACGCTCTTTCAGCACTTTCCTTCTCTTACTTGAACAAAGACAAGTGAAAAATGTATTCACTGCTCATGCTGAGAACATCAGACTTTGCCACTCCTCTTGCTTATGATAATGTTTGCAGTATAAAAGGATCTGTCTCCGTACAAAGCTGTAATTTTTAACACCCATCTAGTAATCTTTCTCGCAAAGAACTCCAAAAATAGTTAATTAAACCTACGAAATATAAATGGGATAAGGGCAAAAAGATACCATTTAGAGAGCAAGATCCAGTTTCACATAACATGTATCTGGTGGGGAGATACCAAAATGCACCAGCAGTGAACCCACAGCAATCTGGGGGAGGCAGGACTGGCCATGGCAAAGGATGCACAAAGAATAAACATCTAAGCAAGAAATTACTCCAGTTTTACTGCTGGTCCTTCTTGCTCTGAAGGATGAACCCCCTACTTCAGCCAGTCTGTCCTGAAGCCATTTGTCACGATGTGCCCTCCCCAAATGCATCTTCTTCTTGCCCTTTCTTTTTGTGAGAAAGTTCTCATTATTAGCATAATTACAGTGAAGTCCATCTGGCCTGTCTGAACAGCTGCCCACTTATTAAATAAGCATTTAATAGAGATATTAACCCAGCATATCAGCTGGTTAGCTGGCCAGAGATTAACTGCAGCGATAGTTATTTACTAATGTCCCTTCTTTGTCATTTAAGAAAGTGACAGACTGCAAACACCAAGATAATTTTGACAGTTTAAATCACTTTTCACAGTAAGGGCTGTGAAGCCACCAGTACTTTCAAATCCAGGCTCTCTTAACATTTTAAAATGCTTCAGTAACATTACACTGCCATGCACCGTCTGAAGTGATTTAATATTGCTGAAGTGTGTCAGGGGCTTTCTTTAATAAGCTCTTCAAGTCTGTCTGTGTATTATAGAATATTCAAAGATAGCTTTTCAAAATCTGCTGCACTGATTTTCAAATACAAACTCCCTGTTGCCCCTCTCTGCAATCCGAGTAAGTGCTACATAGCAAAGGGGAGGAAGAACAAAGCCACGTGCAAGTTGAAGTTGCAGGGGTTGCTGAACACACCTTGTCGCTGCCAGAGACCCCAATAAACTACAGGCACTTTGATTAACATCCTTAGCTGGGAAAACAGCAGAAAAGAAGGAACCAAATGAAGGCTGAGCACTTGGTGGGGAAAAGGAGTTAAAGGAGCCCCAAAAGCGACGCTCCCAAGCCCTGCATCGCTCTTTGGTCGGGTCCATGGGCAGGGAGATGCCCCTTCCCAAGCCCAGCTGGAACTGGAACCCCCCCACCCAAGCACAGACAGAGCTGCTCTTCCCTGATGCCTCAACCCCCCCCCCAAGCAGGGAGAGAAGCTCTGCAGAGAACAGATGTCCCTCGCAACCCCCATCTCCTTCCCCTCCCCCTCGCAACCCAATTTAATAATATTTAGTTTGCCAGCACAGTGGGGAGGCAGCAGCCTTTACAGCTCAATGGCACTTACTTAAAGCATCTCTCAAGTCACAGCTGGATTGACAGTTTATTTTTCCAGAATTTGGATTTATATTTACCTAAAGGTTAACTGCCTTACTCTACACGAACCACTTCACAAAAGGAAAATATTTACGATAGGGCCATTTATTTTTAAAAAAATGAATTAAAATACATACAAAATCCCCCCGGGGTCCACAGTTACACGAGTTTTAACGTCTTAGAAGACCATTGTGGGTACAAAGCATCAGGAATGTCATCTCCTGTTGTCAGCTCCTTCCAACAGGATAACTGAAATAGTAGCATCTGAATGGCACTGAATATTTTAAAGTAACAACATATGACTGCTATCTCATTTGAAACTCTCCAGAAAAGCTATATCCCCTCGAGGCTATCCCACTGAGTAATATTTTTTCAAAGAAATGCATGTCTATTTTTGGACAGGTTCACATATTGATTTACTTTCAAACCTAATCAGGTCGTACTCTCGCAGGCTCATAGATCCTTGAATAAAGTAATAGGTATCTTTGTAAAGGAGCACATAAACATCTGTCAGACGCAAGCTATAGCTCAAAGTGAATTTGCTCCAGAGACAGTTCCTCCAGAAGTAGAGGTCTTTATGTAAGCCACATTAGTAAACTTCCATGCACTGTCCATATTTCAGCCGTTTATTACCCAGATGAGAATGGCAGTCAATCTGCTCCTCACCGCAACAGCTTTTATTGTCTCCTCCAATCTAGGTCACCCTTGTTAAACACCACAGTCTCCCAACTGGGGGAACTACTGCAGCATGTGTTTTATCAATGAGATGCTATTTCCTTTGATCAGTTCTGCCACATTTCTCTCCCTGCTCCAAAGGCAAAATTTTGTTAGCTGCATTTGCAAGAGGAATCCATCACCTCACACGGATCCGCTCTATCTTCTTGGGTGCCTTCTTGCTGCTCTGGCTGTTACAGTGTTATGTGCAAGCCTCAGCTTTTCCTAAAGAGGATTCAGAGCTCATTTTCACAAAATACTGACATTTTGGGTGGCCTTAGTAAGTGGCTACAGCAGGAACACAATCAGTGTATGCTGGAATTAACTGGCTTTTAATTCCAAGAGAAGCCTTAAGCCCGCGTTCTCCATTACTCCTACGCCAGCATAAAACCTAAAGCCTGAGTGAAGAAATACTTTCATAAATTCTGGGTAGTTAGGATTAACACAGGTTGGACCCTTGATGTGAGGGGAAATTAGTCCCATGCTCCACTTGCCTCCCCCATGCATTTGTAAAACAACAATTTCTGTCAAATCATTTGTCTTTCCAGCCACGCTTGAGCAGGCTCAGGAAAGGGTTATTAGGCGACTTCCCCCGGCCCAAGTTACAAAGGAGGTCAGACCAGACCATCATAATACTTCCCCTCTGGCTCTAAAATACAGGAATTAATTAATTTTCTTCAGGGCTTCAAAACTTAAGAAGTTGCTTCCCCCGAAACCAGTTTCCATGTGCTTATGTAAAAGAAAAGCAGCCTTAGAGAGGATTTGTAACTAAGCCCTGGCACTCCCCAGGTATTTAAGTTGTCCACGGCCCCAAAATGGGATTTAACAAGAGGACAGTACCTCCCAGACCCTGGTTTGACAAAACAAAAGCTGTGCTACCATCCTTAGCTCTTGTTTTTATGCACCTGAAGTCCTGAAAATTATTTTTTTCCCCCAAAGCACCCAACATAATCATGTTGATGCCCATGGCTTTGCAAGTGTTACACAAAGCCCAACATAGTGAAAGGGCAAAATGTAAGTGATGAAATTATGTTAGAAGGGTGGGATCCTGGAAAACTAAAACCAGTTCAAGTGTAAAGCACTGCAGTCCAGGGAGAAAATGTTATTCAGCCACTTCCCTAACACAGAACTGCAGTGGGACCACACACAAAGGGACGATGGAAAACCCATCCCTGCCACCAGTGCTCTTTCAGCCCTCCAGGGAGAGGAAGCCACGAATTCTCTGGTGCTGCTCATGCTATTTTGTACTCATCAGCTCCTTTCCCCAATGGCCAGGGCTCTCAAACATCAGAGTATTCATCTGTTACAGCAGGCACTACACTAATTCCAAATGGAAACCCAGGGGACTGATCCCAAACCCACTGATACACTGCAGTTAATCAGGTCTGTGAGTCAGATCCAGGAAAGGAGGAAAAGGAGATGAAAGAGAGAGCTTAAGGTACTGACAGAGGAGAAAACGAGGAGCAAACAAAAGCAAACAGGGAAGATGCCTCTGTGAGACTCCATTACAGCCAATTCTGGGATGTGGTTAGCAGGAAAACCCAAGCCAGGCCATGCATTACAATTCTGGCTACCCGGGAACAGAAAACCACCTCTGTGAGATTGTTGAAGGGGCCAGTCCCTCTCCTCCAGTTTGCCATTGGCCCACAGACCAGCACAAGGCACTGGTTCCA
>JAWWEW010000006.1:3836321-3918179 GCA_035583185.1 Anabacerthia variegaticeps | reverse complement strand
ATGAACCTGCTCCACGGGCAGCACCACGAGCAGAGACAGCTCCTCATCAGACCAAACATCACAGGGAGACCACCCAGACAAGTCCTCAGTGACCCTCACCAATATCTCCACAGAGCTGCCCATCATTGAAGAGTAACTTGTACTAGTAAAAAGTGTTGAGCCCCTCAAAGAAGATACTTCATATTACCAACAGCCATTGAGATGTATTTACTCAGCAAGATGCAGTGATCCTATGAGGGAGAACAAGGGATGCCACCAGAAACCATAGGTGAGGATGCCCAGCCTTCAGCAGCACTCTATTCAAGACCAAAACACAAGGATATTTGGAATATTATTGGAGGAATAATTCTGTTTGAAGCTCACTAAGTAAATCCCAGGGTTTTGTTTGTTTTTTTTTAATGTGAAGTAATTTGATTCTATTTTTATCCATTAAAAACCATTTGGATTAACAGATTGAAAAAGTTCATTCACAGCTTTATATACATACATGGCTGTTACAAACCCTTCCTCCTGATGCCCATATAACTAAAGAAATCAAGGCAGAAATTACATTTACATAGTCTTGACAATATTTTTAAATCATCATTAACATGTGTGATTTCCTCTTATTTTACTTATGAGCCCGAAAGTGTATCCTGAATGCCATTTCTATAGAAATCAAGTGCCAAATATTACAAAGTTACCATTTTACTACGTAAAAATATCCTGCCAGCATTCAGGCAAATTCAATTTAAAATTAAACCTCCCATGCCACCATAACAGGCAACAATTTCAAGCAAGAAAAAGCAGAAAACAGACTGTGCATATACTCTGGTTCAAAATAGATTTCTCATGTCAAATGGCACAGTTTTTCCTTTTTTTGCCATTAAAGAGTTATTTTAAATCCCCTGCTGAATATATTTACATGCCTAATGAAACTTCTCCAGTGATTCTTCTTGAATTACTATATATGCTTTAACACTGCATACACTAATAGTGTACACACATGCACAAATCCACACATAAATGCATGCACTCATGCACACAATACTCGGGCAAAAAGAATTAATGGCTTTTTTTTTGAGTGGATGCAACATCCTGTAAATATGTGAAACGTGAGCAGTGCTTATGGCTGGGTTCATTAACTAAAAATGGTGCTGTTGTCTGCACAATTCGTGTGGCTCAGATTCTAAGAGGGGATGACATGTAAAATGTTAATTTACAGACTCAGATCTTTTCAATTTACCAGCAGGGTCTCTCTCCACGAGGAAAATCACTGGTAGCTCACTACAATTCTCATGGAGTAACTGGAGCTGAGACCTCACTCAGCACCTGAGCATAAAACTCTGCAGGTAGTCTCCTCCAAGAAAAAAATAAGTTTTGAATGAGCTCCAACACATTTTCTGACATGTTATCAGGGAAAAATTATATCCCAAAAGCCACAGTGCACTGGGACTGACCAACATCCCAAACTGCAAGGGAAGAGCTGTTATGCTGTGAGGGGCAGCCAATGTCACTGGAGAAAACTCTTCTCACACTTTCAGCTAGTCCTTCTTTGGGCCTTTTCCCCAAATCCCCATCTCTAGATCACCTCCAGCCTGAGAGATCTGCTCATGGTCAGTCTGAGAGTCACTCAGAACACCCAGAACACAGCATGGGATGTCACTTCATCAATGAAGCTCAGACCTCACGTCCCCATCACAGGTTGATGCAGCACTTGATGAAGATACAATTAAGAGATGAACATCAAACCCCCATTATTTCTCCAAACTAGAACACCATCATTCCCTGAGACATTCCAGCACCTCCCTCTTCCATAAACACCTACAACACCCAACAACTTCAAGGGCCATAAATGGCAACTCAGTGCTTAACAATGAACAGATACTTAAATAATTTAAGTCTAAAATGCCTGAGCAGGTTCATCAGTGGTTTTGTCTCCCTTTCATAGATTCAGCTCTGTTGTATTCAACTTTAACAGGGTCTCACCACCTCCCTGCCCTTTGGTGTACAAGCTATTTTGGTTCCCAAGGTCTGTTCCATACAGAGTGACCTTTCAGCAGCAATTTAATGCCTTTAAATTCTTTTGTGTCCCCTCTGGTAGTTTAGCAGAGCAGTCACTAAGCCTGGGCACTCTGAGGCTGATGGGCATATCTGGGCTAGCCCACTCTGAGCTAACTGTGCTCCATTTGACATTCTCCAAGCACTGACAGTCCTCATTCAAGCCGAGTGTGAAAGTTTTTAAATTAGCTTTCACAGTTTGATTCACAGACAGCAAATGCAAAATGGCACAGGATTAATTTTTTCCCCAACAACACAGTGTAACAAAATAGCCCAAAGGCTATTTTACTTCATTTGCTTTAACTATTAGGGAAGATTCACAGCATAGACAATGTTCCAACAGAGACAAAAGCTCCAGAGGACTTTCAAAGCTCAGGATTGCCCCCATTAATTAGAGCACCATATGTTTGTGCAGCCTTTCCACTTTGTCACTCCACGTTAAAATGAAAGTCTTCACCATTTCAGACAAGCCACACTGATTAGTGCTTAAAATATGAACTCATCAATACATTCTTCTCCATTTTCTTATAGATCACATTTTTATTACACAATAAAGTCTGGCATTTGACTGAAAGCAGGCTATACAGAAATGCCTGTTTTCTTGGGGAAGTACAAATCGTGACTTCACGTGTCATCTGAGTGTCTTTTGATCCCTCTGCCTTCGTTTGCCAGGATACAACTTGAATAATGAATTACCTCTTGCAGGAATGAGTTGGTCACTTCCAGCAAACAGTGGCAGAGCAGGATGGAAATGCAGCTTGCTTGGCACTTTTCATTTGCCCAGCAATTACCATTAGGCACATCCACTGAGTTTACATGGTCAACTTTCTGAACATTCCCTTCAACAGAACTCCCAAGGACACAAATTTCCCTTTGAGGACGCACAGCGGGTGTGGATCAGCAGCTTCATCACCAAACTGAGGAGTTCATAACATATGAAGCCTCTACACTCCTTGGAAGAAAAAGATTTCTCCAGTTTCAGAGGCAAACTAAAATCTCCACCACGAGTTTAGCTCACCATGTCAAAGTACACATCAGAATATTTCACATAAGGTCCAAATCTCATCAGCACTCTTTAATTCAAATACCCCAATAACTACTAATTCCAATATAATGCAATAACTGTATCAATACACATCTCTGATGGGAACTGTCTTAAGGTATAAGCATTTACAGTGAAATTTTAAAAAAGAATTGCCAGTACAGGTGGATTCCAGCTTCCTGTTCTGGATTCCAGACTTGACACAGCCCAGGATAAGCAGTCACATCTGACAAAGTCAAAGGCCCATCTCTAAATATCAAAAGCTTAATCACTGAGGTGGATATAATTTAGATACTTCTTGACAGGATTCAGAACACTAATCTCAAATATTAACCCAGGTTTACAAGCATTTTCTATTTGAAAAACTTACATACTTGCATTACAGTGATCCCAAATATCTTGTCAACATGAAACCTGTTTCAAAGCAGGTTTACAAGCAAAGAAAAATCAGGAAATGTCTATTTGTTAAAATTTTTTAAAAAGAATCCACAGCAATCAGTGAAATGCATTGACAGGGTATTTTAAGATAATCTTGGAGATGTTTCTTCAAGCCAGTTCCAGTATAATGCAAAGCCAGTGACAAGTCAGTGAGACCCCAACCCCAATTCATCCCTGTCTGTCAGCAGGCACTCAAAGCAAGAGCAGACCTACCCTTCACACACAGCATCACTAAAAGACCACACCCAAACTAGCTTAAATCTCGCCAAAATTTGAGAATATTTAGAAAAGTGATGAGTTGACATGGAAAATCTCCAGCTGCAGTGAAAATCCTCTACACATAAACCTGGGAAAGAGGAATAGAGTTTGTGTGACTGGAACTAAGAGCCCAGGCAAGCAGGACTGGGCTGTGCAAAGAGCCCTGACAGTGGTGGGCAGGTTTGGGACCACAGCTGGCCCAGTTGGCACACGAGCAGTTGGGTTAAAGCTCATTTGGGTGCAGCTACAAAGGGCAGAACTGCAGCTCTCCATGGTGAAAGAGAGCAACTTGCATATATCTTTATGCTAATTTCATGCACTCTCTTCTGATGATGCTTCAAAAGGTGAAATTTTACTGACTTAAAGATATGAGAAAACCTAAGTTAACAAAATACTGAACTGAAAAATATCCTATTTCTAAAAATAGACCCACTTTGCTCATGGCTTTAGACCATTAGATCTTGTGTGTCACTACAGACAATATAAATCCTTAAGACAATCATGACGCTTTACACCCTTAAATATAACCCAACTATACATGGAACCTCCCTTTGATGCCAAGTACAACTCAAATGTTCCCTGAATTAACTTCCAAAGCTGATAAAGCTTTATCAGCTCAGATGGCAAATGACTGCAGGTTATTTGAGAGCTAAACTTGTCAGAAACTGCAAAAGAGATACAATCCAATTGTTATTGAAAGTAATGCAAACACTTTTCTGGTCACTGCATGTCAGGTGCTAACAGACATCAGAATCCCTGAACAACACATTGTGCTTGTGAATATTTATGCTTAAGGAACTTTGAATTCCATCCAATTGTCAATGGCACAGTGGAACTGATCAGCCCTGATCATGAAAGTCTTCCAGAGTATTCTCCTTTCTAAAACAAACTAACACTTTTACCTTCCTGAATTTGGCAGGAGGTGATACTACAAGAGAGACATTAAATAAAGCACAGGGGAAAACTGCTGGAAAAAACCCTCAAATAAGCAGTAAAAAAATCACTGCTTCAATATATTATTTTATATATTGACTAGATGGTCTCTATATGGGTGTCTCTATATAAAAGCCTGTCTTTACTTGAAGACAGTCTTCAAGTGGCAACCTGTAATCCAAAATTAAGTGTTGGTTGAACTAAATGGCACCAAAGAAAGAGTTAACACATCAATCATCACTCAGTTTAATGCAGTTTCTGATCAGGAACAGCAGGGAACAACAACTTGAAACCAGCTGTGCTGGGGCAGCAGAGCTCTGCCAATTGACACCAGAGCCAGGATCTGCCCCAGTGCACAGTTCCTTCATTCACTCCATTAATCATGTTGGCCAGCAACTCCAGAGTCCTAATGGGTGCAGAAAGCTATTGTGCACTTGTTGATTGCCAAGGCATCTGTGCAAACCCAGGGACATGGAAAGGAGAGAAGCAAGGAACCCCACTGTCAGAAATGAACCTAAATCAATACAAGTGAAACCAAAGCACTTGCCATGTAGGGCTGACTTCTTGCAAAGTATAAAGGCTATCCAAGCCTGCTTTTAGGCTGAAACTGTCTAAAAATGTTTATTGTTTGGTAAAGTATAAACCCATTTATTTATTCTTTACATTTAACCGTCCTAATGCAAACCAACGTCAACATTCAAGTGGCAAATCCTCAAGGTGAATGAACTAGCCGAGTTTCAGAAAAGTTTGGTTTTTCTTTCAAGGCACTACCAAGCTACTCGTGGTTCCTCACGAAGCTCAGTGCTGTTTTATTTTCTACTCCTATTTCTGAGACAACCAGCACGAAGCAAGAGCACAAATCCAAGAAGTGGAATGTCCAGGAGCTGTTATGCCTCCATGAGTAGCTGTTAATTCCAGCTGCAGCAGCCAGAAGAGCAATTTACCCCATTGCAAAAATTTTAGAAAGCATGATATGAAAGTGAGGGCAGCTTTATCATTACCTGCCTGTCCTCATTGCAGAAAGCTGCTTCCCCTTACCTTCTTTAAGTATCTACTAACAGTTTTTTTCATTGCAGTTCATCTCAAAAATTAATCATCATAAATTTAAACCCATTTTCTTGCAGTTCTGTCAGGTCTGGGGTGCCATTTCATTTATTACAAGACCACATGACGCATCAGGGCTCAGGATTTGAGCATGACATATTTTCACTTTGTTGTGATACCACATTCGAAAATTGTTCCTATCAATCTTTCACTGGAGCCAAAACTTAACTGTCTTGTTCACTGAAACATTAAATGCCAAGTCACACAGATGAATAAAAGCATTTGCAAGATGCAAACATTTGCAGAAGTTTCCTGTTGGAAGGGTCTAGAGGAGAGAACCCACAAAAGTGAACCGAGTCCACAGTCAGTACCCAAAGCCACTACTTTTAATCATTTTGGCCATCACTGAAAGTTACAAGATTTCATGAACAAGCTGACCTTTAAGATGGATTTTGGAAGGGCTTGCAGTTCTGATTTCCAAAAAAATACAACTTCTGTGCATTCAATGCTCAAAATGTGTGATTTTCTGCATCCTTCACCAGCCAGGACTGAACCCCCAAACAAACAGGCCGTGTACTTCCAGTCCCCATAATGCCTCATTTTCCCTCTAAACAGTGCCAGCAAACAGGCACATCCAACACTGTATTACTTTCTTCTCTCATTCCTGACCATGTCACACCCAGGTTCTTTGAGTGTGAAAGAGAAGCATTTCCCAGGTTCTAAGGCCAGAGGTAGCCCAGCCAATCCATCATGCTTTGTGTGCTAATGATAGACTCATGCAGAAGAGGCAGCAGGAGCAGTCAGAGGCAGCAGGCATGAAAAGGAGTGAATCAACTGTCAAGGCTTGGGATCTGAAGGACTGCGAGGCTGTGATTAGAATTTTCAATCAGGGCTTCCACAGTTCATCAGCTACAAGGGAAAAGGGGGGGGGACACACATATTTCTTCAGCAGCCCTTCCTGCTGTGGGCAAAGCCAGTTCTAAGGCATTAAAACCCAGGAAATCTGAACATCTTTGGCTTATAAGCAGGGTACTCCTCAGAGTAACAGACTTTCTGGGACTGCAGAGCTGCTACTTTTTGTTGGCTTACTCAAAATTGAAACGAGATTATTTGTAGCACAGCCTTTGAGCTCATGAAAAAGAAACACAGCTCTTCCTTCTCCTCCTGTAGGAATACTCATAGACACCTGGGAAAGAAGGAGCCTTGGAAACCTCTGCCTGTTGTCTTTAAGGATATGAAATGGAACAAAACCCACCAGGAATCCCTCATGAGAATTTGCTAACACGCTCTGTGAAGCTTTAGGGAATAAAAAGGCTGAGGAAATAGAGGGGAAGAAGAGAAGGGACAGCCTGCATGAAACCAATAGAGGGGAAGTATTCTCACAGCCTGCATGAAACCACCTGCAGCACTTGCCATCAAGGAGGCACAAAGGCACCTTTCCCTAAGGTAAAGAGGAGCAGCCAGTTTGCTGGGGGCACAAGTTCAGAACCAAACACATGGACTGACAACGGGGTTGGTTTGTCTTGGTAAAATGACCTCTGCTCAACCCTAACCCAAACAGGACTTGGAGTGTGGGCTGGTTCTGCAGCTCTGAAACCACGAGAGAGTCCCAAAAGCTCTGCAAACGTTTTGCCGCTTCCTTCCTCCCCCATGAAACGGAGAAACTCCCTGTCTCTGGACACAAACCTTGCAAGGACTCCTTCCCAAAGGGGATTGATGCCTCAAGAGATGATGCCTCCCCAAAAATGCCAGCCCAGCAATTGGAAATTGGGTGCTGGTGGCTCCAAGGAAATGCCACAGGGTCTGTACCCATGTCACTGCAGAGTCCCTGCCTCAAAATCTACATCCAAGTGACACACCAAGCAGATTAGACAGTTATTGAAATATATGAATGAGGCATTATTTTAAAAGGCAATTTTCTTGTTAAACTATGAATAATGAACGGTAAGGACAGATCTTATTTACATAATTAATGTTTCAGTTATTGATATTCCTTCAGAGGGTCACTAGCCTTTTTTCTCCAAGTTAATTAATTAATAAAGCAACTGCTTTTATGTAGGTAATTGTAATCACTTTAATACTCAAAGGCATGTAAAATATCGGGCTTTTTTTCTTTAATGTTGCAACTGGAGTGACACAACGATCATTTGCATAAATATAAACACTGAATTAGTCCATTTAACTCTTGACTAGAAAGAAATCCTTTGAAACTAACGGGAAAAAATACATTAATTATGGCCAAGCACGGGAATCTGGGCAAGACCACCTTTTGTCCTTGCATCACAACAATCCTATTTCCCCCTAACACAAATCTCACCTTCAAGACACTGAACTGCTCATGGTGCAAGTCTGTCCTCGCTTTTAGCTGAGGAGACAGAAGAATTTAGGAAAGAACACACTTTACGGAGAAACAAACACAAACTGAGAACTGTTGGCAATACTGGGAATATCCTTCTTATCAAACACAATATTCTTAAACCACTAAGAACTTGGAGTCGTCCCATTTCTGACCCTTCCATCACTTTGCTGCCAAACAAACATCTTCAGGGGGAGGTCCTCCTAAAGCACTGCCACACAGTTCTCCAAAGCCAATTATTTGTTGGGAAAATTTCACCTTGATTGTGTTAATGTGGTTTAATCAACAAGAAAGAAAGGAATAGAAGATGTTGGTAACTCATAACCAGAGTCCCCTCACTCTGGTATTTCCTCATCAGGACACTGCTACTCTTCTCCACTATCAAGCATTCTAAAACCTAATTTGGGTTTCTTTTCCCCCCTGTTTACACAGTGCCTAAGACCATGCAGGGAAGTGAAGGGAAGGAGGGCTCCAATCCACCTCCACAGATGTGGGGAATGGGATAGCAATACAGATAATAAATGTTATTACTTATATTATGCACTCATCTGCACCATATCGGCTGCTAAAACCTTGCAGATATTCCAGCCATCATCAAGAACCATTTCAACCTGTTTTCAGGCCCTAAATCTCAAATCTGATCTCCCTCCAAGAGATTATAACAAAATGTGAAATAACCTAAACATTGAAAGTCATTTCACAGAGAATTGAAATAGATACTGTAGGGGAAAAAACACATTCCAGGCTTGCAAATTCTTTTATGTGATCCTTCTTCCACATTCTTCCAGGGGAAGATCTGAGCTCTTTTCCACACAGCATTTTTAACCACTGGTTCGTGGTGTTTTCAACCCAAGTGGCACTCCAACCATGCAGGATTATGGAATGCAGCCACTAAATAGATTGTGAATAAAACAGATCCTCTTTCCTGTGTTCCTCACTAGTCACTGGGCCAAGGAGCACCATCAAGATCTGCTTCTTCAGTGCCTCACTTCTAAAGGATCGATGTGCTGTGAACACAGGCACTCCAGGACTTAATAAAATAGCAAGTTTTAAGTGCTCCTTACAAGACAAGAGTCTCCTTGCAGGCATGGAGGAGCTAAAGAGCTGCTATTACTGGGTATTTGTGGCTTTTTGTCAAAATCATACTTACTGAACACAGAGATGCTGGAGTGGACAGATCCAAGAGAAGACAGAAATGAAATTCCAAATTAACAAAGCTCCATTAAATCAACTTAGCAATTTTATCTCCGGGGATGACAATTTGGCTTGCAGTGGTGGGCTAAATAATGCAGCTCAACACATTAAGGATAGATCTGTATTCAAACTGAATGGACTGTTAGCTCAGGAAAAAACCAAAAAGACAGGAGGGAAAAGAAATGCTGAAGTAGCTGTTTCCTGCTCACAGCATGTTGTCTCTTCTTTATCTTCCACAACTCTCATGTTCATACATCTATCACCATATCTTAAACTTTTCTGTGAAAGAGACAAAACTGGCCTCAAAAATCTGTATCTTAATGGGTGCCATCAAAAGAAAGATCAATTCATCTGGATGCAGCACCTGTGCCATGCATAAAACATCCAGAAATCAGTGCAATCAAGAAGTGGGGCTTCTCCTTTGCCACCCAGTGCCTGCAACAAAATGAGCTGCTTTTATCATTTCATACCACAGATACCTCCCCTTCCCCAGAGGGCATTTAGCAGCAAACCTGGAAATTCCTCCTCTGACCAAGAGCCAAGTCCCCTTTTCTCTCCCTCTACTTCCAGCCATGTAGTTTTCCAGGAGGCAGGAAAAAGTTTCCCTATTGTCAGCACTAAAAACTTCTCTTTTTCTACTCAGCCACATTTTCATCAAACTTTAGCGCACACATTTTCTGCAACTGTTTGAAAACCTCAGGATTTAGGTTAGAGGAAGAACATGAAATGTAGGCTAGGCTGGAGTGGGCTTTCTAGGGAATACCCCACTAAAGCAGTCTCTTGGTAGGGAAGGTATCATCCTTGCTGTAAAAGCAATGATTGTTGAGCACAGATTTGCACTGGGCTCTGGAGGTTTAAAGTCTCAGAAAGACCTAATTTCGTTCAAAACTATCTGCTGGCTTCCTCTGGATTTTATCTCTATAGGAGTTCAGATGGAAGACAGAAATTAGGCAAAAGAAGGGATGACACAATACTAACAAAAAACTTCAGGTGGGTTTTCTGTCTCTTATAAACATCAACTAATGCTGTCACTTTTGCTACAGAATATTTATTTAAAGAACACTTCAAAGAGGATGTAAAGTCACATGATTTCTATTGCATCAAAGTAAGCAATCAAAACTTTAATGTATGTGCTCCTGTTCAGGCAAACCCATAAATATTTTTAAAACACAGCTATAATATTCCACCAATGTTTTTCCTCCTCTTTTTGCTCTAGTCGAGTTACATTTTTACTCCAAAAGGCATCCACTGGCACAGATATTCACACCACTTTCCCTACTGCAATCCGTTTGGTCCAGTTTAAACACTCTGCAGTATCAACAGCCTGAATGCACTTAAAAACTTCACAGGTGTAACCAGACAGACTACAAGGGTTAGGGATTTCTAACACCCTGCCTTTTAATGCTGCATATCATTTCCTTGGTGATGAAAGCCCTGGAAGTGAAAGGGTTCCACACTCATCCTTTGTGCTGCCTTTTCAGGACAAGCTGAGCATCACAAGCTTCCCCCAGACTGGGCAGTGTGGGGGACAAGACACACTCTGGTGGGTTTTTATTCCTTTCCCAAGATTTCAGTACATATGTATGACCACACCCCCCCCAATTTACCTGTTCAGCACATCAGTTACAAAAACCAGCCATTCTAATTTCCTTTACCCTCCTCCTCCAAGAAATGAATGGGTCTCTTGACTGATGGAAACCCTTTTAGCTGCCAATCATTTTGCTTTGCCCCTTCAGTCCCTCACACCACCAGCCTGGGTGAACTCAGGAGAGGCAGAGAAGTGATTAAATTGGAACACGGAGCCCTGAGAGCAATAACTAAGTGAGCAGTTACAAACAAATAACCCCCTTCTTCATAATTCAGTCCAAGGCATTATTTGATTTGGTGTGTGGTTGGGAAAGCCAGTCAAAGCAGCAGTGCTTTTTTACTAATGCAATAACATTACTGCTTAATGGCAAAAAGCACAGGAGAGCAATATATGGCCTACAAACACGAGTAAAATGTGCAAGCTTAACAATACAAGTTTATCTTCCTTATGAATTACCTAGGCAGTGCTTTCATTAGATGAGATCCATTGTTTCCTGGTCTGCAAATTACTTCCTGAATCTATTAACTATAATGGGAGAAATGTATTTTTCAGTCTCGCCCTCTGAAAAAAAACCACAAAAAAAGCCACAATAAATCAGTCTAAGCAGGTGAGACTAAACTGGCAACACAGCCAAGGTATTTCAAGTATGCAATCCCTGGCTCCTTATAACACTAAAGGATGTTGGTCTTTTTAGGGAGGGGGCACAGAAATGAAAGGATTTAAGTGTAAATTATGCAATGATAGTGTAATTCTGGAGTATTACCATGTGTGTGAAGGATTATTAAAGATCAGGTAGGATTTTTTGTGCCTTACTTCAGTCACCTCCAGGGAAACAAATTCTGCAGTGCTCCACAGGAGATGTAGAACAACCTGAGTATATTAAAAGGCTCATAAATATAATTCCATGAACTACAAGTTTTCTTTGTGACTCAGATACCTTAAAGTGCACAACACTTTTATCACAGTGCTTGCATGTCATATGTCTTTGAAGGATGACATTTCCACTCACTCACTTTGCATCTCCATGTCTTGAATTCTCCAGTGACTTCGAGGAGAGTAATGCTGCTTTTATTTATACCTTCCTCCAACTGAATTCCAATACCACATCCCAAACTCACTTCCCTAAGCAAAACACTTCAGACATGCCTAGCCACTAAAAACACCCAGATTATCCTGAAAAACACAGAGGTGGAGGTACTTTTACAGGTTCCAGCAAATTGAAGTCAACAGCCAATACTGGTATTATGTGGCAGAAGATAAAATGACAGAATGGCCTGGCTTAGAAGGGACCTTCAGGATCGTCTCAGTCTCACCCCCTGCCATGGGCAGGGACACCTTCCACTGTCCCAGGTTGCTCCAAGCCCTGTCCAAGCTGGCCCTGGACACTTCCAGGGATGGGGCAGCCCCAGCTTCTCTGGGCAATGCTGTGCCTCACCACCCCGACATTTACTGTGGTCTTGCTAATGACACACCAACTGCTATGAAAACTCACATTTGAATCACCCCAAAACACTTTGGTAGCACCAGAACCAGAAAACAACTACAGAAAGCCAAGCCCCTGAGCCTGCCCAAGGACTGTAACTCCACATACTTGCATTCCTTCTTCTTCAGGAGCTCCCAGTCCCTTCCCACGTGTAAGAGTTCATCAAGCTGGATCCATTTCCCAAGCTCCTCACATTTCAAATCCTCTTCTCACTAAAATCCAAACTCCAGAGTAAATTCTTCTCGTTCCCCTCAGCTGGAATCAATAGAACTCCTAATACCAGTGACCTTTATGTTCCACCCCCAGCTGCAGCCCATATTCCATCCACCCAAACAGCCACACCCAGAGCTCCTTCATTACCAGGTAACCTGTGCCCAATCTGCCCTGCCAATTACCTCTTGCATCTTTGAGCATAGGGTCTGGTATCTTGCCAAAAAAATCAGAGCAGGTTATTTATGAAGCTGCTGTGAACAGGAACATTGCTAAAAAATTCCCTTTAGAGAAGTTATCTATTCTCATTTTCCCTACTCAAAGCCAGGGCAGGAAGCACCACCGGTGGAAAAGGTTGTCTGACACTTCCCACTCCTCTCAATTACTTTGCAACTTGGCCAGATTTTTAACTCTTCAGGCTACAATTTTCCCCTGTCAATGGTGTTTGCTTTGGGGTGATTTTCAGGACAGGAGAGAAGAGGAATGAGTTGAATCACTTTCAACATTCAGACTGTAGGGAAAGACTGTGTTTTGACCACGTTAAATAATCTTTATGGGCTTGTATTGGAAAAGCTTTCTGAGTTTTGAAACTGGGAGTAAGAGTTGGTCTTCATATAATGGATCTGTTTTTCTGGGAGTAAGAGTTGGTCTTCATACAATGGATCTGTTTTTCTTGCTAATACTAAACACTCCCCCCAAAAAAGAGATTTTACATTTGTCCAGGGACCACTCCTTTAATACTGAAATCCCTCTACACCATCACCCCTCCAGCCTCTAGAAGGAACTAAAATGTGCATTCACATTCCTATAAACCATGTCCTGGAAAACTGACTGTTTCTTTAATTCCTGCTCTGAACTGCACAAAAACCAGTGGAAGTGACAGCAAGAGGCACCCAGAAAGCTGCTGAGTTTGAGTGCATAAAACACAAGAAGCAGCCCAGAGGAAAAAGGAATAGACTTTGACGTGAAGCCTTGTATTGCAAGAGGCAGAAGAGAAGAATTTCCAAGTGCTCTTTAATAATGGAGGACTTGGGAGGTTTAGTGTGGGAGTCAAGAGGTAAAAACTGCTCCAGGGGAGGGGGGGATTAGAGGGGATGAGACAATCATGTGTAAGAGAGGAGCTGCATCCAGATAAGGAGCTGTGAGGAAAGAAGAGCTAACTCAGAGCACCAGGAAACTGGGATTGAGAGCTCAATCAGGAACAGGCATCTTATTTCCCTCTGTTTAGGTCACAAAGAACAGGGCAGAAGGTGTTGTCACAGCTACTCAATTAAACCAAATTGTGTAAGCCTGTTCACAGGAAAAAAACCCCTGGTCCTGATGATGCACGTGGATCTCAACACGCTTTGCTCCTCCCTAGAAAAGGAGCTGTAATTTCCTCACTATATTAAAAGCCAGATCATCCTACCATTACTGCTGTTCTTCTTGTTGAATATTGTAAGCTGAATTATTCCAAATATCTAATTTCATTAGATGAATTTTCTAAGAAGACATAAATTAGGGCATATGGTTCATAATATTTTCACTTCCTTTCCTGGTAACCCATTTCACTAGTTTTACACTTCATCAATTTAAGTATTATGGCTAATATGTAACATTTAACTCTGTCACAAGAGGGAAAAAAATCCAAGTGTCTCATTAGGAAGCTGTGATGGCCATTTCAGAAAGCAGTGTTCCATTTTCTACCTAGAGCCACTATATATGAAGGCTTTGGTCTCAGAAGCCCTTGCAGAGCTTACAGGTGTCTGTGCAGGGCAAAAAGCTCTTTTTACTGCTCTCTTGGGTACATGGCAAACTGGATCCCCAGGGGACAGAAGCCCTGTCTGAAAGGTTTGCAGCTACACAACAGCAGCACAAAGCATTAAAGCAGAGCATGGTAAGGTCTGGTTTGGCACAGCATAAAACCAAGGGCAAGCAACAGCTCATTTATATTAAGCAGAACACATTCCTACCCACAAGTGGATCAGCCCCCACTGTACATGAAGATCACCTACAGCCAGGAAGAGCATCTCTGACTAACTCCACAAAAGTGAGCATCAGAAAAGCCATTTTCTACCCAAACCTCTGCACTGCAACGTGACAACAATCTTTCAAACGTCAACAGGTGTCAGAAAATCATACAAGAACAGAAAGAAACATAGAAAAAGCTTTCACAAAATAGAAAGAAGGTTGAAGTCTCGATTACAACATGCTGTCTTGACTCACAATCTCTGCAAAGATATACAAGGAACTGCTTTACACATCTTTGTGAACACAGATGAACTCCACTTCTTCCAAATAAACAGGATGCAATTCTGTCACATGCTAAGAATTCTTCTACAGGTTGTATTAGTGCCTTAAAAGCACCAGTGATCAATCAGAATTATCACAGGAGGGGATTCAGAGTCATGTCAGGTTTTTGAATGACAGAAATATGTAAGGCTTTGCACTACAAAAAGACTGTTCAAAAATAGAATCCATAACATAATCATCTACCCACGCTCCTGAAGAAGCAGGCCAGCAGATAACACCTTTGAAAAAAACAACTAAAAGGTATCCACTCCAGTTTATTAACAGAGCATTACACTGTTTCACAAGTCACTGCTAAATACACAATTATCCAGTGAATAAAAAGGAAGGCTGTTTCTTTTCTGCACCCTGACTCGTCCCTGAGCTGCTTTTTTCACACTCTATGTTTGAAATATTACTGGGTACACTGTAGCACAGCTCCTAAGGCTATAACAACAAATGTAATAGGCTTCTCTGACTTAAAAAGGTAACCTTTGGCAGGTTAGATTGCAGGGGGGAGGGTCAGTAAGACACTTTTATAGGTGCCAAAACTCAAGAGTTTCTCTCCCCAAGTATGATATACAGCTCAGGAAGGACATGGACCTGCTGGAGCGAGGCCAGGGGAGGGCACCACATGGATCAGCAATGCTAAGAGAACTGGGATTGTTCAGCCTGCACAGGAGAAGGGTTTGGGGTCACCTCTCCCTGTCCACGGCAGGGAGGTTGGAACTCGATGATCTTTTAAGGTCCCTTCCTACCCAAGCCATTCTATGATATTGTTATGAAACCATAAGACTCTGTTAGTAATTCCTGCTTTTCTATAAATCCTATATAATATACATATTAAACACATATATATATAAAGATCTTTTTCATAAGCTTTAAATCTGAAAAAATATTTAGAGAGAACAAACATGCTTGATTCATTCAGGCAAGACAAAGCAGCAGCACTGCACCCTCCCAAGCATCCACTTCTCCTGTGCCCAGTTCATTGCTCCCCAGGTAAGTCACACCCTGTCCCCACTGCAGCAGCCAAGGACACCTTATTTGCTCCTCAGAAGGAGTGACCCTCATTCCTGCAGCTCCAAGCCCTTCCCAGCACTCTGCAGACCTCACACTGCACTGCACAGAGATGCAGTAACAAACTTTACAAGTTACTGCTTCACCACCATTGTTCACTCCAAGGAAATTCCCTTTTTAAAAAGCACTTTGTGAACTCTACTCCAGGTTGCAAGGCACTTTGGTCCTCCATGTCTACTCCTCAAACTTTTATTACAGTAAATAATCTATGTGATAGTTTAATATTTAGAAGATCTTTACTTGCATCATCCTTATAAATTATTCTCCTATTAATGAGTTATTTGATCTCAAGGTATTAGCACAAAAAATGCATTGTTCTCTGCACTGCTCTGTAACCTATGTGCTTGCCTTTTGCTAAAAGCTTCTCTTCAAAGTGCTATTATTAATTGTCAAGCATTGGAACTGTTCCTCCAGACATCATCCCCCTTACTTTCAAGACAGGCAGACAAGATTTTCTCCACTTTTTTGCAACTCAAGTACAAGCTAAAGCACATCTGAATACACAATTCATTCTATTTAGCACTGTCCTCTCCCTAATGTCTCCAGTGCAGCCAAGCTCTTACAGGAAGCAATTGCTGGAACAATTAGGACTCTCAGAAGGGCTTAGCAAGATTAATACACGCTATGTCGTCATGTCTGCATTCTTCTCTCATGCAGGGGTGTTAAAGGTGCAGTCCAGGAGAAGTGTGCCAGCAGGGACCAAAGCAACAACCTTCTCCAACTCCAGCCTCAGCTTTTTCCCACTTTATTCATGGGAATACTCAGGACTATCACAAACTGTGTAACTTAAGGGGCAACATTCACATCCAAAATGGTGAGGAATCCTCAGAGATCCTGATTTCCGTTTGTTTCCTTTTTTCCCAGTATTGTTTCAACACACAACAGTGACCCTACACTGATCTCCACAATGGAGGGGGTTTTTGGGAGAAGAAAGCAGATGTACCTTAAATCAGCACAATTCCTGGTGGTTTCTTCATGCCTTTTTCTCCTACCAAACCAAACCCTAGGCTGGCTTGGAAAAATCCAATGTTAGCCTTTCTCATGAAGATATATGTGCACACAAGAAAATAAGATACACTCACTACCATTCAACCTAAGAATACTTCTATTTAAATTAATAAATAAATAAACACTGTGAAGGAGCCAAAGATAATGCAGCACAGCCCACCAAAATGAGAAGTCTTAGAGCTAGTGCCATTACAGACATTAAAATTGATATATTATAGCCCTTTACTCATTGTCTGCATTGCAAATTATGTATACACTTTTGGCCACAAAGAAGAAAATAACCCTGTATTCATCAGGACAATTTATTATGGTATTCCTGGATCCACAAAACACAGGATGCCTCCAGGTAGCATTTTCCTTCTCTGCACTGTACTTCTTCCCATGTCCACCAAAAAGTTCCATCTCCACCCAGTGATTAGCAGAGCCAGCCACCCCCAGTGGGTACGGGTCACCTGCAGTCTGTTCTCTGAACTGGAGATGATCTTTGCAATAAAGAACACACTTCTGTCTCTGCTCAGGCTTGAGCAATATTGCCAAGCTTGAGGCACATGATCTGCTCCCCTGCAGTTCTGCTGGCTGCAAAAAGGCAGTGAGGAGAGAACAGGATTTGGTGACAGAGAACAGGATTCCTCTCACCTGAATTTCAGCTGTCAGGACTGGACATCCTGTACAAGGTAACAAACTCAGCTGCTTCTACACAGACTGGTGAGAGACAGAACCATTCCACAGTGTTCTCCTTCTGCAAGCTCTTCATCTTATCCAGGAGTCCAACAGAACAAATTATGCCAGAATGAAACATGATATAGGGACAACCACATACAGGTACATTGTTAGACTGACAATCCTACCCCAAGAAAAAAAAGGAAAAAGTAGAACTGCAAACAGAGCTCTTTTATAAAAACCACTTGCTGTTCTTTGTCAAGCCCAAACTCGGGAGTGCTGAAGTCTCAGCCCTGTTTTGAGGCTGTGGCAGAGTTATTTTTTCTAGTGTTCTTTCACATAAAGAGGATTTCATGTCCTCTCCACGAGCATCCTGCACTGAAATCCAGAAACTGAAGCTCGGCACAGTGGGATTCACTCCGTAACAATTCTCACTTTTCTCTGAGGATCATTCTGCACCAAACCCAATTAGCATTTGCTACAAATGTAACATAGCAACAGCAGACAAGCCCTCATTTGATGGAAATCGGTGTAGTGGTTCTGATTTGAAAGAACTTCCCCAAATTTCATCAGCTGTAACTCTCTCACAGTGCTGCTGAATAGCTCACTCCATCACCAGGGAGGTGAGGAGCAGAAAACTGGAGTGCCAGGAACAGTAAGTGGTCAATTCAATTCGTTATCCTCTTTAGGACTTGGTGAACATTTTAATTCTCTTGTTTTCAGAAGGAAGAAAAATAGGTCAGACTAGATGAAAACTATCACACAGGGATGGTGGGTGGAAAACTGTCCTGAAGCCATAATCTGAGATTTGATTACTTCAGCAGCCACAATAAAACCCCATTCATAAAATAATCTTTAATAAACTCACTGATGGCTTTTTTTCACTGTTTTCAAACTTGAGCTAACTGCCAACACGCTGTGTGAAGTAGCACTTCCTGTTGATTTGTTTTGTATTAATTACAGTGTAATTAAAAAGGGGAGACTTTATTGCCAACATCTACCAGGTGTTTTCAAACAATAAACAGGGGCCGTAACATTTTCAAATGGCACTGTCGGTGCCACTGGGGCACAAGGAGCAAATTTCAAAATGCATGCACATCCATAGAAAATAAAATCCTAGAATGGAAAAACCTTCATTATGCTAAAAAAGGGAGGGGAATCCACAAACTGGCAAGCCCCTTGGTATTTGTGGTAGAGCTGCTAGTTGAGACAGGAACACCTAACAGGTCATCCAATCATGCCATTAAAAGGTTTGAATTTGCCAACTGGCCTCAGAGCTTGAAGGAAACTGACATAAAAGGCAGTAAAAATAAAATTAACTGTGTGTTTTGTTACCTAAAGGAATGAGAGGGAAAATCAAACTATAAATACAGTATCCATGGCATTGAGTGTTGATGAACTGGAGAGCAGTACAATTTCCTCAATATCAGCTGGACTGCATTAGAGTTTCAAAAGTATTTTGCTTTCTCCCTAATCACCTTTATGCTTGGCTTGATCATGCAGCTCCTTGGCAAATCCTAAGCCCTGAATGCTCTCCTGCACTAGTGCACTGGAGTCCAAGTTATTAGTGCAGCCCATCAGCACTAACCTGGAGATCAAGGAAGCAGAGTCTCCTACTCCACCATAGCCACAAGCAAAATATGAGAGGTTCAAAATGGTTTCATTTGCAAAGGTTATACAAGGAAGTAAAAAAAGAAGAAAAAACAAATTCCTCATGCTAACTACCTGTTAGAAATATCCTAAACACAGAGAAAGCTTTTCTCTCCTCCCATCAACACTGACAGGCTGCTGTGAGACAGAATTAAAGGGAAGATATGAACTCAATAAGGGGAGAATTCCAGTGACCTACTACATGTTAATGTGGCCCAAAGCACATGCCAATTGAACTGTTATGGCCACTCTGCAGGCAGAGACTGACAGGCCCTGCACAGGCTGTCAAATTACTCACACTGGCTGCTCCTGCCGATCTCTTCATCCTGCCTTGAGCTGAGCAGCTACTGCAGGCACCTCAATAAACCCAGTGAGGGTTCAACAAGTTGAAGTGCTCCTTTTCTTTGCTGTTTTAGCATAGTTTTATTGAGCAGCATCTCAAGTAATTGGGAACAGAAACGAAGCTGGTTTTTTAAGTGTACTGAGATAACTCACGATTTCCCCCTCAGTTACTTCAAGTACTGAAAAAATATTAATTATAATCCTTTAGGTTGAGAAATGACCAACATGATGCCTGCTACTCTCTAAGTAATCTTTCATCAGGGTGGGAGACAGTTATGTAAAAGAAACATAAGAAATGTGCATTCCAACAGTTGGATTCCCAGTAACTGAAGTTCTTCATTTTCAAACGGGTATAATTAAAGTCTTGGCATTTCCAAATTCTAAATGTGGAGCTACAAACACCAACAACACCATGCAAACATTTCAACTGATGGATAAAATTATTTTTGGTAGGTACAACTAAGACAGGTGTACGTTCCAGAAGTCACTTTATGTTGTGCAGGAGTGACCCAACTTTTAACCAAGTTGGTGTCATGACACCAGATGACCAGATACAATAAAAATAAATTGTGCCATGACTCGAATGCAGCAACACTGCAGAACCCACTGCAACTTTGAAACTTCCTGCACTTCCTGCAAAGTGTGCATTTCAAGTCACTTAGTGCTATTGAAAAGTTACATCACTCATAATATTAATACCCATTATTGCTCAGTATGCATAGTTGTTCTTCTTTTTTTTTAATTTTGTCATCTATTAACTCACTAACCACTAACCCTATCTAAAGGGGTGTTTATTCTCAGCTGTCCTAAAATGAAAGTGGAAGGGAAAACAATCTCTAACTAGAAGGCTAACAGGTTTTAAACTCAACACTTTAAAAGGGAAGAGCTAGACTTTTAAGCAAAGGAAAAGCAACTCTTGTCAGAAGGAATTAAGCAAAACTTCCCTGAATGAGACTCACTAAGCACAAGAGTTCTGCAGTTGCAACATCTACTCAGTCTAAGAGCAAGGAACTGTTTTCAGGCAACTGTTGCTATGACCTTGAATTTCTACAGACCCCAAACTTTCCCAGCCTTTCCAAGAACAAACCTGATAAACCTGTAGAGGTTTAGAAAGTTCTTTTCCATACACAGGTTGATTGATAAGCTTTAAGAGTGTATCTTGGGACAGACAGACTGAGGGGTCCCACAATGTAGAGAGTAACACCTGGAAAGGGGTTTGCACACCAGGAAAGGGGTTTGCACACCAGGAATTGCTCCAGGAGGCCACAACTGCAGTGCCTGGATGATAATCAGCTCCCAGTGAGCTTCAAAACATGCTGACCCCAACAAATACATTCAGTAGCACTTCTCATCAGCAACCCTGTGAGGGCAAAAAGCAGCAATCACCCACATCAAACCCCCACCAGTATCCCTGTAACACTGATAAGGGTAGTTATACTGCTTTTCCCTAAAAAAAAAGGCATTTTTTGGAGATTCCAGCTCCATCTTCGGTAATAATGGGGGGACTTTGTATTAGAGGACTCTTGATTACCCTCAGTACCAAACAACTACACACTCACATTCAGGTATGAATAATTCCAGCAGCCTCAGTATTGTCTTGTTGTCTCCCTCTTCACAAATGTCCTCTAAATGTGATCTCCCACTAAGTACTCACTGAGGAAAAGCACCTCCTAAAACCACAGGGACACTGCCTAACATCGAAATCTGAAGTTTCTGCAAGAGAGCAATGTGCCTACTACAAGAAAACAAAACAGCAAGCACACATGCAGGATAGGATTATTTGATTCAATACAATATAAATTAGGTCAGACTCCTCTATGGAGAATTCTGTGTCAAGAACTAGGTGGTCCACTAAATTTCTATTCATTTGCCTTCAGGCTTGGGGAATTGCAAAGACTCTCAAGAAACTGGTGCTCCTCCACCCACAAGAGTAATCACTATTTGGGGGTGGGGGGGAATCTCTCAAGTTTAACTGCTTGACAATACCTGGAGACCTGAGAAAACTTTACATAATAAAAGAAGCAGCTAATAAATCCTTGCATACATATAAGACATGCATACATTTACCCATATACAGAGGCACACAAAATTCAACAGATCAAAAATCAGCAAGTGTTTTTGTGTACTTGGGTATTACACTCCTCTCTGGGGGGGTTTGATGCTGTACATACCATAAAATCACAGAATGGTTTGGGTTGGAAGGGACCTTAAATGATCATCTCATTCCAACTCCCTGCCATGGGCAGGGACACCTTCCACTAGCCCAGGTTGCTCCAAGCCCCATCCAACCTAACCTTGGACTCCTTCAAGGATGGGGCATCCAAAACGTTTCTCAGCAACCTGTGCCAGTCTCACCACCCTCACAGGGAAGGATTTCTTCCCTGTATCGAACCTAAGAAAATATTCTTCTCCTTAAGAATACAAAACATAAAAAATAAATATAAAAGTAAGAATCCAGGCATCCTCATTAACCCAACAGCAATGGAATGGCTATCTGTGGAAAGTGCAAAGGATCACAGGCTGCACTTTTAAAACACTGCATTTTCAAAAGCTTGCCCACAGTTATCCTCCTTCCTGATTCTATAAGCAACTGAAGGAAAGCTTTACACCTCCAAGGGCCATAAGTTCACGTCAAGTACTTCACACATCTAAGGAGAGGACTGAGACAGAGCAAGATGTGACAAGCAGCCCTTCAGCAGTCCTGTTGCTCCACTGGGGATGGATGTGGTCAGGACATGTAGCTGTCTAAGGAGCTGGGACTTGGAGAGCTCTTCTCCCACAGCTGAGGACACAACAGCCCTCAGCGTCTGCACCTGAACAGACACACAGGGTCACTCCAGGGTATGGGCTTCACTCAAAAAGCAATATATTGATTATATATTGATCAGGAGACAAAAGCTGACAGGTCTTGCTTCTGATCGGGTTCTTCGATGTGACACAGACCTTTAAACTGATCCACCACTGCAAACAGGCTGCACAGAGCCCACCAGAGCCAGCAAGGATTTGTGTGTGTGGCTGAACCACTGGAAATAAACCAAGTAAAAGACTTTTCATTACCCCTGCTTTTATTGCACAGTTATAAGCAACAAACACTGCTTCTCCCTGCGACACTTGAAAATGTGTTTGGCGGCTGTGAGAGATTAGATACACAGACAGGGGTACCTTTCCTGGAACTCCCAGGATTGGGTTTACTCACCTTTTCTAACTTGTGACAATTCTGCTGCCTTTAAACACACATGGAAGATTGAATCATGGATGAAATTCTTAAACCACCACCATGAAATGTAATTTTGCTGCAGTTAGACTGGGGAAAAACTAGTGTTAAGGGCAAAATAGAGAGCTGCAGGCTCCCTATGTGACAAAGTATGAAAATGAAAAGGTTTCAATCTGATTAATTACTTGGTTTAGAGTATATGCTTTTCATTCTACTGTATCAAAATACTCATAATAAAACAGTGCAGCTGATGAAGTCAAGCACTGCCTTACAAAGGCTGGCAAATTTGCAGAACAGCACTTGAGGTTCAGATTAGTAAAATCCTAATGAATATCTACTCTAATACCCATGTAATTGCAGGGAATGCATTTGCAAGTGGCACAACTTTAAAAAAAAAAGAAAAGGAAGAAAAAAAAAAAAAAAAAAAGAAAACATTGATTCAGTTGAAGTCCAGACTGTGATTTTGGTGTCAATTTAAGAAACTTCCCTGGCATACCGGAAGAAGAAAGTTGCTTCACCCTTGCACTAAAAGTAACAATGTCAACATAATCAATGTCATCATTTTTGTCCCAGACACCAAAATGGTTCCCATTTTTATCCATTTTATCCAAGGATTGCTTCATCCAAGTGTCCAGCTCTTCCTGCTCCCTGTCTGAGGAGCTGAGCCCAGCACAAGCTCCTGAAAGCCTTTGTTGGAACTACATCCACGTTGCACTTCTTTTGGGAGCCAGTACCTGCCACCTCCACACCTCACCTTCCCACCCATAAAAACAGGATAGCACAGCACTTATTTTATCCCACAGATCCATCAGGACAATAAATTATTTAAAGATAGAACTAGTGCTGAAGGCAAGTGCTGCTGAAATAATAGCAAATAGTACAGGACATATGAGAGACCAAGTAATCATGTACTTCTATTCCTAAGTAATTGGCTGAGCAAACGTATTGTGATCCAGCAACTCTGATTAATTCAGCAAGAATGCTTGGGTAGTGTTTATAAAAACCAAGTCATTACCTTGACTAAACATTGACTTGGACAGTTAACTTTAACCATCAAGACCTTGACTAAATATTGACTGGGAAAGTTAATTTGAACTATAACATCGAGAAAATCTTGTTCCTCTTTGCTAGTATTTGCTATCACTTTAAAATGTAAACACCACTAAAAATAGGTAGCTTGGCTGCTGCTAAATCCAACACAACTATTGTGCAAAAATAGGAAAGCTGAAATGTTTGAAAGACAACGGGCCTGTTACGGAGGAGAGGGAAAGGTCAATCTTCCAGTGTTTTGCTTGAGCAAGGACCTCTCAAAACTGTTCAAAAAGACAATCACAAGGTTCATGGCTTAAATTTATTTTTATACATATATGCAGGGTCTCACAAAGTATATTTAAAAAACTGTGCCTTGCTCCAAGAACCAAGCAGGCTGACCACCAGGACAAGGTATCTCTACTTTTGAAGCCCTAGTAGCAGCTTCTTCAAGCCTACATCCTCCACTATTGGCATCACTTCATCGTGTGAGGCCATGGGTCAAAGGACATACACAGGGTCTCTTTCAGTAGCTGAGTTCAAAAAAAAAAGAAAAAGAAGAAAATCAATTTCAATCCTCCTAAGATGAAACCACTGATGTGTGCAGTCACTAAAGTCCCAGAGGTAATCCTACAAGAAAACATGATGGTGTCCTCCATCACTGTGTTGAGATACTGTTAAAATGCAGCAAAATCATCTACGAGGTATAGTCCCAGATCAAAACACTCCAAACTAAAAATGTGCATTTCCAGACCAGTGTGAATAGTGTGTTTTAGGTGTGTAATTGAAGAAAGCGGTCATGACAACAAAGGGCCAAGGAATCTTATGTTTCAGGAAGGTCTTGCATATGTGGATAAAGAAATAACGCTGTGAATCCAGCACTAATCCCACCCACAGTTTCAGTTCAAGAGTTTGAAAGTCCCTTTTAGCTTTGTGCTTTGGTTCCTTTTTTAATACATCAGCCGCCTTTAGCACACTGAATGAAAAACAGCTTAAGAGCAAATACAAAAGACATAAATCTCAGCTACGAGAGGAAACATCAAACTGGTGAAAACTTGCTCTGCCATTATTTTGGAGTATAGTAGTAAGGAACAGATTGACACTGGCGTTACGGGGGGCGAGGGTGGGGAATGAAAGAACAATAAACAATACAGTCATCAGGAGTTTAACACAGCGCTGTGTCTTGCAAAGGAAACATACTGTGAAACAGCTTGCGAGATAAGCTTCGTCAACGATAAGTAATTTTTATTCCGTTTGAGTGGCTGAAAACAATAAACATGATTAAATGCTTCAGACATGCATTCAGAATTTAGACAAATGGTAAAGAGTTCCAAGGACTTTGCTTTCAAAACTACTTTGGGGAAAGACCGAAAAATTACCTTAACCAGTTTGAAACGTATAATAAAACAGAAGTTCCCGGGGAAATTAAAAACTTCCCATTCATCTGCAAGCTCCACGACCCTCCACGCCACAAACCAGCTTTGTTATCCACTGTTCTTTACTAACATTACTGGTTCCAGTTTCCCACTTCACCATTCCCAGAGGCACTTCAGACGTGCCGGTCACGAACGTGAGTTCCCATGGTGTGAAACACCCCGGAACACACCAAAGGAAGAGGCGGCTCCGGGGAATCCACAGTCCCGTGCCTGTCCTGCCAGCCCTTGCGGGGTCTGTCCCGACTGTCCCGACACAGCCTGGCAGCAGCTCCCGCACCCACCTCCCACCGCCCGCATCCCGGCAGCGCTCCCAACTTTCATTCCCCGCTGCCTGCTCCCTTTGGTTGTCCACACACACAAAAAAGCACCCCAAAACATTCCGATCGGGGCAGAGGAGGGGGGGATATTGCTTTTTCTCCCCTAAAGTAAGGGCTGTAAAGGAGAGCGCCGCTGAATCAAGCGGTCCCTCCGCACCCCCTCGCTGCCCGCACACGGCGAGGAAGGCGCTGCGGATGCTCCCGGGGGACTCGCGGGCGGCCCCGGAGGGGGGACCCCGGCTGGGGAGGGAAGGAGGGATGGAGGGATGGAGGGATGGCGATCCGTGCCCTCCGCCCCGCTCCAGGCGCCATTCCCCGCCGCTCCTCAGCGCGGCGTCCCCGGCCCTGCCGCACCTTCCCGGGGAGGGAGGGCAGCGCCGGCGCCGCCGAGCCGGCTCCGCATCCCGCCCGGCAGCGGGAGCGCCTCCCGAGGGATGCGGCCACTACGCAGGATGCGACCGGCGCTTCCAGCCCGGGGACACCCCCCCACCCCGGCACGGCGGGGGAAATCCCGCAGCCACATCGCCTCCGTGGGTCCCTCCTCGATTTGGTGGGTTTGTTTTTTCCCCGTGCCCCGTTCCTGGGGATGGCGAGAGCGGCTGCCTCTGCCCCCGCGGCTCGGCGGGCTGTGCGGCAGCCCCGCATCCCTCTGCCCCCCGAGCCGGGCAACTTCCCGCGACTCCAGGGGCATTCCAGCCCTTTCCCCACCTCGTGGGGGGACGGAGAGAAGGATGAGCGAAAAATAAAACTTCTTTGAGAGAGAAGCAGCCCTTCCGTGCCCGCTGCGGGGAGCGGGGTCCCCGCTCACAGGAGGAGCATCCCCCGCATCCCCCGCGCCCCAAATCCGCCCCGGGGACGAGGGACCGGCTCGCTCACCTGCCCCAGCGAGCCCTCTCCTCCTCGCATTCCTCTGCTCCCCATCGTGGGCGCAGCAGCTGCTGTTATTCCTTAGGATACACATGGCTCGTCCATGCTGGGAGAGCCGCCTTCCCGCGCCGCCTGCCCTCTCCGGCCCCGCCAGCGCGGCGCTGAGGCCAGAGGGAGGGGAAAAGGGAGGTGTGCGGCGGAGGAACGCGGCTGAGCAGGGGTCGGTCTCCTCCTCCTCCTTCTCCTCCTCCTCTTCTCCCAAGGCTGGGGGTCTCAGCGCCGCTGTGCAGCTGGGCAGGGAAAGGGGGACGGGAGGGGAGGGGGCTGGCGGGGACGGCGTGTCGGCTCGTCCCCAGCCTGTCATCATCGCCCCCGGGGCAGCGCAGCCCCCGTGGGTGACCCCCGCAGCATCGCGACCCCTGCAGCATCGCGACCCCCGCAGCATCGCGACCCCCGCAGCATCGCGCTCCAGCCGCTCAGCGCCGGGGGGTGTCGGCGCCAGGGGGTACCAAGGGGTACCAGGGGCTCCCCCGGGGGTACCAAAGGGTACCAGAGGGTACCAGGGTGAGTGGCGGCCGGGGGCTGGGTGACCAGCTGGTCCCTGCCCACGCGTGGAGCCCGGACACGGCTCGCCCCCATCCCCCGAGCCGGGTCGGGGGGCCCCCACCCTGGCCGTCACACTGCCACCACTGTGCTGCTTTTCTCATGGCTTCTCGCAGTCACCCATGAAAATTTAATGAGGCATTTAGGGCTGTTACCTTCGGAGTCAATGGAGGAAGCATATTTAGCCTAATGCACTCGCTGCCGAGCCAATAGGTCTGTTGCAGGCGGATCAGAAGTCATGGAGAGACTCTCCTTTCAACGCAAAATTCACGACCCATTAAACTTATTCTGTGATAACAGCTTCTTTACAAGCGGGGACCCATAGAAAACAGAGGCTGTCATGCACTTCCCGAAAGGATTTACATACAGAGAGAAGTACGTTTGCCAGGTTATTGCCATTTCACTAGTATTATCTCCAATCAATGCATAAAAGCAGCGCTGCTCTCGCTATAACGGAGGTAAATGACTAAAAGAAAAGCTTTTTGCAGCCTCCAGATAGATCTGATTTGCCCCCCGGGGTCTGAGTGGCCGCGTCTGCCTGGGCTGACAGGGGAGAGGATTCAAACCATTACAGGGTATTGGATGTGATCAGAAATTACGAGCGAGATGTTCTGCCAGACACGCAAACACCCAGCTGCTGATGTGCGCTCCTGGAGATGACAGCCAAGGAGCCATCACCAAGATGCTCACAAGGTAGAAAGGTGTCCACAGGTTATTTTCCCTCCACCTGACAGGCAGGAGATCTGACCCAATGTGGCAACACGCTTAACAGGGCAGGGAGCGCCCATCCAGGAGCAGAGGGAAAGGCTGAGAGAACACATTGGAAGGACACGCAGAGATCTGGTAACATTCTCAAATATTATCAGTTTCATCTCCCTTTAATTATTCCTTCCATAGCACATTAGGTACTAAGCATAAAAGATAAAGTCATGCAATAACCTTTACAATGTAACAAAAACGCACTTCAAAATTCAAGCCGCATCGGTTGACGGAACGGAGACTTTAACTATGGACCTGTTCTCTTCATTTCAATTTATTACAGAAATGAAAGGTGAGATTTGCAATTGAACCCACTTATTCTGATGTGAATTAAAAAAACTAAGTCCTAGTAGTCAACTTAATTGCAGCTATATTTCCTGTTGGTGAGAATTTCAACATCTTGTAAAACAACTTAAGGAGAAATAAAGTCCTAGAAGTCACTTTTTCATTTCAGCATCCTTGAGAAGACATGTGACTATGCTTGTCTGTAAGTCCAATAAAATGCTGGTGATCCTTAGTTCCCAAAAAGCATGTTTTTTTGTTGGGGAAACAGTAAATTAACTGCTCTACCCCCTTGCCCATCACACTATAAAATGAAGTTGCATTTGCTGCGTTGCTGGCCTATCTGAGGTCCTGCAGTTTACAGGAAGGGTGCTCATGGTTGACTGAGAAGAGAAGGAACTCTGAGGGAGTGTAAACTTCATTCAATTTCTTAAATGTACGGATGCAAGTCACACTTGCTAACAATATTTTTTAAATATAAAAGACTACCAGCTCACAGCTTGTAATATGAATGCAAATTAACTTGTAATTATAATATGCAATTTTCTACTTTAAAAAAAAAAAAAAAAAAAAAAGAAAGAAAAAGAAAATAGAACAGACCTGAAGAGTAATGTGATCTGCAGTTCTTCATTGTGTTCCTTCATTATGCAGGAGTTGCCAAAAGGAATCTGCTCT
This sequence comes from Anabacerthia variegaticeps, assembly GCA_035583185.1. Lineage (NCBI taxonomy): Eukaryota > Metazoa > Chordata > Aves > Passeriformes > Furnariidae > Anabacerthia > Anabacerthia variegaticeps. The sequence goes on along the minus strand of JAWWEW010000006.1, from coordinate 3,889,403 downwards.
GCTTTACTGTAAAATATTTTTTAGGCCATAACTTGGCAACACAAAATCTCACATGAGGACATATACATGGTAACAGTTCCTTCCCTATAGTGAAAAACTTGACCAAAAAGCAAAAGAGCAAGAGATTTGGTGTGAAGACTGACATAGCCTTCTTTGGTATTATCTGCAAAGCTTATTTCAACTCATCATTCCTATATTCTCCTTCCTGATGATGCACTATGCCATCACAAATTACGTGATAAACCATTAAGAGTTATATATTGACGTCTGTAGGCCAAAGATGTCATTTCCATTAACCACTGACCAGCTGGAGGCCTGAAGATGGAAACCTAAAAGTGTAGCTCTCCATTATTTTCCAATGTGTTGAGCAGACACCTTTGCAGCTCAGTCCCTTAGTGCTTGCTACAAGAACTGAAGGCAAAGTAGTGTCATCTCAGTTCCTGATTAGACTCATACTAACAAGAAAATGATCATAAGCTGTTTAAGTGTTCCTGTGCACATCAGTTGAGATAAGGATGAATTCATTGTTATAGCCAAGAGCACTGCACAAATTGTTTAAAGAATTGCCTCGAAACAAGATTAGAATATTTGCTACTGATACCTGCAGATGTGGATTTTAAGTAATTTGTTATACTACCCAATTTCAGTAAGAACTGCAGTTGTTAGTAAACTGTTGTACCCCACAGAGCAGAAATGTTTACCTGCAAATAAGAGATAATTTGCAGGATAATTGACAGTGAATTCACTGCCAGGGTTTCTGACTAGGTTTCTACCCCAGGAAAAGGGTAGCCAACAAACTTCCCAGTTCCACCTCAGAGGCAAGTTAACCTGCACCAGGTTTGTTCTGGTGTGAGCCTCTGTGACATGCTAAGGCAGGATGCACGCTGTAAAACCAGGATCACCCTGCCAAAATGGCAAATCACTGGCCACAAACCCCACAGGGTTCTGGTCAGTGCTCAAATGTAATAGCTGTTAGCATTGATGAGAACTGGACATTCTCTGAGATGGGATATACATCTTCTCTTCGTTAACTAATCCATGTATCTCAAGCTGATTACAAAGGAATACGAAATAATGGTACAGACAAATTTTGAAAGATGTTTGAGAAGGAGTTTTTGGTGGTGCCTTCAAAGAATCTAGAAGGGAAAGATGCACAAATGTTACACTTTACTTGACTGAAGCAGGTATTCAAATATTTGAAAAGAGAGTCAGCTGTTATTTCTATTAACATCTTACTAAAATACAGTGCAAACCCATCCATCCCTTGCCAACCGAGCTCTCAAAATGTCAGCCTTCTCACAAAACACTCCTCACATTTACTGATCTACATTGTAGCCCACAGCAGGATCATCTTGATCACTCTGGAGATGCTCTACATGAATAGTTCCTCACACAATAGTGATTTCAGTTTAATAAGTTCCTCTAAGGCAATTAGGTACTGACTGAAAAGAATACCTGCTGCATTATCAGTAGCTATGGTAGCCCATCTCTTACCATTGTAGCCACACAGTTATCTCCTGAGCCATTCAGCAGCACAATTAATCATGATTTGGAATTCATCCTCTCTTTTCTCAAATGCAAAGAAACTCAGGTCTCTCATTCCACTGGAGCTCTATTAGGGATATTTTCTCAGAGATACCCACTCAGCTGACAGCTCACTAAGCAGGATATGTTGGTGAAAACAACTCCTGCCCACCAAAAAGAGCTGTGTGGAAAAATTTTGGTGGTTCTCCATGGAAAATGAGAAGCCACCACATCACCTGGCAGTGACACATCAGGAAGAGGTTATGGTAATTCTTGACCACACACATCATCCCAAAAAATCACTGACATCCATTAAAAGCCAGCACGTGGGAATACTCATAATGGAATTAAGCCTTGAATGTTGCAGAGACTCATCATCACTAGTTTCTCAAGGTGGAACTTCTACTCTTCTGGCTTGGTCACAGGAGGAACTCTTCTTTTCACATATCTCAGCAGAGATTGCACAGTCTTGTAGTTACCCATGCTAAAAAAGGATTCAGAAGGTTGGTTCAAAGCTCAGCTTTGTCACTGACTAGTTGTGTGCCCTTGGAAAAGTCAACCTACACCCTTTTTTGTGTCCATCTCTACCACACCTGTGTCAGAGGCCTCCTAGGAGACTTTCTCCAGCAGCATTTGGAAAGACCACAGAGACAGGCAAAGACACACATGAACACCAACCAGTGTTATATATATATGTTATGTATGTGACCATTCATTCCATTTGGAGTGCTGAGAGGACAAACAGAAACAGGATTTCACCATTATATCTCCCAGCCCCTGCTATCCTCCATCACATATTCAAATATTACTGAACTAACCCTAATGCAAACACTTCCCTCAGCTGCAAATGAGCAGCTCCAGCAGTCTCAGACTCCAAAATCAATCTTCTAGTAGATGGCAGCAAGGAGATACCTGTCCTGCCAAAGAATGGAATTATGGAAGCACTGGAGATGATGATCCACATTATTTCCCAGATGCCCATGAAAGAGTCTGTGATTCTTCAAGTGCAGCGACCAACTTCTTCCCAAATCCAAACTGCTTCATATTTCAAATCCTTTTTGGCAAGGTGCATTTCCCTTCACAGCCAATTAACTGCAAACTAATTTAGAGTGGGTTTGCTTTCGCAAACATAAGTGTCAGGTTCCAGCAGGGAACATGTTGCTAAGAGCATGATATATGCACACATTCTGAGCTCTGTTGTTCTTTCTTCCCCCCCAGACATCACTCTGATCCACACTGAGACACCTCTGAATTTAATAAGTTCCTTTCTAGGAAAACTTCACAGATGAGGACAATTTTCAGCGTCCCTTACATATCCTGAAAGCCCACGTGTTTGGGTGTTATTTTGCAAAGTGCTTACAGTAGTTTAAACACACATAAAAGGGCACCTGCTACAGAAAATGTATTTCTACTATGGAAAATATGAATTATCTGCTGTACAGAGAATTCTGGAATTGGGCTTCGCTCTGGATTACAGAGTAAAAGGGAGTTTGAAAATCTTGAACTCTCCGCTTCTCCAGGAAGAAAGCTTATTGCAGCTTGTTCTTAAGATGCTCTTTAGATACTTTAACAGGCACTCAACATGCTAAAGCTTTTTGATTAGAACAATACTGCAACTTCTTTTTATTAAGTATATATTTATCTTCATTATTTCCTTGTTTTCAGATGGGAGCTTTACAATTGAAAACTTCACACTCAGAGGTTCCTAAAGATCTTGGCTGTTGTCACGTTCCTTGATTTTGACAGCAAAAGATCCACTTGCCATTGTAAAAATCATTTTTTTTGTTAAAAGGAGACAGACAAACATGATATTTAGGGCTGCATTGCTCTCAATTTCTGCCAAAATAACAGGTATTCAGGAGACAGCAATTGTGTGTAGTGAATGTCCTCACCAAGTAAGGTTGTTTTTCATTTTCTCTTATGTCACATTACATTTTCCTCTTTATATTTTCCTTTAAATATTTAGACAGAGCCGAGAGTTTTAAACATGTCATTGACACAAATAAATGTTTAGGCAGTCATTCCACCTTGGGTTCAGCTCTTGTCAGATCTGATAAGTTAAATATCACTGGATCTGGTCAGTAATTGGGTGGAGAACCTCTGAGGAAAACTCAAGTGCTGGACTAAGTGGCTCTGGTTACTCAGGAGGTGTTTTTTTTAACCTCAGACTCATCCTGAAAAATGCCCTCAGCATGGTATTGTGAGCACTAGCTGGAAAAGGCATTTTCAAGTAAGATTTAATGTGTTCTTTCTGTTAGGCACTAGGAAAGATTCCTGGCACTTTCCTTTCAAACTTGCTTAGCCCACTTTGGGGTTAGCTGAGCCCACTACTACCTAAAGCTATATTTGAAAGCACAAAATCAATTTTTCATCCTTTTCCTTTTAATAATAATAAATTTTTTAAAGCTGTTGTTTAAGTAGTCGTTTGTACATTTCTTTGCCTTTAATGCCTGCATTCCTGACCTTTCCTTTTGCTCTCTCATTATGTCTCTGAGGTGTCAGTCTCAGTCCAGCTCATGGACTGATGATCTTTAAAGTCCCTCCCAACCCAAGCCATTCTATGATTCTCTGGATACCGAAGCACATCCAACTCCTTTGGTCATTTCAGAACCACCAGCAGCATTTCCAAGCCTGGATATAATCAATCCCTCCTTAACAGCTGCTGATTGTTGACTGGTTTGCCACTGCTTCTTGATGGTGATTTTACAAGAGTGACAGAACAAGGGGGAATGGCTTCAGACTGATAGAGTTGGTTTAGATTAGGAATTAGGGGAAAATTCGTGGCTGTGAGGGTGGGGAGGCACTGGCACAGGTCACCCAGTGTTGTTCATGCCCCATCCCTGGGAGTGTTCAAAGCCAGGTTGGACGGGGCTTGGAGCAACCTGGGCTAGTGGAAAGTGTCCCTGCCCATGGCAGGGGGTGGAATGAGGGGAACTTTAAGGTCCCTTCCCACCCAAACCATTCTGTGATCCTGTGATGAAGTGGAACCGACACTGCAGGACCACTCCACCCTTCAGGCTGTGCACTCCACTGAGGACACCAAGGACTGAGGGATGCCGTGATGCTTCACTTACTTATGATCTCCAGACTTCCCTGTCCTGTGGCTCAACAGTCAGCTCACCCCTACAGCTCAAATCCAGGATGTCAGCACTCCTGGGACCCCTAAACATGCTATGAAATGACTGTACAGGTCCAAGTAACTGCTGGGATGTCAGTTATCTCCTTGTCCAGCAAGGAGGCTGCACCTTGGAGCTCCCAAGCCCCGTGCTCTCTGCACAGTGAGGGTTTGCCCAAGTCTGCAAACCTCAGCTGCAGGCAGCACGCCAGAGTTCACCCAAACATATTTGCCTAAGTTGATATTTCTGTAATACATTTCAAAACATGACAAATCATTACTTTCTGATGTTTGGTGTTCATATTTTTTTCCCCTCTTTAAGCTTTCCAGACAGAAATGGAAATTGCAAGTGCCACCATAGCAACTCAGTGCAATAATATAAATCTTCAAATAACAATTTAAATGAAGGATGTTTGAAGTATTTTTGTTTTGTAATAAATTTATAGGTGTCAACTAGATCAGGGCTTCATTTCTAAAGGGGTTTTGCTGTTTATTTAAAAAGACAATTCTTCACTTGAAAGAGATTATAACATTAGCCTGACACAAAAAATTGAGGTTTAACAAAACATCTCAAATCCATACTATTTATTTATATTAGAAAACTGCTCACTGGAACAGTTTAGGTTCCTAAATGTCTATGTCACTTTTTATTCTTGGGTTTCTTATTCTCATTTAATAAGAAATTATGACAGACCCAAGACAGAATCTATACGACCCAGTTATGGAGTCCTCATCCCCTGCCACGAAACCAGGATGATTTCAAAGGTTGTTAACAAATGGGATTTTTAAAAGACTGACAATGCTCCTATGCTTAAGGGCCAGTTTGAGACTGTGCAGCACATACACAGAGGAAATTACAGCTTTTCACATATATGGTTCCCCTGGCTGAGGTGGTGCTTCTCCAAATCAGGATAGCACTCAACTAATCAGGGAATGCAGTAACACCCCTTCAAGCCAGTATGAGGGCCCAGATCTAGTTTTATATGCTAAGCACGCACTGTTGCAACTTTTGGAAGGCTGACTGTCATGTATATTGTGCATTACAGACTGAATCTGAATGCCAAGCTCTGGCAAAACTGCCAGAACCAGCAGCATCAGTATCCAGAGGAGTTACATGGAATCAAGGCTGCATACAGAATAAACAGAAATCCCAGTTATTGTTAAGCCACATAACCCGTTCCTTTCTGAGTCCTTCCTTTCTCATCAACATCTGCCTAAATGTATCTCCTTTACAATGAGTTTATTTCCTCAACATTAAAATAAATTTGAACAAGAACGCCGAGATGTTTCAAAGCTTTCAGAGCGGGGGAAATCCATATTGTTTAGAAAAACAAGGCTTTTGGACATGCAAATATGTTCACCCCGGACTTAAATATATCATGGGCACGGTCTTTAGCAAGGAAAAAAGTCCAGATCTGATTATAAATAGATAATTAATTACAAAAGATCTGTAGCAGTCAACTGAATACTTACCTTCTGTTGAAATCCAAGTCCTTGGGAGTGACAAATGCCAATACATAACACAACTGAGGAGTGGGTGTAAGCAAGACTAGATCCATCTGGCCTGTTGATGAGGAAGAAGGAGGGAGTGTGACCAGGAACACATATGCCAGGGCACATAGTGGATGAGAAGATGGGAGTGTGGAGCTTGCCCAGCCTCGTGCCCTTCTGTTAACTTCAAATCTGTGGGAACGTATGTTCCAGCCCTGCACATCGCTGCCCATATTGGTGCTCCAGCAGGAATCCCCCAGGAAGACACGAGCATCACTTGGATGGCACAAAGTGGGGCTCATGGGAAAACATGCTGAAATTAAACAGCCCCAGCAAAGGAAACTAGAAGTTGCTAACATTTATGTTTCCAGGTAGCCATAAATCCACCTTTTCCTATTCTTCCTCTTGCTTTTCTATTGCACAGCGAGTTTTGCAGTCTGTCTGACACACCTACTCACTGCTTTGCCTCTGCCACAGTCTGGAAACTGAATCCTCTCTCTATAGAACTCTAATTTGCTACACCTTCTGAAGATGATTTTGCATTGAGCTCAGGAAGCATGGATTTTATATGTGTTTTGATGAGCCATCAACTATTTTAGATACTATTCACGCTCACCAACAGATTTCGAAATGAAACAAAATCTGCCTCTCATCACATGCACAACAGGATATAACAGATGTCACAGAGAAACCAAGTAATAGCAGTTTTCATGGTTGAATTCAACAATTACCTCTGCGCTCCACTCTGTGGCCTCTGCCATAAAGCCCAATAAAAATGAGACAACTACCCCCAGGAGTCCAGTGTAAACTTTTATAAACAAAGTCTAGCAAGACACAAGCCAGAAAAGCATCCAAATGCACATCTTTCATACTGAAACGCACCCAAGAGTTAGCTTATATCTGTTCTTGAATACACTGTGTCCCTGTTGGAGCAGAGAAGAATGTCCACTGCTGGAGAAAGAACAAAACTGGGAAGAGCAAAGAATATTGTGCCCCTGTTCACACTATAACCTCACCCTCATGGCAGGGGTGGTATCCTCGTGGTAATTCCACCCCTGAGCACTTGCAGCCAGTATGAACACACTGCAAACCCCCTCTCTCAAAACAACAGCTTTTGGCAGCTCCTTCCCAAGCCCTCTCCAGATGAAAAGCCCAGTGAAGATCCTTTTCTCTGGCTCATGGCACAGGAGCTGTCCGTGGGGTTTGTGTCCCTGTGTGATTTTCTCCTGCAATGTGTGCTCAAGGTGACAGTGCTGTCCTTCCTCCTTTGGGATATCTGTCACTGAACTAGCAAAGTGTGTGTGTCAGAGCTTGCCAAGTGGAGAGTCAGGCCATGCAAAGGTAGACCTTTGGTGCATGTTGTGACCTTAGTGCGTTCCCTTTAAACATCTGAAAAAACATCCCCCCTTTTCCATTGTGGGGGGAGGAGGGCATTGAGTGGCACTTTGGGTGCCATAGCCCTCACACTTACTGCAATTATTATGGCACCTGGAGGCTCCAGGAGAGACCACAATCCCTTTATGGTGAGCAGTGTAAGACATAAAGCAACAGAAAAGCCTTATCTCAAAAATGCATAAACTAAACACAGCTATAAAGGCTAGTGAGAAAAAAATCCTCCTCCTTGTTTCCGTGATAAGGAAAGGAGGCAAAGGGCAAAAGTGAGCTTTCCTCCCAAACCCCAGTGAAAGCTGTGCCAAAGTCAGGGGCAAGGACTCAGGTCTCTGCCAACTGCTTGGCTGACACCTCCACTTGAGAACAACACACTTACAACACAGACCTCATCTCCCAGGGTCTGCAGCTCCTTCCCATCCTGCATGGCCTTTGAAGAGACTCGTAGAGCAGCAAAGGAACCTTCCCCAAGCTAATTTCATACCCTGGCCTTTCCAGGATAACACACTTTGTTCATCTTTCTGTGTTTGCCACAAAACAGGGCAAGGCAGCCACGAGCTTTGGACAGCACAAACAGGAGCTGTAGGAGCATTCAGGCCATGCATCTGGCACGACTTCCCACTCCACTCTTCTCCCCAGGATGCACATCCAGCTGGGAATGTCCATTTTCACTGTCTGTTAACCTGGCCTCGTGTTTGAACGCTCACTGTGATTTAAACATCACCACACAAAAGAGCTTTAAAGCTCAAACATGACTTAGAGCACGGATTACCAACAATCATATGGGAACTATCTCATTTTAGCTACCAGGGAGTAGGATTAAATGCAATTAAGAGCTGCCAATGATGTAATAAAGAAAACTAAAAAAACTAAAGGCAAGTGGGCAAGAAGCAATCACCTTTCTGTCTGGAAACAGTAAAATAATGAGAGTCTGATTGTTCTTAGGGTCACCAAGGCCAAAATGTGCAAAATGACCTTCATTAAGTCATACGTTATACTTCTGCTAAGGGACTGTTGCATCTGCTCCTTACAATTTGGCTTGTTTGAGTAACAAAGCTCCCAGCGATCATCTAAACCTCATTTGAAGCACCTGTGAACAATTCATTATATTAATATAACAGCAGGGGAGGAGTACAGCTACTAATAAATAGGTTGTTGAGCAGCTTTTGCTGCCAAGGTTGCTTTACACAGCAAGGAAACGTCCCCTCCACCCAAAACCTGGGGAACTGCACGGAGACACTGGGACCTGTTGTAGCACAACGTGTCAGAACACACATCTGGTGGTAGAGAAGCCTGGAAATTAATTTTTCCCTTTCAAACCAGTTGATAAATGTGTGCTTAATACTTGTGAGAGACTCCAGCATGATTTGAAAGAGTGTGTTCTCAGTTAACGTAGAACAAATGTTCTCCAGCTAAAGGTGGCTCTGAAAGGCATTTGGTAACCATTGGTACCAGCTGGGCTCCTCATTACTTTCAATAGATTTGTGGAAATCAGCACAGAAAAATAAGCAAGTGGTCAATGCCTTTAATTGCATTTGGATGTGGCGTGGTAATAGCAAATATCAGAACTTTTGCATTTGTCCTCACTTTCTGCAGTTTTAGAAAATAGATTTATATATATATATAATAGAGCAGCAAAAAGATTATGCTGTTAACATCTATTTAGTCTGGTTTCACTTAGTCACATTTTGCAAATGTCAGTGAAAAGCAAAGGTCAGCTGGGAAAAACCAGTGTGCTATGGATGAGTACAATTACAGAACGCAGAGTAGCACAGGGTTATGGAATGAGCTGAGGAGGAGAACAGACCTGCAGTGCTGGAGAGGCATGGGGCAAAACATTGCTCAGGGACCAGCATCCCCATCAGGAGTAGAAAAAATATCACCTTTATGTCGCTGCACTTCAAGATATTTTACCAAAGAAACAGGGGAAAATATCAGGTTTTCAATTCTTTGCCTCTTTCTTTCCTTTTTTTTTTTATTTTTTGAATATTTGGGCAGCTTTGGAGCAGTCTTGTGTTTGACCACCAGTTTACAGGTCAGAGCATCTTCAATGCACTCTTGCTAGAGTGACTTTTCTTTCCATCAGTAGGAAACTATAACCAAAGTCCCCCCAGAAGGTGTGGGCTGTCCTCATTGCACAAAGGATCTGGGAAAATACAGTGAGGGCCAGCTTTTCAAAGTGTTTGGTGTTATCTAAATCAGTGTACATGAAGAATCCAAAAGCCTTTCTCTCTCTCTCTCTCTCTCTCTCATTGTCTTCTGTCTCTGTTATTATTCTGGCTATGGGAGTTGCCCAGAGATGTGCATTCCCCATCCCTGGAAGTGCTCAAAGCCAGGTTGGATAGGGCTTGGAGCAACTTGGGACAGTGGAAAGTGTCCCTGCCCATGGCAGAGGGTGGAACAAGATGATCTTTAAGGTCCTCCCCAACCCAAACCACTCTGTGGTTCCATGATGATTCTAAAGCACACTGGGAAACTCGAAAAGAATGTGTGCTTAATAATTTATATATGTATATTAAATAATCTGCCCTTTATATAAAGAGGTGAAAATTAGAAAAGGAAGGATCCTACATGTATCAATAGCCAGGAGGGAGACTATTCCAAACACAGAATTTAATGCAATCAATAAATTTATATATATATATATTTTATATCAATATAACAGAGTAATGTGATCCTCATAACGTCACAACCTCACATTTTCTACATCATCTTAGACATGAATCAAAGGTTATTTCTGTCAGCCACATCTGTCTTTACAGCACAACCTTTTTGTTCTCTAAATACATTTGTGGGTTTCTCAACAGCCAATTAAACACGAAGAGAGAATCCATAAAAATATCCAGTTTATATTTCTTCTTTTGATGAATTATTTTAAACTTGGAAGCCATAAAGTGATCTAAAACTACTATAATCTCTTCACTGCCACTGATTTAGCAAAAATTGGTAATTGTCACGCTGCTTGTGGGGTATCAGATAGAAATATTTGTGCACTTGCTATGGAATCCTCTGCAGCAACATGAAATTGAAGAATGGGCAAAAGTGCTTTTATAAAAAAAAAAAACAAGCTAATTTTTATCCTTTTTCTCTAAAGGATGCTCATTTGAAAGCTTAGAGCCCAAAGGAATCATATGACACGAGCAGGCTGAGGGCTTTTTAATAATTGTATTTTTCACATGTATCTTCTGCATAGATAGATATGAAATAAATACCGTGTGAGAGCGAGTATAAAAATGTACTTGAGGTACTTCTGTTAGATAGAATCTCATCCTCTTGAAATTGCCTTTCACATGAAAGATGCCCAATGACAACCAGCAGTTTAACTGGCTGGCAGAATATACAGCCAGTTAGCCCTCAGCCTTAAACTGTTATCTGATTTGTCCCATAAAGCAAAATATATGAGGTACACGATACAGCATGGGGATAATGTACAATAAACATAACTTACACTGCAGGGAAATGAGTTCCTCTTGGATCAGCTCACAACAACAGAGTCAACTGTGCAAGAATCCACCCAATCTGTGTTCTTGTTTATGGTCCTTTATCCCATAAGCACAATTAGAACCGGTGGGTTTGGTGAGATAGTTCTGTGAAAGCTTCTAAATTACTTATTCCAGTAAAGCCTGCCAAAACTTCTTTTCCCCCCCCCCTGTTTTGAAAATACAATGTGCATTATTTGCTGCAGTGGCAAGGAAGTACAATCAGACTATTCTTCCTCAGCCTTTCCCTCTCCATCTTTACAGAGCATTCAATCACCATTGCCTTTTGAGGTTTCTTCTCAGGACAAGAGAAGTTAGGGTTGATAAAGAATGGTATATATTAAAATCCTGAAGTCAAAAGCTATCAGGACTTCTGAATAATCCCTTTAGCAGAGATTATTTATCAAAAACCAGCATGTCAAAACCAGCCACATTCCTGATTTACACCATCAATGAGCCTCTGAGCTCGGTGGTTTGTTAGCATTATGTAAACTTTGTCTTGAAGAATGCAAGTTGGAAGAATTTGGCCATAAATGGGTTTGCAGGAAGAGTAATTCCCCTGAGCTTTCCCAAACTTGCCCTCATTGTCACAAGTTCACTGCAAACACAGTCTGAAATTTCATCTATTCTCATTGACCATTTCCCTCTGGCTCTCTCGCGTTGCGTTTATTTTTATTATTCCTTAATTAGATTACAAACACTTTCTAGAGGAACAGTAAAACACTGCCTCTGGTTCCTGCTAACAGTACGTTTTAAATGTATATTAACTCAATGTTTTAATTTCAAGCTGAATGCAAATTAAATTAATCTTTCAGCAGAGGCAGTAAGTTGTCATTTTCCTCAGTGCTAGTCTCAAGCAAAATTTGTTCACTGTTTAAAAAGCCATTTTTTAAACAAAACTGCTCCATTATTCACAACAAGCTCTGTTGTCTTGTGTTGTTCCGGGTCTGCACTTTATAGGAGGGACATCATCAAGACAGTTCTAGCATTTTCCAGCCCCTGATCTTGCTACAAGCTTACAGAAAGTCTTTCAGGCAGCTGGAAATAATGGAAATAATATTGTACCTTTCTGGAGCAGCAGTAGGGAATGTGCCATACTTGCCAACACAGTGACACCAGTCCCTCAGTGACCCCTCAGGAAGCCCAGGGAGGACAACTGGGGAGGTGTCCCCAGTCCCCAGGGGACTCTGGCAAAGGGCAATCAGTCCCAATTGCTCATTACCCTTCTCCACTGCTGGAAATCCACTGTGCCTGCGAGTGAAAACATCTGTAGGAGAGCAGAGCCAGGGAAATGGAGGTGCAGGGCGTGGTGGGAAGGGTCACACATCTTCACCCCCAAGAAAACAAAAGGAAATGAAAGGAAGGGTGGGTAGGACAGGATTTGAGTTTCCATCAGCATCACCAAAATAACATATTTTCCACGGGACCTATTTACCTCTAAGACCAGAGTCTCTTCTCCCTGACAGTTAAATTAGGGAGAAGTTTCTCCCAGGATTTAGCTTTTCTTTTGAGCCATTAGTTGTTTAGCACAGCTCTGAACAGCTTTAGCCTGAAAAGGTTTGCTGTGACACCTGATCCTCGGTGTCACCTCTGTGGGGAGGGCACAGAAACAACCAGTTATCCTCAAAGGTTTTTTGTGTCCTGAGTCCTCGAAAATAATGGTGACTGTGAGGCTTAAATCAGCACTGTTGGGGGCACCCAGTGTTCCTCCCCCCAGCAGCCCAAGGCTGCCAGAGGTGTTACCACTGCTCTATTGAAGCTTGCTGAGAGGTGGAAATACTGCCCTGGAGTTCAGGACTTTGGAGCTGGAAAAAAGAAGATGTAACTATCAGATCTCATTATACCACCTCAGCAGAAAGGGAAAATCCAGTACAGGGCTCTGTGGGCCAAGAAATGCTGGAGAAGTATTTATGGAGGGGTAAAAAAACTAAACCACCCCAAAAGCAAACCCCAAAGAGGTTTAACTTTCCATCTGCTCAGTCCAGACTCCCCCAGTGAAAACTGAAGAGTTCACATGCCTGGGATGCTGGTGTGACTGACACACTAATGGGCCCTGCCCTCCCTGCTAGTTTTCAACTGTGCACATTAACCTGCACCATGGGGGTCATTAAAAACACTGCATTTCTTTGAGGCTGGGGAGAAATCAGTTTGCCTAGAACTTCTTTTTTTTTTGGTAAAGATTTCATAGATCCAGGATGGAAATTTTCTGATGAAAATATCATGAAAGAGACTGAGATAAGAGAACCCCAGGTTAAGTTCGTGCCCTCACCAATTCAAGGGTTCCATCTCTCATTCCCCTACCCTTTAGCTCAATGAATATTTATTCTTACAAAGCAGAAGGGCTTTAAACAGAAGAGATCAAAAGCAAGAGAACAAATCTGCAGCCTTGTGGCTGAGTCCCCCTCCACATGGGCTGCAGGGGGGCAGATTTAAACCCTCCTGCCAGGTATGTGCCCACCCATCCTCATCACCATCTCACAGACCTTCAGAGGGCTGGGAATGGACTAGAGCTTCTGATTCTTGGTCATTACACATCCCATTAATCAATTTTTGTGTTGTTAATATATACTGTTAATAAAGATTTCCATTTTCAGAGGTGCATTTCTGCTCCTGGTGCCCCCCCTCCCGTGCTACCAGCCTTGTAGGAATATTTCAGGGATTCCCTCTCCTTCCCTTCCATGGTATTTCCCTCCTAAGGATGTGTTTCTGAGATGCTGAACACAGGACACCAACACAAAGGTGATCTCAGGTTACTTTTAGGTTTGTCCTGAGCAGTGGTGTTGCCAATAAAGTGATCAGGGCAGGATTGCACACATAATTACAGCCTGAGAATGAAGTTTGATGACTTGCAGAAAACAGCAGGAGAATGAACTACTGCTGAAGAAATAAGACCTGATTCTAACAACTATTTGAAATGAAACTAAGCATTCACTTTGATTTCATTTTTACACAGACCTAGGAGTGACACTATAAACACTGCATTTGTTAAAAGATTCATACAAATATCTATGCACAAGGAAGAAATAATTGGGTGGTGGCTTTACCTTCCCACAGAGGAAAAAGCTAATTTTAAAAAAACCCCCAATCTATTACCTCCCTCAGACAAGCCTTGTAGGTTAGTTACGAGGAACTCATAGGTCACGTAAAAGTGCAATGATGAAAAATGCAGGTACTGTGAAACATTTATAAAGTGAAAGTACGAGGCAGCATGTAGTTTAGCATCTGAAATGACATTTTGGCATGGAACACATCTCCCAACGGGGCAGTTTGGAAACTTCCAGAAATTCTTAAAATGACATCTTTCAAAATGAGCAAACATCAAACGTGCTGGAGTCGTTACCTCAAAGTGCTTCCCTGATAAGCCAGGCTGGGAATATGCCAAAAATAAGGTGCCCAGTTTTCCAGCTGGCAGGAGCCTGGTGCCAGGAGCTGTGACCCCCCTGAGCCCCCATTCCAGCCCCTGTTAACTCAGCTTTGTTTGGACACCCCAGGAAGAGCACAACTGGGGAAATGCACCCATAGATGGATATACCATGTCCAGGGACACCCACCTGGGCAGGCACTGGCATGAGCCAGCACAAGCCATGCAGAGGGGAGCTCTGACCCAAACCAGGGACTGCCAGGACAGCACACACTTGTTTCATGGGGTTACTGGCACAAAGAGCTCTCTCAAAAGGCTGAATTTATATTATCCTGCCTGAATTTATATTATCCTGCCGGTTTAGTTTAAAGAGGAAACAAGAGGGCAGAAAATGGGTGGTACAATGGTGGCATTTAGCCATTTATTTAATAAGTCTGTGGAATTCAGGGAAAAAAACAAACCCTGTTAAAAGGAAATTCCTTTTTTGTGCAACGCCTAATTAACCCTTGGACTCCTTTTCCGCAGCCCTTGCTAAACATTAAAGCATAGTAGGATAATATGGCTTTGCTACTGTTCTTAGGTTTGCTGTGGTTCTTTTCTTTGCCCAAAATGGAAAACCTGAGGTGCTGACAATAATCTGACAGGAGTCTGCCACTTACAGGTAGAGCACTTCACAGTGAGCTCCTCTAGCTGAATTAAGACTTCCCAGCAGAAGAGAATAAAAGAATAAATGTCCCCATGCTTTCACCTACCGCTGATGTTCCTTTAAATGCACAGATGCTTTTGCATTCATTTCCTCAACTACTACAGATACAAGCAGAATTCTGCCTTCTGCCCCAGAATGGAAGGATTCTTGAAAATAAGCCCCGACACCTCCAGCAGGCTGGAGTAATGCTTTGCACAAAGGCCACTGTTAGGAACTCGGAGAAACACTTCTGTCATTTGTGTGATTCTGAGAAATGCTGAGTTACACCCATGTCAATCCCTTCTCCATCACCAGAGGTGCTGATCTGCTGGCACAGGAATCACTCAATTCTTCCATTTGGTTCTACTATAGGAATTGGGGTTGATTTAAACAAGTGTAAACAGCAGTAGAGGGTTTTTTCCCTCCTATGTGCACTTCCATAAGGCATATTAGTAAACAACCAGGAAAGGGAAACAAAACCTCACACAAAAAATGGTCTCTTGTCCACAGAGGAGCCAAAAACCAGAGGGGAAATCCAGGCTGGAGGCCAGACAGAGCACCAAGCAGGAGTATTTCACCTGCCTGGCCACTGTGCAAGCCCACCCTGCATTTCCTGCAACCATTCAAGCCCATCTCTGAAGGAGGGGATGGCTCTTTTCCTTACAGACTCTTCCAGACACTCTGCATTATGGAATACAAGCTTTCCACAAGTGTTTATTAACCTCCACACAAGAGAACACATTATTCCATTTGGCAGACAAGAAGCCAATGAAAAGGTTGATTTAGGCATTCAAAATCAGTGACTAGCTCTTAAGTGTGTAATCCAAAGCACAAAGGGCCAGGGTCTACACTGAAAAGGTGATAAATATTTTAGGGGACTTCTTCCTCCAAAAACAAGCAACCAGCAATTTTCCTCCTTTCACCTCATTTTCAAAAGCCATGTTGTGTTGCAGGAAAATTTTTCCCTCTCCCCAAAGTCGGCTGGAGGCAGACACTCATCACAGATACATCAGCCTAGCACATAAAAAGCAGGATATATAAAGATCTTCTTTCAATTGCTGATATTATTGGAGTTATAGAGGGGAAAAAAATCAGCCTTTTGCACAACAGCAGGACCAGGGCACACACTTCCAATGAGGGAATGTTTTCTTTGCAATTATTTAATCCAGCTCTATACCAGTAAGGAAACTTAATAGAAAGAAAGAGAATCGGTGCCCATGCAATAACTTAATTCCGAGGGACTAAATTCACTAACCAGAGCAAATGGTGGCTCTATTAAGTGCTACCCCAGATATTTGTGTGCTTGCAGTAGACCCTGATGAGTAATTTTTCAGCTGCAGAAACAGTGGCATAGCTTCACAGAACTCAGTGAAGCTCTAACAGTCCAGCTAAGGGTGATGTAGGGAGCTCTATATATATTTTCCTCTTTCTTCCTTCCTTTCATAATTTTATCATTAATTCTGGTTTCAGAACTTGGGCCCTTGAACAGGGACTGCAAAGAAAAGATAGCAACAAGCAGCCCCTTTATCAAGCTGACAGCTTATCAACCTGTCCCTCTACTAATTGCATGGTTTTGCCTTAAGCAAATAGTCAAAATGAGCCTTTTCCCCTTTTCTCTGTTCTTAACCACAGATATTTGTTATACACTGCATATATGAAATGAGCTCCCGGTCCACTGTCGATCCTGGGGAGCTGCCCAGGATTTCCTGTGGTGTAAGACAGAGCAGGAGTGATTTCACCACTGAGATGCTGCTGTCCCTGGGACACAACAACATGCAGATGAGAGGCTTTGAGCTGTTTCAGCTCAGAGAGGGCTACACACAAATCACACAGAACTGGGTTGACTTCACTTCGCTCTGAATTCAATGATGGTAATGAATTTTTACATCCTCTCTGCTATTAGTGCCTTGCATGTAATAATCCCAATAACATTATCACAAATTCCTATGATACCATAGCATTAATGGAAATGTAAAACTAAACTGCTAAAACTTAAAACCGATTAATAAAATATCCCGTCAAACAGATTCATTTCGCTTCCTAAAGCAAAGAACTTCACTTGATCTCGGAGCATTAGCTATTTGAAATGCTAAAACATTTTTCTTTCAGTTGTAAAAGATTTTTTTCCACAGGCAAGAACTTGTTTGTCACTACTCACACGGCAGCCTTTCCACAAAAACAAGAATCCCCCTCTGTTCCCTTGCTTAGGCACAGGAGTGTCTAACATGCAGAGTTAGGGATTATTCCAGTAAGCTAATTGGGTTTCAGAAATGATTTGGAAAGAGACTCTCTCTCAGGTTTTCTCCTCTGTTTGGGGAAATGTGACTTGCCAGTCAGAATTAGGATCTCTGTTAGCAAGGGCAGCACTAGCAGACCTTCACTCCCATCTGCTTAGACAGTCTGGAGAGGAGAGTCAAAAAGGCAAATTGAGGAGAGTTCCACAGTAAAGCCCCAGATGTGAAATTTCTGGGATTTGAATATCTGTGTTCAATCTAAATTTGTGCAGACCTTATAACAGGTCACTTGCCATGGAGTCTCAAACCTGAGTTTAACAGAAAAGCCAATTTGGAGCAGTAAAGAACCCGGCACATCATGATTGGCAGAAAAAACCCCACAAACACACTTTTCCTGCTTCTTCTCTGGTTTCAAACAAGTTGAGTGTTCGGTACCCTCCCTGGAGACACCAACACCAAGAGAATGCCCAACAGACAGGGAGCTGTGATCCCAGTTCAGGTTCATTCATGCTGGATGCCAGTGGGGACCAGCACAGCCCTCTCTTATGCCTCCCCCTGTGTTGCAGAGGAGCACGTAGAGCTGTGAGAATTAGCGTGGCAGTGAGAGACATCTCCTCTCATCTTTGAGGCAGGAGCAGTGTGAGTCACAAAGCAGAGAGCAGAAGAGAGAGCGTGGGGTGGAGATGCTGTGAGTACACCCCATGAGCTTCATTCATCAGATCCTCCCACTGAAATCACAGTTCTGCATGTATGGAAACAGCAGGAAAACAGCAATCCTCCCTTGAGCCAGGTGGGTACAGCTCAGAGCTGCAACACAGCCCTGCCACCCCTGCAACAGACGGGTCCTTCCATGAGATGCACTCAGGGTTACCCAGACTCGGATCAGCCGCTGGACCAGAAGCCTCGAGCTCTCAAACCACAGCCTGCCCTCCATGCAAACCTACATGGCCAGGTTGGACTTTGCCTCCAGGTCACTTCAGGCTCTCAGCACCACTCAGGGGAGTGGGACATTCCTAGTTCTTTTGGCCAGTGAGATGCAATTTGGTCTCCTGGGCTTTGCAACATGGAAGGGAAAGAACCGCCCACCCCTTCATAAAGCACAGCTTTCATTTAGAGCTGGTCAACATAAAACTACCCAATTCTGCCTTCACCACAAGCTTCTTTATTTTATAAGCTCCATTATTATGGTGCTTATAAAAGGCTTAATAATCTAAACAGCACCCTTGATTTAAGCCAGATGCTTTCAGTCTCCAAAGCATCAGACTTGTATTTCACTAATACAACCACGAGAAATCTTTGAAATCTTCTAAGGCTGGTAGTACTCAATTTAGCATTTTTATTGTAGCCAGAAATTCCTTTGGAGTAAGTTCTAAATAATATTTATTTTAGCTAACAGCAGTATTTTAAAAAGCCTTGCCTCTATAAGCCTATTAACTTCTAATACTACCAAGTTGAGCTACAGGAAAAGAAAAAAGCCTCCTCTTGCTGCCTATTGACACTGGCTATCATCTGAATGGCTCAGCTGCAATACTCTTGCTAGGATTAATGCTGCATGGGAGAGAAATGTTTAAGAAGGGACTCAGAGAAGGAGCCACACTCACAGCCCAAGCAGCACAGAGCTGGGCCTTATGGGCAAACACCTCCTCTAATTTCATTGTATTTATAGGTCAGCGAGTTTTATGCTGAAGCACAAGAGATTTACTAGGAAAATTCATTACTGCCACTTGCTCTGATTTTCTTTCTCAATATAATTAAGCTTTGCTAATTGTCTATCGTGATTAAAATCATGCCAATAACAACCTTGTTTCCCCATTTGGCTGCACTCCAGGCTCTTCAGAGCTCTTGTTTAAGGGCAGCTCTTCCTGTAGCAGTTATGAAAGGTCTTTTACCAAGCACGTGAGGTGAGCCCTTGGCCTGTTTGCCAATAAATTCAGAGGAGTCAGGAGTCTACCTGTGCATTTGTCAAGGGAAAAAAGACCATCAAAAAGGAAAGATGTGACCAACAACTCCACGTTAAGAGAAAAAGCGAAATTCACTGAAGATTCAGGATTCATTCTCACAGGTCAGGAAAAAGAGCTCAAAGCAGAGACAAAGATATGGAGGTGTTGAAATGAATGATTACTTCAGGGCTGTATTATCCTCCCAGCAATACAAAAGCCGAGGTAAGGCATGGAAATTCAGCCAGGAAACAGAAAGGGGAGAAAAGAGGAGAGAAGGGAAAAGCAGAAAGAATCAGCACTGTTGTTGCAGCACAAACTACTATTTCTCAGCCTGATCCCCTCAGTGGAAGGCAAACCAGGGGTGCAGAGGACAGGACCATGAGCTGAAATCAACTCTGCCTTGCATTGGGGACAGTCAGTGACATGAGAGGACCAGATAGGGCCCTGGCAGGGGGGACAGGACCCAGACAGGAGGCCAAACCCACCCCTGGCTCCTTCCTACCTTCCCTTTAGTGGCTCCCCTTTAGGAGCTGCCCGTGACAAACAGGCAGAGCTTGGCTTTTAGCAGTGTTCCTCAGCAAAGTTCTGACAAAACGGGTTTTCAGAGGGAAATACTGATCCATTGCCACTAAGATGTTTTAACCTCCCATGCTCTTGTGTCCCAGTAGTTCATTTGCTGGTTTGCTCAGGATTCCCACTGTCCACTCCCGTGGGCAGTCCCACCTGGCTGTTCTCAGCACCAGGGACAGCGATGCTCCCTAACTCATGGCCACAAGCCAAGGTTTTGGGGCTCTGTGCCTCCCAGTAAGAGACACGGAGGTAGAACAACAGTGCGGGTCTCTTTTCATCAGTTTAAATGTTTTTTGAGATGTTACCTCCACGTGGAAACCCAAGCAAGTTCCAAATGAGTGCTTATGTCTGCACATCAACTCAATTGTCCCAGGGTCTCCATTCCAGAAGTAAAATAACCAGATCACTCTGTGCCTCACCTTTTGGCAGTATGTTCATGGATCTGAACTTTTGTAGCTCGTTCAGAGTTAACTCTGTGCACTTCTGCTACGTAACACGCTCTTTCCCCTTAGGAAATGAATAAAAGCCCTGCCTTTCTCTCCACTTCTGTCTAATTTACACTGTAACCTCTCTGGGCCAGGACCTATTTCTTGTTACGTGTTCATACAGTGCCTAACACAAAGGCAACCTAATCTCAGACCCTTTTCTAATGCAAATGTAATAGAGAACTGGGCTGTTTTTACAGAAAGGGTAATTTTGGTTCCCCCTCGGTAATGGACTTTTTCTCTGGGAACAGATAATTGGGCTGTTTTGTCATTATTCTTTTTAAGTGAGGTTAAGGTCCTATTGGTGATAAAGTGAAATATGTATTGTGGGCTAATCAGCAGCCCATATCAAAATGTGCCAGGGCAGAGCTCACCCTGCATTTACTGCACTCAATAGATGGGTTGTACTAACACAATTAAAGGAAGAATTTGGCTATATACACATGTAGATCATTACACCAGCACGTCTTCTTTTACTGCAGATCATGCAGAGAAGGGTTTGAAGACTAGAACATAACAATTATGGGTCTAGACAGAGACCTGCCTAAAGGCATGAGCTACAGATAGAGCAGTTTAAGTCAGTGCCTCCTCCAGAGGAAGCAATCCAAGAGGCAGTGGGACTTATGCTCCTGTCTACCACAAAACCAGATTTCAGCGCCGTGGCAGGGGAAGCTGGGCTGCTGCACTTGGCTTTGCAGAGCACTGGGAGGACACCCAGAGCCAGTCAGTGCTCCTCAGCTGGGGGCAGGGGCTTTTAGAGCAAGGGAAGTGAACTGCTGGCAGCTGGTTCTGTCCTCTCGGCAAAGATGCAACCTGGAAACTCCAGATTTGAGTCTTCCTCCTTACGTGCCACTAGTTATCAAGTGGCTGTTTCTCCTCACACAGGGAAATGTGGTTTTGGTGGTGTCAGGGTGCAAAACTAAAGAAAAATAATTCTTCGGCACTTCTTCCTCAACCTACTTTTCAAATAGATTTCAAATACAGCAACCTTTATTTTGCTGCTATTTGTTTCAGTCCAAGAGAGAGCAAAGGACTGCCAACCTTCTGTAATTTCTGAGCATGAAGGACAGCTTATCCGAAAATAACATCAGTGACAGACACTTAAAATACCTTTATTCCAAGGTTTCTCCCTGCTTTCCCGTGAATAGAAGATTTAAACTGCAAGTAGACACTCCAAACCAATAATGGCCTTATTCTGGTCAGTCTTTTCATACATCCATCTTTTATTCCAGTGAACCCCATTTGCTTCCCAGTGCAAGACAGTGTGTTGAAACACATCACAAAGCCATGTGTGAAATACACTTTGGAGCTATTAGGAACTTTCTTCCCCTGCAACATTGACGAGACCACGACTCAAATCAAGCAGATCCTCTCCTCTAGCAAGCAGAAAGAAAACCCCTTAGCTCCAGGATTTACACCTCTGGTAAGATGAATCCTATTTCTGACAGCCTCCTACAGACATTGCAAAGAAAACCTGCTCATTCCAGCTGTTACCTGAGTCTCAGAATTCCTTTTACACTTACATTTTAATCCTCTAATTACATGACTTGTAAGCCACTGAATTCTCTGTTCATGAGAAATTGTCCAGGGTATCTTGCAGAAAGAAAACACTGTACGTTTCTGCAGAGCTTAATTCTCACATAATGAAGAAATATTGGACCAAAGCTACAAAAGCCAATCCGAGTAAGAAAATAATCAGCATAAACTCATTCCTTTAAATGCCAAGGAAAAATCATCCAATATATTTGAAATTTCAATGCTTCTTTTCCCTGACACCTTAGGCATTAATGGCTTTTTAACAGGACACACTCTGTAATTTTCTTAAGGCAATTTTCCACGTTTTTTCACCTTCAGAAAGAATGTGCCGGGTTAATCTTTCCCTGCTGACACCATAAAGATGATTTCTCCAGTTAAAAACCGTCCTCAAAACAAAAGGAATAAAAACAAAAGAGTTCATTTGCAGTTTCTTTGCTGAGCAGACAAATCAGATGGAGGATCATTCAATGACAGCCAGTGGGCCAATTGTCCATTCAAACGATTATCATATTGCACTGTGCATCCCTGCAGTCCCTGCATAAATCCTTACATTATAGCCCGCACTCTGCTGTGGAAAGGCTTTAACCACCCCTCATTTGTGACTCAGGAGACCTGGGTTATGCTCCTGGATTTGCCATTGCCCTCTGCTAAGTTGCCTTGCAAAAATCTCTGCCTGTCTCTCTCTGTTTTTCCACCTCTACAATGGCAATCGGGGTATCCTTATAAAACACTCTCCTGCAGAGGGATCAATGCAATTGTTAAGTTTCATCCTTTCAAATGGCTCTCTTGGAAAGCAAGGAATTTCAGTCTTCATTTAAAGCACAACAGCCAGCGTGTCTGTGGTGTTTCTAAAGGCACTTTCACATCAAGCTCTGCGAATGCGTAAATGAAAATACCCCCGAAACAAATTCTGTTTGTTTTTCATCCATTGTCTGTACACGCTGACAAGCAGTTCATCTTCTCTTCAAGGAGGGGGAAAAAAGTTAGCACTTAACCACTTATTTCTGCTGAAAAACCATTCATATAAATAAAAGAGAGACAGAGAGAGACAAAGTGCTCTGTACAGACACTTTAAGCTGACAGAGAAAATGCTCCTACCACAACACACTGGAGCATGCTCCGGGAGGACAGCACTGCTCTTGATTTTCATCTTTGAAAGAAAATGAAGAAGAATGAATAGCTATGCCTCACTTACTCTTGAAGCAAATCAAAAGGAATATGCTGGTATCTATTTTTTATCCTCCTGTTCTGCTTAATGAAAACAAAAGACCTAAATATTTGATTACTTCCCTTCTGTGTCAAAAATAATAGTTCATGTCCTTTCTAGTTTGACAGAATGGAGACTTGTTAGATCTCAGCCCTTTCATGTGAAACTCTATCACAAAGGTTTGCACCAGTCTAACCTATTAAAATTAAGTTGAGCTCTGAAAAGCTGGGGTTTTTTTCCCTTTTGGAACTGCACTGCAAGCAATGATTAGATTGCATTTGCCAATAAATCTATAGGGATAAGTGAACCAAAATAGCTACTCCCTCTCAAGCCTATCAGTTAACAGGCTTCCTTTGTTAATGATCATTTCATGATTTGCCTTAAACCTTACTCTGCTCATCCTGTGCCCTTCAGAACAGAAATGACCCATGCTAAAGGCTGTGCAAAATGCACTCAGGACACCCATGTTTGTGAATTTATATTTTAGCAACTTAACCAGCACTCATAGCTTTAACTATGTGGAATCTCAGGGAGGATATTTCAAAAATCTGTGGTTCAGTTGCAAACATGTCACAGCAAAAAAACCCCACTATGTTGGTACAAAAATAAAAAGGGATCAGAAACTGGTTTGAACAAAAAAGGACAAGAAATGGTTAAATGAGGATAATTTTAAGACATATGTATGTCAGGATAAGTAATTATATTTCAGAAAATCACATGTAGCATACAATTACAAAGAATCGTGGAAGTCATAGGAAGGGTGACCTTATTCCACTGAGGTCATTCAAATTATTCTAATAGCAACTTCCTGCTTGTCAGTATTGGCCATAAATAAGGGTGGTTGGACTTGTTAGTGGTGTGGGTTTTTCCTGGTGTACCGAAGAGTACAATTTATCACAAGACATATTCCGTTTCCTTCCCACAATTCTCCCTCCAACTGCATTTCCAGTTCAGTTGTTGACTCAAAGAACACTATTTCTGCACCCCAGTTCAGCCACTGCCCCACTTTGCCCCTCATTTCTCCATCCACAGTGGATTTGTTTTACAGAGTTCTTGAAAATTAATGCTCAGTATGTGATTTTAAATAGATCTTTTGCTTCCAGTAATTACTGGTGCAGCAGTATTTCCCTGGCTGATGTTTTAAGTAACCTGAAGAGAAAAAGAGAGAGAGAAGAAGGAGATAAAAGAGCAGTTTAAATGACTCCAACCTTTTAGTGGAGTTGTGCCAGTCTGAAGCTGAATAGATCATTTGGAGTGTTCTTTCCAAATGATTGTGTAACCCAAAAAAAAGGGAAGTAAATCAGGGCATGATTAGTTTCTGTAGCAAGAACCAGGTAAGAGAAAAAAAAATCAGATTTAACTCTAGGAAAGCAATAATGGAAAATGTCTGTCTCACCGACAGTTCCCTTGAGATAAACAATCTGACAGGGCTGAGCTGAGCCAAGGCAGACTTTGCACAGGCTCTGCAAAAGCTGCTTGTCCGTGCTGAGAACTTGGTACAGCCAAATATCAGCTGCAGCCTGTCCCCTGTCAGCATTATGGATCTCTGTGTTCAGCAAAGATAAGCAATTTAACAACAGGGACGAGTCCAGAAGCTTATTGGTTGCCCTCTGAGATCCTCAATTAACATCTTTACCACTCCAAGAAGTTAAAAGGAGCCAAACGCTCTCAAGTACCTTTGAAATGATTAATGCTATATGAAGATCCCAGTATTTTTTTTCTTACTATTTTCCCTTTCTAACCTCATCATGTAACAGTCCCACTAATACTTCCAGGCTCCCCCTCTGATCATCCCTTCGTTAAACATCTCCTACCACACACTGCCACTGAATGCAGACAGAGTGTTGATGTAAGGAAACAAATATGGACACCACAAAGGCTTTTGTTCCATATGATGAAAGCCAACATCAGTATGGATTACACCACTCGAGGAGCAGCCAGCTAATGAAGCACCCACAAGTCTTAATTCCCCCATTTTGCTCTCAGAATTCATCAATTTTAGAGGAGTAACACGGCCCTGCCTCAGGCACTGCCACATACTCAAGATAACTCACACAGACATGTTATTCAGCAGATCATCAGCTGCTGATGTGAAACCAGAACAAACTGTGGAGCAAAGTGACCAAGGAACCTCCTGAATTCTCTGGAATGACCATTGCATGAGCTCTTCATTTCCCACTCCTGTGACACCAGTAAGTCCCAGGCTCTCTGGCTCAGACCCATAAGCCAAGCTCAGTGTATCAACCCATCCCCTCGTGCCTTGTGAGCCCCCAAACTGGGAGGGGAACTGGGAAAGGAGATTTCCACAGTGCTGGCACAGAGTGTAAGGGGGAGAGGCAGCCCCACTCTGTGAGCTACAGCTTCAGCCCTCCACCTCACCTTACCCCATCAGGATGGCATTTAATCCCTGACTTCTACCAGCCAGGCAAAATGAGATGGTGAGAAATTTATTAGGCTTTATAATCATGCATAACAATCTGCTGTTCATCACGACTGAAACTGGAAAATATGCCTGACAGTGGAATTTCACCCTTGTTAGAGAAAATGAGGAAAGGTGATTGTGTGTGATCCTTGCCCCATGACTCCACTGGGAGAGGGAGAGGAGACAACTGGCAACAACATTTCTTATTAATTACACATTATCTCTCTGAATAGACAGGGGGTATAGAGACCTGTTTTCTTCTCACTTTTTTTTTATCTGGTGCAATGTAAAAAAGCACTTTTATTAATTGGACAACAATCCTTTGGGCTACAAGACACTTAAGCTCCTAAACCCTGCAGATGAATCCAGAGCGAAGAGTGAGGAATTTCCAATAGAGATCGAGTTGAACCAATAGTGAATTTTAACATAACTGAAATTATCAGGGCAAAAACCACTCATC
Organism: Anabacerthia variegaticeps; assembly: GCA_035583185.1. Lineage (NCBI taxonomy): Eukaryota > Metazoa > Chordata > Aves > Passeriformes > Furnariidae > Anabacerthia > Anabacerthia variegaticeps. The sequence continues at coordinate 3,863,505 of JAWWEW010000006.1, read as the reverse complement.
ACAGCCAGCAATGAGACCCATGTGCCTTGTGTCTGAGCTCTCTCCTGCACCAGAGGCTCAGACTCCACATGACATGCCCTGCCTGGAGTCCCCTGCCCACACCATTCCTATCAAAAATGGATAAACAAGGAGAGGTGACTGTATTTTTTCAAAAGTAGCTAAAGGAAGTGTCTCTCTGTGTTCCTTGGTGGCCAGAGCACTCAGGGTGTCAGAAACCCAAATTCTCCCTGAAGGACCTTCCCCATCTTGTGCAGGAGATCCTGCCTACCACAAATTCCAGGTAAACTGAACACAAACACCCTCTGCTCCATTTCCCCACCCATTTCTAGTTACTCCTGGAGACACTCAGCAGTTTCTAAACAATCCAGGTCCCTGAAAGTCTCCTTTCCTGCTCACAGACCACCTCAAGAGCCAGCTCTCCATGCAAGGAGCCTGTAAACTGGCAGAAGAGCAGCTCAAAATGCATCTGAGGTTTATATTTATACTTCTGCTTTGCAGAGAGAGCATTTCAAGTCCACATTTATAAAGTTTTTCTCCAACAACTGTAAGCACTAGAAACTTGAAAGCAGAGCAAGGTGAGAGAGCGAGACCTGATGCCCTGACAAAAAGACAAGACACCTGAGAGCTGACAAAACTCATTTAAGCATTGACATGATGCTGTTGCACTCAACATGTCCAGAAGTGACTGGGTTTCTTGAAGTACTTACACTGTGCTATCAGAGGATTTCAGCAACCAGAGATTAGTGCTTTAAAACCTCCCCTGACCTAAAGCAGAAGGGATGGGTGCCAAGGAAGAGCTGCTCATCGTTTCTCAGGGATCTGGTTTGCTTTACTCCTGCACTGCTCTGGCTTTGCTTCATGGGGAGTGCCAGGGTGAGGATGGTCCCTTCAGACCACCAGCATGGGTCAGCCGTGGTGCTCTGCAGAGCAAGTGGCTGCACTCATTTGTAACGTTTTCCTTCCTCTGTTGCACTGCTTCTTGATTAATTAGTGCCATTAAAGCACCTAGGCAGAGTACACATGACAACTGGCCTTGCATAACAGTGGGAAGAGAGAGCGGGTCCTTCTGAATTCAGGGAAAAGTCTCTGAAGTGTAAATGGATAAAGATAATCAAATTCAGACGAGATTAAAATGAACAGACTATCAACCAAGTGACACTATTAATAAATGTCCACAACAAACAGGGGCAGAAAGGACTCCGAAAAGACCAAATGTAATTTAATTAAACAAATGAGAACGTACAAAAGAAACTGTAGCAGATAACTGCATGGAAAGACAAATAAAGATTTCAGCAATAATTGATGTTATATTAGTCACTGTATAAAATCAACTGTGCCAGTGTTCCTCTCTATTTACATAGGTGGGAAACCTTGGCATTTTACCTGTCACCTTGTGCACTACAGACACTTGTCCTTCCCGTGAATAAATGGAGTTTTGTTCTCAGTCTCACACACATTAGGCCATGGGAGTGCAGAATATACTTATGTACTTACAGCAATCTTGTGATGCAAGGGAAGACTATCATTCTGATTTTATGGATAGAGTTTTACAACCTCATTAGTCTGGAGGCAACAAAGCTTTCTTGGTAGGGTTTGGCTTGATATTACAGAGCGTGCAAAATCACATCCCATAATTTACATGACTAAAATAGGCAAAGTTTGTGATGTAAATGCAAGGAGGTTGACAAGACCCTGCCCATCAGCTGTGCTTATGTTTATTTGAGCAGCCACACTGGCAGAATTGCTCTTTCAGTGTTTCTCCACTGGAGATTCAGCCCACCAGGCTGACTGGGGGGAGTTCTGTAACAGAGCTGAGCCTCAGTCCACCCAGCAATGCAGGCACTTGCCAAGGGGCACAGATTGCTGTGCTACAGCAGGAACCAGCAAGAGAAGAGCCCATCCTGGCACGCAGGAGAGGAGCAGGCACAGCAGAGGGGAAGGGGAGAGCAGGGGCTCCACTGAGCCCACACCCCAAAGGGACCTGAACAAGGCTGGGAGCATGGACAGGAATATTGTGGCATTGGCAGGGCATGCAAGGATGGAGGAAGGAAGGCTCTGTTTTAAACCTGTTACTTCAAAAGATAAAAGGAAATCTCGTGTTTCCACAGGAATAGTTAAAGGAAGAGTACTCTTTGCTACCCTAAACTCAACAACCACCCAACAGCACGTGCTGAACCTCCCCTGCCATGCCTGTCCTGCTGCTGGTTGCAGAAATGCTCAGAAACCTCCTTTTCTAGCAAGGTCACTCCCCATCCTCACTCACTGCACTTCAACAACCACACAACTACAGAAGAGGAGGGGTGTCAGAACCCACCAGCTATTTGGGGAACCCCCCCTATTGCTGGTACAGCTCTGCCTATGCAGGGGAATATATCTTGGCTCCTCAAGGGAAAATCAAGGCCAAAAAGAAAAGAAACTGAAACACACAACCTTTTAAAAATCACAGCCATGTCGATACTGAAGCTTCTTCCAATATAAAAATTCTGCCTTAAAAAGTCAGTCCACAACAACTGTATTGTAACAAGAAGTTATTTTCTCTACTGAGTGTGTAAAAATGCTTTTAAAAAACAATGCACTACATGGTTTGCCATTGAATTCTACCATCACAGCACTGTCTAATGTGGCAGTTCCCTAATTGTCACTGTTTCCCATACCACTTCACTAATCAATTTATTTGATTTTCCTGTGTTTCAATCACTCCACAGAGGAATCACGGAGTGGTGGGTGTTTCTAATGAGATCCTGTGAGGACCCTGAGTAATTGACCCTCAGCTATACAACATTTTTATCAACAAGCTGGAAGAAAATACGAAAACATTATTTGATAAAAATGTCAAATGACTGACAAAGATTAGGAGAATGGTAAATAATGAAGTGGAGAAGGTATTGATTCAAAGCACGCTGATAAGATCAACACAAGCAAACATTAAGTGCTCCACAGTACAGCTACTGAATGAGTCCTAAATCCTAATTAGGAAACAGGATAAACTGAATCCTAGGAACAAAGAACTTACAGCACTTTTACAGGTTGGAAAAGCCTATTCTTGAAAGAAAAGGGCTAAAATACAGAGAAAACTTGGAAATCAAGACCTGGCATTGCCATTGCAGTGAAGGGTCTAATGCATTCCCTGACTGTGTCAGTAGGATAAAGCCACGTGGGATAGAAAGACTGTATCACACTGTTCATGTGAATTGGTACAACCACAACAGCAAAGCAGCAGTGATGTCCCCATGGTAGGGTTTGCATCAAACAGCCACAAGAATGATTAAAAGAATAGGAAATACCTGGTCAGTGCAAGAAGTAAGGAACTCAATCTGTTCAGATTATCAGAAGAAAGCAAAGGGCAAATGTTGATCACATTTCATTAATATCTACATGGGGACACTGGAGTGCCATAATTGAAGCCTCGTTATGAAATAAATGGAGCTATGATACAATCCAGGAGCTGGGAATTAAGCTAGGCAAGCTCTGACTTGAAATGAGATGCTGGGTTTTAATGGAGAGAGTAAATAACAGCTGGCTTTATTGAGAGTTAAACTGCATTCCTCAACATTGTAAACCTGTATTTCACAAGTGGATGTTTCCTGAGACATGCCCCAACTCAGATGGGTAAATTCAGGGTGGCCTTCGGGTGGTCAGAGGAGATTATTGCACTGGGCCCTTCTGGCTTCACAAACCATGGGTCTCCTGTTCCTGCACCCCTGGCCTTGAGTGTTTCCTTCAGCTCATTAAGTGTAACATCCACTCTCCCTTCATGTAGAATATGTAGTTTAAAGCTATAACTGCTGCCCTAATTTAATGGTAATTAAACCTGAGCCAGCCTCAGTGTTTCCTGTAACCAACTCACTGCTGCAAAGGCAGAGTTGGACACTCTCTGGAGACCCCACCTGACCAGGCTGCCAGGAGGGGACAAGGACAACAGCACAGCTGACTCTCCCCTACGGGTCAGTCACAGCCTGAATGTTAATTAAAGAGCTGTGTCTTTAAAACCCATTTTTTGGCATGCAGGCCCACAGGAACAGGGTATTAGGTAAGGAGCAAAGATACAGGGAGCCTGCCCAGAGTTCCCTGAGTCCTGACATCCAAAGGCAACTCTGCCATTGAGATAAGCTTCCCCCAGACCAGTAATGCAGACCTGGCCCCTCTCTACATCCATTTTGCCCCATCAGTGGCACCATTTGGACAACATTCCCCTCCCTGAAAGTCTTTTTCCCAGTGTTCCTCCTGTCCCTTGTCCCCAGGGCTCAGTTAAGCCCCACTGGGCTGCAGCAAAACAAACCAGGTCCAACATTCAACCCCCAGTTTCCAAAAGCAGCTCTCACTGGCATCATATGGAAAGACACAGACTATTATTTAAAATAAAGATGATTTTTAAAGGTTTTCACCAAAAGCTCGTTCAGCTGGTCAACAAATTGTGCAACACTGCAAATATTATTTACAGCCTGAGAGTGCAGGACACAAGTGCCCATCAGCACCTAAACCAATGGAGATATAAATAGAAAACTTTAAACCCAAAAACCTGGTTTTGCAGACTGGCTGGGGAATCCTTTCCTCCTGCTGCCTTGGACACGCATTGCAGAATTTGCTTTTAAAGTATTAATCACCCAGTGACCACTAACAAGGCATTCTGTCCTTTTTGATTTGCAGGGCACTTTCCCTGCTAAGTTATCTAACAACTATTTGACAAAAACCTCTCCCAAAGCATGGAAAACAAAACCTGGTAAGCATAAGGTGATGTGGGACATCCAATCTAACAGGTACACCCTAAAATCCCTTCTAGGTAATACAGGAGGCAGAAAGGCATTTGCTTATAAATTATCATCATGCACATTTCTAATAAAGAATTCAATAAATTGTTAGTTTCCTGAGAATGGGGAATGGGATTTACTTAACTTGGCAGAGATGACACAATCCATAACCTCATCACTGAAATAAGTAAGAAAGCCTTACAGCAATATATGGATTGCTGCCACCATCGCCACGTGCCACTTCAGGTGACAATATAACACAAACAAAATATTTTAAGATAGATAACCTCAGATGAAAAACATTACATTGCTGTCTTTGCATTTTGGTCTGCTCTTAAAATACAACTTGGGTTTTATATAAATGTAACTGTGCTTAAAAATAAAAGGTGATGCTTGTGTACCAAGCTGTTTGCAGTGCTATAGATCTACCAAGTGAAGAGATGAGGAAGAACGAGCCCCAGACACATTGTGGGATTTGGTTTCATTCCTGTTATTAGTGCAGGTAATTTATTCCATGCTGTAAACACACACAGCTCTTGGAAACTATCTGAGGCCTGAGTGAAAAGGACTTTGATGAAGGCAGCTTTGCTTTTACTGTGCTATCAGCAGGCAGGTCAGCAATAAAACACTTAATGTCTTATCTCGAGTGGAAGGCTTCAAATCTTCTAAAATTAATGTCATTTTCCTGATATGCTCTTGGGAAATTACATGGAGAGTGTTGCATTTATTCCCCAAACATCTGATCACACAGAATGCACAAGCCTTTTGCTGAACAGGCTTCAGTTGCAGAAGTGAGAACCTGCTTTTGGCAAGGCTCAGTGGCTCCTCCAGCAAGCCAGTGCTTCTCCTGCTGATCCACAGAAGAGATGTTGGGATCATGTAGGTTTCTCCCTTGAGATGATGCTGATGGCACAGCAGGACCATCTCAGAAGTTTCAGTAACACAATAAAAGTCTCTGTGCTCTGAAATAAAAATTAGGAAGCTAATGGGACTCTGGGTTTCTCAACAGACCGGAGCCTTGTTGGTTTATTGCACACAATTTAGTGAGAGCCATACCTTTCACGGGGTGCAAAAGGGCTTTTTTTTTTTTTTAATAACAGCTACAGAAAATCAATAGATTTCATGAGTTCAATTAATCCCTGCAGCTGCTGTGCCAGAGTCAGAAGGAAACAAAGAAATCTTCCCATTCTAAGCTTTGGGCTCAAGCTGTTTTTCAGAGAGGAGGATGGTCCTTGAGTACCTTGAGCTGTGGTTCCCATGAAAGCAGCTTTTCCTGAAATGTGTGATTTTTTAGGGTAAGTCTTTGTGGTTAAAAAGGGAAGTCAGTGCTAGACTATGTTCTGAAATAACAGTCAGGTGCTTATTTATATTTAAATGTCTTGGACATCCCTTAGATACAAAGGCACCAGGATTTAGGTTTGGATAATGGATTAAGATCTTTGGGGCAGCCCATTCTTGCCGAATTACAGAGATGTTCATGTTAGCAGGTTTATCTACTGCTGGTACTGATTCTGAAGTCATTAGAGGAATGTTGATCACTTGAAAATCCATTTTTAAATTATTTCCCTGAGGTGCTGTCTTTTGTGGCAGTGGATACTCAGCAGGAGGTTGGAGAGCCCTTGAAGGCAACTTTCCAGCTGCACATCACGCTTCGTGTCTTCTGGAGGGACAACTATGTCTGCTGTGTGATTCCAGATTAACCCCTGTCATCTGCATGATGGAAACATGCAAGATATCTCTTATTTATGAGATATTTCCATGTCCAAAGCCCGACTCAGCTTTGACAACCAACTGCTTGACAGGCCCTGGCACCTCTGGCTCTGACCTGTGCACACAGGGGACCTCAGTGACACGTGTGACACGCAGCCTACATCTCCTCCAGGAGAAAGGTTAATGCTTTAGCTCCCCTTCTAAACAGCCAGTTTGGGTCCTGTAAGGGGCCTATAAAGCTGGTCTTGACTAATTACTTTGTGGTAAAAGCAGTGACCTCAAGTAGATCATTGTCCTTTATTGCTGCCAGATCCTATTCCGGTGTAAATAGATGCCTTTTCACTTCACACACAAAGGAACAGCCTCTGCCTTTCCAACTCTCATGTGGAATTCTTTGCCAGTGGCAAATCCAAACTAAATTTGGAATGTTTATCGAGTGATTCTGCACAGCCCAGAACAGCTGCCTTGTGACAATGTCACTTCCCAAAAAAAGCAGTTTCTACAAAAGCACAGAGCACACTGTGAGAATGTGAGGACGAGGGACACACTGAGGAGCTGCCATGGCCAGAGGGACAGTGATGGCCCTCTGTCCAGTGCCACCGTCCTGAATGGGTGGCTTAGAGCCCTCAAGGCAGAGGGAGCATCCTTTTGGCAGGCTCAGGTGAGAGGTTTTTTGGCAATAGAATTCCAGAATGGTTTGGGTTTGGAAGGGACATTAAAGATCATACCGTTCCAACCCCCTGCCATGGGCAGGTACACCCTCCACTAACCCAAGTTGCTCCAAGCCCTGTCTAACCTGGCCTTGGACACTTCCAGGGATGGGACACCCATAAATTCTCTGGGCAACCCATGCCAGGGCCTCACCACCCTCACATATCTATCATGTCTTCCATATATCTAACCTAAATTTCCCCTCTTTTAGTTTGAACCCACTCCCCCTTGTCCTATGGCTATGTTTCTTGATGAACAATCCCTCTCTGGCCTCCTTGTAGCCCCTCCAGAAGGTTGTTACGAAACCTCCCCAGAGCCTTCTCCTCTCCAGGCAGAACAGCCCCAACTTTCTCAGCCTGAAGGAAAATAACCCCACTCTACTCCAACAACAAAAACAGAGCGGGGAAGACCAAACCCAAGATCTCTGAACTTTTGGGTCCTGACAAGCTGGTTTGATGTCCTGTGCTCTCAGTGGGCACGATGGCAGAGCCCTCGTGTGCCCGCTGGAGGAGGGCTGGGAGAATTTCCTCCTCTCGGAGCACGCAGCAGTTTGTATTTTCCAACACGATGCCCGTGGCTGCCAAACCCGATAATGAAAAATTGAAAGTCAAATAACCCCTATTAGTCTGTCAAAGGTTGATGGAGCTGGTATTCTATTTTCCCATTGTGAACAACTCCCATTGTTACGAGCTGACAGGCAAATCTCCGCAGAAATATGGACTCTTTGGGAGAGCTATTTATAGTAACATATGACAATGCAGTGCTGGAATATGCATACTGAGGCACTGCCCGGGATACAGAAGAGCCCCCTGGTACAACTCCTGGATTGTAAGGAAAAATTCCATTAAGATAAGACCATTTGAGAGGCCTAAGCAGATGAGATGTGGAGAAGTGTGGGGGGGGGAATGGTTTGGGGGTTGTTATGGCACAGCACAACAGCCCAAGGATGTACAACGGCCCTTCAGGCGTGAGTAGAGAGCGCATTTATCAACAGCACATGAGCATAAAACCAAAAAAAGGCAGGTTTGTGTTTATTTTGTTCTGCTTTGCTTTTTTTGGTGGGTTTGTTTGTTTGTTTCATTTTGTAATCAGTTAAAAAGCAAACCAAGGAATAAAAAGCACGGATCCCAGAAGAGGAGGATGATCAATAGGGAAGAACAACAGGATGGATGGCTGCAGGAGGGATTCAGAGCTGCTCTCTGACAAATATGGAATATTATCTGGGATGTGGTTCCCACTATGGACATGGACACAGAAGCAGATCCAGGCTTTGCAGCAGCGTCCATAAAGTCAGGACAAAGCCCAAAGATGAGGATCAAAGGAATGATTTCAGCAATTTCTGAAGGACTGGATGACACATTGGGAAGACACAAACACAGAGTGCAAAAGCAGGGTAAAAGAGCCAAGTTGGCTGAGAATATTCGAGTATGATTAAGCCTTGTGCAGATGGCTTTCTCCTCCTCCTTGGATGCCAAAATTAATCTTGGAGAGGCAGAGTGGAGCCCTGAGCATCACCCAGTCCCCTCCACAGCAAACCTTCCTCTGTGGGCACCTGGTCCTCTCCAAGCCCACAGAGCAGCTGCTGCTGCTTTTACCAGCTGTGTTCTGATGCACATGGCTTTGAAAAGAGGGGGAAAGGAGGAGGAAAGGAAAGGAAGAAGGAAAGAAGGGGAAGGCAAAAGAAAAAGTGGTACCAGGATGGTTATTTTTTGTAGCAGTGTTTGCTCCATGTGTTTGAAGCTCCTGCATATTGATATGCTCTGCTATGCCATGTCTGTGCTAGCCACGGCCCAGAAAGGCAGAGCAAGGCAGCAATTCTGGCACTCAGGAAACCACATTTCTGGATTTTCACTCTTACTTCCCATTTTTAACTCTGAAACACTTCAGTGCTTCGTACCATAAGGAGCTGGTAAACAGAAGCATTTTGATCTGATGGTAGAAGGTCCAAGCTTAACACTGTGTGTTTTGCAGGCTGCAGGCTCTGCAAATCGGGGCTCAGCACTGCTGTCCTGGCTCTGGGGGGTTCTCCTCCCTGCCCTCACTGTGCCACATAGCCTGGATGCTTTGGAACCCTGTGCTGTGTCAGTGAGAAGAGTAAAAGCCAGAGTGAAGAGGGCAAGAACGCTCCAGAGAAGGGTCAGTGATAGGGTAGGCAGTGGAAACGCAGCCAGGTTCCTCCTTCCCCTAACCCAGCCTCAATTTGACAAAGCTTCTGCAGTTCCCATTCAGTTGCCTGATAGAAAACTTCTGAGCATACAGATAACACACTTAGAGGCATCAAATAGTTATCTAGCCTGCTAGAGACCATTATTGTGTACAGATAAGAGACAACATACCCCCATAGAAAGGAGGAGGCTAAGACTGATAAAACTCCACAAGCACAAGGAGCAGCTTAAGACTCACCAACCACGTTACCAGCTCTTTTAACTTAAGAAAACAACCCCACCAAAACAATTGGAGGAAATCTTTAAAATCCTTGAATGGTTACAGCGAGGTCACCAAATTCCACCCAAGCCACCAGTGCCTCCTGCACTTCTTGCAGTCACGAGATTGTTTTAGCTCTGATCTCACCAGTTAGGTATTTTGTTCTCTTTCTTGCCTGATTTTCCAGTTACCTAAAGAATAGTGTATATATAGGAGGCAGTCTGTATGGTGTGGGGCTTTACATTAATGGCACATGGTCCTTCACATCAGAGCCAGACACTGTCAAGAGAATGGAAGGTGAATATTAATGTCTCTTAAACACCGAAATGCTAATGAAGGTCCTTTGGAGGGGAAGAAAAGAAGAAAGAAAATGGTGCATTTAAGTGATGGATATGAGTTATGCTGGCTCTAAAAAACACTTTGTCTCTGCCAATAAACGTTTTTGGTTTTCAAATGGGGCAGGTGTTTCAGTATGTTAAAAGATTTTCAAACTAACTTTTTTTCCAGGAGATTTGTTTTCTCTTACTTTCCCATTAGAAGCTGCCTTGTGACCATCCCTCTGCATTATTAAGATGGTTACACATTCAGGAACTTTTTTTTTAAAAAGAAAAAGGTAAAAAACCAGTTTTGCATCAGATCTGCACTGCCCAACCACATATGACAACTAATTGGCTGCAACACTTAAAAGGAAACAACTTATATATGATTTAAAATAATTAAAATCTTAACCAGTGTGATTTCAGGGGTAAAGCTAGTCTTAAAGCAAGGATTTCAGTTCTAATCCTGGATGAATAATTAGCTGATTCAGGCATGTATTTATGGGGACAATAGTGATCCACTGGGCAGAAAGACACCACGACAGTGACAAGTGAATTAAAGAGCCCAACTGATGCCTGTGTTGTCGTGTCACAGAGAAGGTTTGCTGTTATTTGGGCCCCTGGAATCCTTCAGGAAGCCTTTACCCTCCTGAGTGAGATGCTGGAATTATATTTGATTATGGGTGCTCACAATATTTTGTGCACTCAGGTAGTGCCTTTATCACAAGAAAGGAAGGAAAGGATGGCAAGGCGGGAGCTCAACTTGCTGTGAGACATCACCTTCCACAGCTATGGCAGAGGCAGGTCATTAAAAAAGCAAATTAATAATAATTCCCCATGAGACAATCCTTTAAAGAGCCTCTCTCCAGACTAGTAGCCCCTCTGGGAAGTGCAGCTGCAATTTAGAGACACTGGACACTATTCCAAAGGAAAAACATCAACACTTGATCCTAAAACTGTTTCTCAAGGCTTTCAGGACACACAAACCCAGTATAATTTGGGTTTGTTCAGGTGCTAACCTGCCAAACTTGCGAGCCAGAAGGAGGAGAGAACACTTACAAATCTCTGTGTGGAGTAAGAATTGCTGGCTCAGTTCCTTAAGTACATTAAATACAAGGGGTTTGACTTTGAATCAATAGAAAAGCTCAAAAAGTTAAATACAGAACACAACAGATTATGCAGAAAATGATCCTTGAAAATTTTTGCACTTAGCAATGCTGGAAGATTTTATCTTCTCTAAGACTGGACGTCTTAGATCATTAAATGTCAATATTTTGGTCTATTACTGCATTTTATGTTGCAGCACCGAGCCCATAAATGTGACACGGGGGTCTGTGAGTGGCTGCACTGGGGGGTGGCAATCCAAAATCCACAGCAGGGCACTGGGGCTTCAGGAAGGAGGAAAGTTGTTGTTCTTTACACAAATCTCAGGAGATTAAGCAATGGAAAAGTGTGTCAGACAGCAGGATTTCACGGTGCAGAAACTCAAAAATAAGATAAAACTCCACAATCGAATTACCACTGCTGCCAATAAGCTATTACTGTGCAGTTATTAAATACACACAGACATTCCCATGACCACGTTGCACTGTAAATCACACTCGCAGACAGTTCATTTAATGAACACTCTTTGAGTAGACAATCTGTTTGGGATTGTATTAAATATATAACTCCACTCACTACGAAATGCATTCACACTTAAACTTTGTTGCAATCCTCACTTTCAAAAAAGGGCAGAGGAGAAGAATAAATCACTGCCAAGTGCCAATTTTTAGGTTTAAAAAGCAGCAAGTGGGAAGCAAAGCTTAACTTCATTTAATAATCTACCTTTAAAGAATTTATCCCCTGAAGCTGGATGATAGCCCAGAAGAGAAGTACGTAGAATTTCACCTGAAGTTTTTAGCAATTAAAATATTACCCCGTTGATTTAATTTACTTGTGTTCCAGCAAATGTTTTTGCCTTTAAATTCACTTTGAGGCTGTAAACATTGGATATGGTCCCCTTCTGGCTGCTCCTGTGTCACAGCCATTGCCAGTGCCGGGTGGTCAGCTGGGTCCCATCTCAACCCTGAGCATCCCTCTGGTTGTTCCCACAGATCCAGCACCTTCCCAGGGTGTTTCCCTGCCCCTTTCCACTCCAAGGCTCTCATCTCACCACATGCCTGGCAGCAGTTGCTGATGATGCCTGACCCAGATATGCTGCAATCCCAATTCCCTGTTTTCCAGTGGAGCTCAGCCACCCTCTTCCCAGGGATCGCCACAACAGGACGAGAACACAGGACAAGTGACTTCCCCAGGGACCAAACTGTGCCACATCCTCACAGTGCCAGAGGTGACACCCTGTGGGAAGGGGATAACGTGAATACTGGAGCTGTAATGTGCATTTTATAAGCAGAGGAGATTTAAAGGCGATACACAGTCTCATGCTGCAGGGGTTTAGCCAGACTCCATTAGGATTTAGGTGCAGATTCTGCTGCTGGAGGAGATGACGGTGTCTTATCAGGGATCTGGTGCCTGAGGGCTTGCTTACATTTTCCTTGGAAGCACCTGGTGGCCCCTCAGCCCTGATCTGCAACAGCAGTTTTTAAATCCCACGCTGATGTGCAATAAGGCTGTTCTGATTGTGATGGCACAGGCCCTGCTCCTGCCAGGAGCTGAAGGTCACCAGCCCTGTCCCTACGAATCAGGTGCATGGACAGTCCCACACAGCCCCAGAGCTAGCAAGGACACCACTTCTGGGCCTGATAAATCAAGTTAAAGAGCATCTCCAAATGCTCAGCCAGATGGATCACTTGAATGGCTAAACACTCTAATACATCTTTTTGAGAAAAGATATTGGCTTGTGCAATGAAACAGATAATTGACTATTCCATGGAAACTGTTAGGGCTTTACCTCTGGGATCAGCAGGAACCCATCTCTCTTGCTGCAGAGGAAAGCTGGCAAGTCTTTGGGTTTGATTTCATTCTCCCTCCCTTCCAGGAGGAAGAACTGGAACAGAAAGCAACCCCAGGCTGGTCTTCCCATATCAACCCCCTGCTGATGCACTGTGATAATCTGCGACTGAGTGAGCCACGGCGGTCAATGCCACACCAGGCAATCCCAAAACAGCCATGCATACAGGATCATCTGTCCTTAGACCAGGTGGGTCAGATGGAAGGGAGCTCTCCAAACTCCCCCCATCCATCTCAGCAAGCCTTCCCTCCCCCCATCAACACCACAAATCCAGTGTTTTCTCTGTGATCAGCTGCTACAGTGATGGCAATGGAAAATCCCTTGTTTTTGCCAGTGGTAGAAGTGGGTGAGAGGAGAATGTGCCACCCCCACTCTTCTCTGGCTCTTCCCTCTTCCAAACACAACAGCAGCTCTACAAGCTATAAAACTGTAGATTTTCCTCTTTTTTTTAAATACACAAAGTGAATGAAATCCAGGTTGTGGAGCTGTAATTGCAGGCAGAGCTCCACCAAATGCATAGGGCTCTTCGTGCTTTATTCCTGTGGTTCCTCAGGACATGAGCTCCTTGATGGAATTACAGTGCTGTCATTCAACTTGCTTGTTATTTGTTCTGTATGTAAATAAAGGCAATGCATTTAAAGGACCGCACTAATGTATTCAAATATTTGTAGATAATCCACTGTAAATCTCCAGACTGGAGGATTTTGCATAAATGCTTGAATCTGTAACAGCTAGGAGGGAATTCCTACTCCCTGATCGAGTAAATTACACACAAAAAAATAGCAGGATGATTAGAGCGAGCGCATTAATATTCACAATAAGTTTGGTGTGTCAGCATGGAGACTGAATGCAAGGATTGCATCCCTCTCCATATCTGTATGGCAGGACAGGGCAGCCACAATCAGAGTCTGATGGTATCATTAACACACATCATTTCATCACTACCCCAAAACATAAGGAATTGGGCTACTTATTGTATTGACTGGTAGCTTTCATGCAAGTTTTGAATGACAGCTGAGAATTTTCACTGTCCAAATGTCCCTTCTCTCCACGTTTTGGTGAGTTAGAGAGGTTCTGACAGCCCTGAGTCATTTGGATCTTCCACAAATCGCTTTCACATTTGCCTACCAGGAAAAGACCCATCTCCATCAGTAAAGGTGTTAATAATATATACACGTATTATTAACTGAACTTATTTTCATTTCTTGCCCTGGAGTCATCATTAGTGAAGATTAAACATGCATAAATCAGTCTCTCCTAAATTAGTGAACATCAGCAAATGTCACCTTGTTGAAACGGAAATTTATTTATTTATTTGCCTGCTTATTTATTTATTTCTCTGAAAATTGGATTGTGTTGAAAGACAGATACAATTATTCCACCATCCACCACTTTTTTTTTCAGCCAGGCCACTGGGCTGTATCCAGTGGCTGCTCCCACAAGTCTCTCATTATCTCTAAACCAGGGGAAATCAAGGTCAGGTCTGGAATTACTGACTCTTGGCCACATGTCTTATACACCTTAATTTTACTAAGAAACCCTGTGTGGTTTGGAAATCTTATGTACAGAGGACCAATTTATGTCCTCAGCTTCTTATATACTGTCCTGTGCCAGTCACTGGCAGTCATACACGTATAATAGAGAGATTAGATGTCAATATTGCAAATAAAAACTAATTAAGAGCGAAGGGTTCAATGATAGAGGCTCATATTTCAGCATTGCCAGTTCCTGCTATTTTATCACGAGTCTCTTGGAGTTTATTTAAAAGTCTTTCTCCTAAAATAAGGTGATTACATGAGAATCTCACTGTCATTAACCAGGAGTAATTTCCCAGCCTTTCAGTTGCAAAGAAAAGCTTAAAGACATTAGCTAAGTACACCTTCAAGGCTCCAAAATGAAAACATTCAACATCTATTAATCCCACTAATTTTTGAGGGCCTGCTCACATTATGAAATGTTCAAGGTTGGCTACACTGAGATAGCAAATGTACCAGAGACGTCCCAAATACCAGGAGGCTCTTTGTCCTTTCAAGGAGGGGAACACTGGTGCTGTTTATTCATTGCTGCTAAGTTTAGCACAGCTCCAGGCACGAAGTATTAAAAAATGTACTTCTGTTGATTTGCATTTCTGCTAATTATTTCCACAGAGCTGTCACCTCCAACACTGCCAGACAGAATTAGCTCCTCTAAAGGGCACTGGATGGACAGGTGTGGGGGGGTCAGATCTGAGACCAGGCAACCAGAGTTGTTCTGTGCACCCTACTTTGGGAAAAAAATATGGGAATTCAACGTTATTGCAGGGTACAGTTGCCTAAATGAGTTATGCACGTGTTGGGGTAATCTGGTGATAGAAGTGCACACATCCATCCATCCATCCATCCCCTGTACTGCATCTGCAGCATCTTGCTTCAGCTTTTATACATTTTCTTGCTGATCCAGTGTTTTCCTCCAAACTGAGAATTATCTGGGGTAGGTTCTGAAAGCCCTTCAGCTGCCTGACAGCTCGGACATCATCACTAGTCAGGCACACAAATCATGGAACCACAGAATGGCCTGGGTTGGAAGGGACCTTAAAGCTCATCTCATTCCGACCCCCTGCCATGGGCAGGGACACCTTCCACCCTCCCAGGCTGCTCAAGGCTTTATCCAGTCCTGGCCTTGGACACTTCCCAGGGATCCAGGGGCAGCCACAGCTTCTCTGGGCAACCTGTGCCAGGGCCTGCCCACCCTCACAGCAAAGAATTTTTTTCCTAATATCTAATCTAAACTGACTGTCAATTTGGAGCCATTCCCCCTTGGCCTTGTCACTCCATGCTCTTGCAAAAAGTCCCTCTCCATTTCCCTCTAAGCTCCTTTCAGGTACTGGAAGGTCACAATTAACTGTTTCTGAAAAGTCCATGTTTAAGGGGACAGGGAAGACCTTTCCCCTTCTGCAGCCACCTGGGGACCCTCTAACTCCCACTTTTCTCCACTGAGATCCTTTGGCCATCAGCAACACACACTTGCCCCTTTAGGGACCTTGGTGGTTTCTTCATGGGAGCTGCCTGGACACTCAGAAACCATCAGTGGCACTAACAGAGTGACCCTCTGCCCTACCACCAGTGAGAGGGTGGCACAACGAGGAAGGTCTGGAGAGGTTTTGGCTAAGGTGGACGTGGTTCACCTTGCTGTTATCTCAGCACTGTAATTTGGGGCTGTCCACGTAATGAGATGAGCTCTAAAATCTCTGACTTCCCTTCCTTTACACTGATAATAAAAGTCAGCCCATTCTGTGCCATGCTGATACAGGGAATTAATCTTGCCACCCTCACATGCTTTGTAAAGTTGATGCAGAACAGAAATATTGCAAAATTCACCAATAGCAAAATCAAAATATCATCTTAAAAATAATGCTTAGAAGTTAATTATTTCTATAAAGTTTGAGAGAAGCACCCTGGGATACGTCACTGAATCACCCCAGAACTGGAACTAAAAGTGGTTTGTTTTTGAACCTATCAGTCCTCTTTCCCAGTGAGCACTGCTAGAAACATTTGCTGCAGACCCAGGAAATCCTGTTCCCATTAACAGCTTGACAGTATCCTGTGAACATGTGCACACGAGCAGATTTTTGGTGTGCTAGTCCCCTGGAGCGCCAGTTGAGAGAACACGCCCACATACCAAGGCTCAGATAAACAAACACAGGGGTGGAAAACAGAATATAAATAATGAGAGAAGTTTAGTTCAGGTTGTTCCCCATTCCATGCTGGGGTCTGGGGCTGTGAGAAGGCAGTCTCCTCTCAGGCTCATCCACAGCCCTTCTATCCATAGAAACGATTAAAAATTAACTAGGCGAGGAAGACAGATTGACTTTATCGGGAACTGCTGAGATCAGATTAACGTTCCACTGACACATGGGAGTTCAAAGTTCAGGTTCTTGCATTATTGAAAGTTTAATTTTTAATCTTTCTTTAATAGTTAAGGTCTAGATGAGTGCCCTAAATAGGTCCTGCCCCAGTATGAAGGAACTTCAGAGCATAAACTTCTAAAGCATTGATGTTCTCCAACTCTTTATTGTGAGGGCGGGCAGGCCCTGGCACAGGTTGGGCAGAGAAGCTGTGGCTGCCTCACTCCTGGAAGTGTCCAATGCCAGGTTGGACAGGGCTTGGAGTGACCTGGGAGAGTGGAAGGTGTTCCTGCCCATAGCAGGGCGTGTGGAACAAGATGACCTTTAAGGTCCCTTCCAACCCAAACCATTCCAGGATTCTATGATAGAGTCAGCCAAAGTGTCTGTGACCTACACATGCTTTTACCAACATTGCTGTGTTCAGCCCCTGACTTCAGAAAAACCAGCCCAGCCAGCAGAAAGCACACGCTCTCAAAAACCTTGAGATGCTCCACATTTCTGCCACTGTTTCCTTGTCTGCTTTTACTGCACTTATTACACTTGCTAAGAATTACTTAGCCTAACATCAGCAAATACTTAGCAACAAATGTTTTACACATGACAAATCCTTTGCCTCTGGCCTTTTTAGAAGTTCACATCTTTTCTCACGCAACAGAACCTTGGTTAGACTCTCACATCAGCTGCTACAAAGCTTACAGGAGAAATAAGGGACCTTGTCTCCCACTCAGCCTCACTATCCTTTCAAAGCCAAACTGATTGCTCTTGGATGTAGATGGGGGACACTCCATACCTACACATATGGAGAGCAGATTCCATGTGTTGAACATGTCTGTGAGGTAATACTTCAGCTGAATCCACTGTCTGTCACATCTGGTATTTTGAATAATCGGTTAAGTGAACCATAAATTAAATTAAGCCAAGACAGTGTCATAAACCTAAAGTGCATTTCCAAAGGTTCTCTCATATGAACAGGGAGTTGGCTTAGAAGGCTTTAACACCCTGACTCTGAGACCCTTCACTGGAAATAAATCAACAGCCTATGTGCTTGTACCCATGGAACGGCCCCCCAGAGTGGATTAAAAATAAATACTTGTGAGAAAGGGAAGTGACAACGCAGATGGATTTTCCTTCACAGACACCTGCCATAAATGAAGGGCTTCTCATGGTGACAGCCAGAGCAAGAGATTAAACTAGAAATATTAGGGGACACGCTGTCCCACTGGTGTTTCCTTCGCTGCCCTGGGCCTGCCAGGTTGGCTGGGAAGGAGCAGGGGATGCCAGCTCCCCTCTCCAGCTCTGGTGGCAAAGGAGTGTGGGAAAGATGAGGTTGTTTTATGCCCCTGACAGTGGGATGAGTGAGTCTGGTCTCCTGAGCAGAGGCTCTGGATGTACCCCAACATTTTCACCCACCTCCTGGAGCTGTTGGCTGAATGGCTCCAGCTTCAACCAGAAGAACAACCTCCCAGCCCAGTAACATCAAACAGCAGCTGATTTGTGAGCTTGTCCTTGGGAATGCTCTACCCAGCCTTGTCAATGCAACGATCATAGTGATTTCAGCCAAAGGATTGTCTTTTCGTGCACCTCCAACATCACTGAGCACCACGTTTCACCAATAAAGGGCTAATGAACCACAGCAGTTGTTCATATGTTTTCTTACTCCTTCTCCAAAATGTCACAATAAATCTATATTGCTGGATAACAGCAAGCAGATGGATATCGTAGCTTGTAATTTGGCATAGGTATTCTCAATCAAGGCAAAGATTAATTCTCCCCAGTGATAACCAGCTTTTTCATTTGTTAGAAGCCCATTATCATTTTCTAGAAGGTATTTCTCAGGACAGGGGTAAAACCAGCTCTCTTTGTCCTATTGCTTTATCCATTACAGGGAAAATGAGGGATAGATTTCTGGAGACAAGGTGAGTTAACCACAGAAAATGCCATCTTCAAATAAGCATAGACACAATAGCCAAAAAAAATTCCTAGAAACACTCTTTGGTGGAGTACGTGGATTCATGGAATGTATCTCCTGTTGTTTTGTGAGCAGCCCAGGAATACTTTTAGCTGGCTTTGTCAGGATTAGGATTTCCTCAATGAGACTGAAAGTTATACCAAAAAAAAAATCAAAACAAATGAAAAAAACTATTTCCTGAGATACCTTGTCTTGCAATAGCGAAAGGAATGTGTCCTTTATTCTAAAACCTTCAAACTAAGCAACAACATGGAAAAAAAATATGGGTTTTGCTGGCTGGGCAAAAATAAAATAGGGATACAATGCCAGCCCCCTCTTGACATGGAAAGGCCCAAAATTTGTAAGTGAATGGAAACCCCAGCAAATAAAGTGAGTTTTAGTCCTGACTTCCAGACCCTGCCTTGCCCCTGAGGTGAGCAGCAACTCAGGGAGGACAATTTACATTTCCTCGCTCTTCTTGCTCTGATTTGAGGATTTCATTAAATGCTCCTAAAAACATCCCCTTCAGGTATTTGTTACCCTGGAATTTTGTTTGCTAATGAGCTTCTAATTGTGACATAGCAAGTTCATCAACCATTGTACTTTAATAAAACAAAGCGGTGCTGCAGCTAATTATTTGTTAAACTCATTATCAGAGCCCTGCTTACTGCAGAGTTTTGTAGCTGATGAATTTTCCAGCTGACACTGCTGCAGGACATGGGGTGAGGGCTCGAGCAGAGGTCTCTGCCAGACCTCCCTGAGCAGTCACAGATGCTGAAGGTGGGCCCATGCAAAGTGTCACACTGAACTGGGAGGAGAACAAAACTGTGGGCACATCCTCGTTCTTCCTCCTCCTCTAGAAATGACAGTCCCTGGCAGAGGAAGAATGTGCATTGCTGGTCCCAATGAGGATCAGCAGTCTGTCCAAAGGGACTAAAGACATCATGGAATCACAGAATCTCAGGCTGCTTTGGGTTGGGAGGGACCTTAAAGGTCCTCAAGTTCCATCTCCCTGCTCATTCCACTAGCCCAGGTTGCTCAAGGCTTTATCCAAACTGGCCTTGGACACTCCCAGGGATGGGGCAGCCACAGCTTCTCTGCGCAACCTGTGCCAGGGCCTGCCCACCCTCACAGGGGAGATCTTATTCCCAATCTCTAATCTAACCCTGCCCTCTGTCAGTGTGTCCTTGTAAAAAGACCCTCTCTGGCTTTCTTGTTGCCACAATTTTTTTTCCCCCTAATTGAAAAGGCAGTTTTGGATCAAATTTACCAATAAATACCTTTTCAGGAAAATAAAGTCAGAACACATCTTCCAAAAAGCCCAAGACTTACCCAACCCAAGGCTTTTGGTATTATTTTGGGTTAGGTCTGCTTTTAACACCTTGCAGTGCTAAAATAGGAGTGATGAGAAGGGCTTTGGAGTTCCAATGGGGCATCTCAGAGCACCCACAGACACTGACTGGAGTCCAGGGAAACCACTGCACTGATCCTCGTGGGCACTGCGTGGGATCAGTACAGGTAATCGACAAGTTTTCACTCTCTGCACACTAAAGAACAATATATTAGGAGAAAATTAATAGCTCAGTTAGTTATTGATTAACAGAAATGCTACAGTGCTCTTACGATTTCAAATTGCTGCTGATTAATGGAAGAGGCAGTGGAATTTAAATGGTGATCTCATTGTGTTGGAAGCATCACTGGCAGAGCACGGGCAGCAGAACAGAGACAGGCAGGTGACCACAGCAGAGTCTATACTTTGCCCTGGAAATACTATCCAAGCCTGATTAAACAGAGAAACTAAGCTGGAAAATATATTTCAGTATTAATCCTGGGGTTAAAACACTGTAGGGTTTGTATTTCATTAAAACACTTTAGAGAATTATATTTCCTTTATCTGTTGGGTGACTGTTTTGTTCCCTTTTCTGCCTCACTCAGTGCAGGAGCTCAGATGTCTGGTGTGAGACTTTCTAACTGGGGAGGCTCCATCCCAAAACCATCCTTTCATGTGATGGATAATAGTTGCTCCTGTCCATTCCCACCTTTTCCTTCTACTCCCTGCTCCAGTGTGTCAAGGTTAAGGACTAATGAATAATCAATAAGGCCACGTCTCCACCAGAGAAATGAAGTGTTCCAGCCTGAACACACCAGAGCTGAAAAAGATTTAAATACAGTTTTGTGTCACCCACTCCAGCTTTGCTAATGTGAGCTGTGAGTCAGCATCCTCTTAAATCACTGCAGTTGCAACGTCCTCCAAGAACGAGTCCTGCAATTCTTCCCACAGCCCTCTGGGAAGAGTCAGAAACCACAACTGGCAGAAGTGGCAGGAACAAAACTACTGACACCACTCAAGTGTTCACCCAGCAATGGCATCCCTTAAAATAGTGTAAATTGCATCAGCAAGTGCCTTCCAAAGAATGTCTGTGTGCAGAGAAGCCAACCAGAGCACCTTCCAACAGTGACATTAATGTTTTATATATATATTTGTTTGTATACTTATATATACTCTATAGATAGAACAAATAAACCACTAAAACTCCCTATTTGGAAAGAGGGAGAATTCTATTTGCAAAATTTTAGACTGAAATGTTTTGGAAAGAACCTGCCACGCAGTGAGGCAAAGGGATTGAAAAAACCTCGTGGATTTCCAAGGTAAAACTGTTCTATTACAAAATCACATTGCTATGCAGTACTCATTCTTCTGCCTGTTTAGGCTGAATGTGAATGCAGGCTACTATAAGCTTGTATTATAAAGAAAACACCAAAAAAACCTAACCAAAAAAGGCATACCAACCTCTACTACAGATACAATCAAAACAGGTTTTACTAATTTGCAGGAAGTACTTGGCCGTGTGTATCACAAACAGTTATTCATTTATACTTAAAAAAATAATAACCCTAGTCTATTTGATAGTTGGCAATACTGAATTAATAATTTTAGCAAATCAGAAGGAAGTTAATGTAATCCTCAATTTGCTTTACATCTTCAAAGTCACCTACGGCATTTTACAAGGCAGGTAATATTATCACAGCTGGACACCCTGGTAATCTTTTGAGCTCTTTTTCCCTTTCAAAATAAATGTTACAGATTTACCATGATACTGCTAAAATAGCTGCTAATTTACTTCCAAAGATAAAACAGGTGAATTAGCAGAGCCTTGAGCTCCATCAGACTGAAAGGAAACGCCAGCAGGGCACCACACAAATGGGAAATCCAGGGCTGCAGGTGGAGCAGCCACGAGGACCTCCTGCCACTGCTCCCCATTTCAGGAGAGCTTTGGATCCAACTCCTCCACCCTGGCTTCTTGTTTGCCCTTTGATCCAGGGCTGTGGGGTTTGCAGAAGGTGGCAGATGCGCCACAAGAGCAAACTTGCCATTTGAAAACATCAGGTTGGCTCTCTGAGGCCAAAACTGAAAGGTAACAAGGACCCCAACAATGAACTATATTCCTCTCTTCAGTCTGGGGTTCACACTCAGGAAACCACTTGGAAAGCTTAATGGGCTCAAAACACTGAGACTAGGGAAGATGCAGCTTTAATTAGCATCCAGTTCAAAACAGCAATTTTAACTCTTCTTCTCTGGGGGACAACTCCTGTGGAGTTTAACCAGTCTCTGACCTGCAAAAAGCACAGCTGTGCCTATAAATGAAGTTCAGTTTAAAAGCTCAAGAGGGATTTACCTGCAGAAACCACTGTCAGCTCCCCCTGTGCCCAGGGAGCCAAATGCTTGATTTAAACCAGTGAGGCCAAATTCTGTCTTTTCTACAGAGGACAGATGCTTCTTCCCTACTGAAAAATCCTGCAGCCATGAAGTGCCTGAGCAACACCCAGGGGGTGCAGGGTCCCCCACCTGCAGCACCTCAAGCTCCCCACGACCCATGGGGTGCTTTCTTATGGGCACCAGGTAAAAGATTACTGATGTACTCCACAGAAAAGTATCTCAAGGGATATGGTGATGCTCTTTATCCCCATGTTGCCTTCCAGGCCCATTCAGGACATCTCAAAGTCAGCAGGCACAGAATTTGACATCCTCACCACTTGCTATCAGTGCTGCAAAGGCGAGAGCCCCAGTGCTGCTGTGGAAGGACCTGCTATAGGAAATCACTTCTAAGTTCATGGTAGTAATTTGATTTTATTGAGTTTTTTATTGTCTGACCAAGTTTCCTGCCTAACTTTTAGCAATTGTGAAATATTATAGCCAAGGCACACTGACTGTGTAAGAACCCAGTGTAAATACCTGGTGAATGCTGAAGGGTCTCTCCACGGATTTTCTGCATAAAGTAGTCAATGCTTATTCTTAGAGTTCCTTTAAATACATGTTAATCACCAGAACATTCTGCTCAGGTTCTTTCTTTAATTGCTATGGGATACTATTGCCCGCTCTTTAAATAGAACTTTAAAAATATATCTATAAAACTCATTTACAAACATTTACATATCAAAAAAGCCTAATCAAAACCTCCCTCATTTCCATGTCAAGTGCCTTAGATGTTTTAGCAATCAGCAAGCTTATAGAAAAAATAAAATCAAAACATATTTGTCTTCTTACATAAACTGTTATAGCAATAGAACGTAAAAAGTTAGAGATCTAAATAACAGTTGAATAGTGGGAGCTGTAAAAGCTGGAATGATTGATTTCATAATGTTTTCAGGCATTATAAATAACCTTTAAGTGTTTCCATTGCTTTGATTTGCATAAGCAATTAACAGTTCATTAAGTAGGGATTAAAACGAAGCCAAGGCAATACTGGGGACCTGGGTCAGTCAATGCTGCTCCACCCTCAGTCCTCCTGCAGACTGGTTTGGGTTTGGTGTTGGGGTGGCTTCTGTGAGAGGCTGCCAGAACCTTCCCCATGTCCCACAGAGCCAGTGCCAGCCTGGATCAACCCACCACCCAGAGTCCCCAGGGTCAGCACTGGGTTCTCACTGCACTGTGGAGAAACTGGGGGGAAAAGTCTGTATAAAGCAGGGCTGGAGGCCCTGGCAGCCCCAAACAGTGTGGGACCTCCACAGGAAATTCATGGGAACCTCACAGGACCTCCAAAAAAAACTCAGAATCACAGGATCACCAAGGCTGGAAAAGACTCCAAGATCGAGTCCAACCATTCAAACTTCACAGGAACCTCCACTGGGAATTCCCCCTCCAACATCCAAAGCATTTTCCACCCCTGCCAGGGTTGGAAGCTCCCCTTGGTGAGCACCCACCCAGCCTCACAAACAAATTTGGTGGCCTTTCCTACTCTTCATGTAAGAAATGAAAGGCTTTTGCTCATGGACAGCAGGTCCACGAGCTCAGAGCTGCAGCCCCAGGTCGCAGTTATGGGGCATGAAAAGGGAGGATGGGAGCACAGGGGAAGGAATGAAGACAAGGGAAGATAATTGAAAGTACCAGTGCACTAGTTATGTTGCATATTTCTAATGTAATTAGTATTAATAAGCTGTCAGTCAGAAGATGTAGTTGTTAAAAGGCAGTTTCAGTGGGGGAAAATGATAATTGAACTCCTCCATGTATTTGTCTGTATTATTTATTCTGTTGTTTTTTTCAGTTCACTGCCACCGATGAGTGCTTGGCAGAAGCGAAATTGAAGAAGTTAACTGAGTTTTTTGTTTATTAACTAGAAAAAAATATCCTCTACTGCTCTGAGCAGTGCCAGCCATAGGAGGGAGGCTCAGGGAGCCCAATGGGTCAGTTCTGCACTCAAACCACAATGTTTTCAAGATATAACTTTAAATTAATTCAGTTTTGATATATACACTTGTTCCTGTGGTACTCAGCATGGCACATACTGGCTATTCTCTACCAATGGGCAAAGACACTCCAGATGTTCTGCAGGGTCCTGTCTCATGGTTTAACACTGCAGTTCCTAAAGCTGCTCAAATCACGTGCACTGAATAACATATTCAATAATTTCCCTTTTTTAATTTTTCAATTGTCTGCACAAGCAGCTTACGGCGTTCCCCAAAGCATCTGTAACGAGAAATTAGTCACTAAATATTTTATACAAATAGTAATTTAGGCTGGATCTTGATCACAAGCAGTTTGCTGTGGATTCAAGTGGGACAGAAGGATTTGGATTGCATTTGTGCTTCTGACTTGTAAAATTGGCCACATGAAGACAGCTTGCTTTCTCTGCTTTGCAAAGCAGCCCTGGTGACAACAGTCAGGCTATTCCAGGCTCCAGCATTCCCTTGGCCAAGTTAAAGTCCCATCACCTGTGGTTGCTCTTGAATATCCCCAACACATCACCTGCACCATGAGCACCTCCAAGCCACGTGCAAATACCACACCCAAATGTAACAGGGAGGGAAAACAGAGTCAAACACAGCTTTGGCTGCATGGAGGAGGTCTTGACTTATGGAGAAATCCTGACTTTTAAGCCCAGTGTGAAGAAATCTTTCCTCTAGGCTTTGACAAAGCAGCCTCGCCCATGTTGATAGAGATGAGACATAAGGAAGCTTTCTGCAGTGAGGGTGGTGAGGCTCTGGCACAGGGGGACCAGAGACGTGGTGGAAGCCCCTCCCTGGAAACATTCAAGGTCTGGATGAGGCTCTCAGCGATCTGATCTGGTTGAAGATGTCCCTGCTCATTGGACTAGATGGCCTTTAAAGGTCCCTCCCAGCCCACCTCATTATGTGATTCCATGTGCCAAGCTGTGCATGGTCCCTCAGGTGCCCCTCCAGCACCGCCCTCTCCTCACTCCTTGCATCCCAACGGGGCACTGGGAGTTAATGTTAACACCAGGAATTTCTCTTCTACGTGTCACATAAGTAATGAATGCTGCTGCTTTTTTTGGTCACTTAAACCACCTGCTAAATTTAAGGAGTCTGTAAGTCACAGACCCTTGGCAGCTGGGCACAAAGGCTGGAAAATGCTAAAAGCACCACTGTGACTACTGCAGCCAATTTTAAATTCTGACTTTGTAAAATCCAGGATGAAGTAACTGAGGGTCTCGTTGGACTGTAATAGCTCCCATCAGCTCACATTATCAGAATGAAACATTCCTGAACTGGTCCCATTCCAGGCAAGGGATACAGGATATTTTCTGACTCAGACTACTACAGCTGAAAACAGACCTTAGAGGTGTTAGGAAGAAAAATGGGAACTGAGACACTACCAGAGTGCTGCTCCTCTGTCTGACATCCTGCCCTGGGTGGGGTCACAGGGAAGCCAAGGTGTGGCTGCAGAGAGCCCACACCTCTGGCCTGGATGCATCAGGGCTCTTCAGTGGCTTTGTGTGCCTAATTTGGATTGTTGGAGCTTTGTTTGGAAAATGCTGATTGTTTTCTAAATGTAATTAATTGTGATGGTTTATTGCAGTCATTGTGTCACAGTGCTCAGCAGAACATGAGGATGCAGAGAAGTTCAGTCCATCAGCATCATCTTGAGGCAAGAAGTCACACGGTGGGAATGGGCTCCTGGAGCTCTCTGGGACCTCCCTTTGGTGTCTCCTTCCTTCCTTCCTTCCTCCTCCTGCCAAGCTCCAAGGTTAAAATACCTTATTTCAGTGTTTTGAAGGACGAGGAAAACTGAAGAGGAACAGATGTTCTTTCAAGGCTTTTCACCTTTTCAGGATGGAATATTTTCAAGGAGCTTTGGACGGGGAGAGTTTGTGGTCATTAACGAGCTGCCTCATAATTACAAATAAGGATCCAGCTGAGGCACAGCTTAGGGCTCATTTTCAGGCTGATCCTCAGCCATGGGGGGACCAGTTGCCACCTCCTGATAGAGCAAGAGACCCCCAAGAGACACACCAAGAGCTGGGGCTCTTCCTCTCAAGCCATTGCTGATACAGGAGCTGGCCCCACCACTGGAGCCATTTTCCAAGTTGCTTATTAATACAGGGACAAAAATTATTTCCTTCCAACCAGGTTTTCTCATGTCAGCCATTCAACATGTTCCTATGGTGTTTTTTCCTCCCTTTCTTATTACCTTTTCTCATAGTAAAGACATTGCAGATGGGCATCAAACTGTGCAAAATGTAAATTATGATTGGGTAGAGTCAGAACATAAAAAAATAAGTTATTTGGATGCGGGTTTTTTTTTTCCTAAGGACCACAGCACATATGGCATGCTAAAAAAATGTCTCGTGTTCATTAAGGCTAAATGAGACAGGTTAGAGAATCATGGGCACCAAATGGAAAACTTGGGGAAAAAAATGCTGGCTGGCAACTCATTCTGCTGATAATATTTTTTGGATGTTTCCCTCCTGCCCTCTCCCTCTCATTTTTTTTTAAACTGCAAGGACATTTTCGCAAATATTTCACAAATATCTGATGGCTGTTGCTTAGGAATCTGTCCTCCCCGCTGTGCCTTCCTCATTTGAAGGTCATAATCTTCAGTTTGTGAAATCATAATTATCTCGCTAGCCAGTGACTCTGATGTCACAAATGGAGGATTATGATGACTTCAATGAAAAAAGCAGCAGCGGGAGAAAATGAACTCCTCAGCCACTGAGAGCTTGTTGTGGGGGGGGGGGGGGGGGGGGGGGGGGG
>JAWWEW010000006.1:3820909-3834144 GCA_035583185.1 Anabacerthia variegaticeps | reverse complement strand
TGGCATGGGAGAGGAGTGCAGATAAAGGACTGCAAGGACATCAGCTGAGACAGATCTGTCCCTGGGAACTGGAAGACAGCAGGACCAGGACCCTGCTGTGGGAGGGTGACTGTGAATGTCACACATCACAGGGGCATCGGGAGCACTGCGGTTTGCAAGAGATGTGCGCAGGAAAAAAGAGCAAAAGTCTTTAATCCACCTCTGTCACAAACAGGCTTATGAGTTTCTCCTAACATTTAGACTGCTTTTGATGCTGTGAAAGGTGACATGAGAAATGCCACTGCTGCCAGAGGAGCTGGGGATGGTGACACCAGGCACTGCTGCAACAGCGACTCATGGCGAGAGCTCAGGAGAAATGACACGAGAGTTGGTGTCACGACTGTGGAGTTAACCTGTGTCACCTCTGGATTCAGCTCACTGAGTTTCCCCCTTAATGAAGTGGTTTGATTTATGTACGAGTCATTTGCCTTCATAAGAAATTTATTAAATGATCATCTTTTTTTCCCTCCAGATTTGTCACTTGAAACGTGGTAATTGGTGTTTAAACCTGCAATGGCATGTCATCAGATGAGTTCAAACAGCCTTACACGTTCCTTGCTCTCCGGATCGTAAGGAAGCTCGGCTGTCAGCGGGACGGGAGGACTCCAAAGACAAGGCAAAACCCCGGGGTGGAGATGCTGCCTCAGGATGCTGATGAATGGCCTGGGAATGGGAGATGCTTTTCCCTCCCTGGGTGACACAAGACTTAAGAACTGGGGAGCAGCACGGCCTGCCTTGGTACCTCCATCTCAGCAAAGTGCTTCAGCAAACAAGAAATCCAGGACTGATTCCATGGTTAACGTTAGACATGTTTGAGTGTGTTGCTGAATTGCATCCTAATCTCCCACTCTCTTGGCATCTCAAAATATGAAAACAATGCAAACCATGCCAAGAATCTGCTATAAAAATAATTGCCTTTAGTTGAAAAAACCAAGTTATAAAACACCTATAGAGCTGCAATCGGTCTTAATTTCTCTGCAATTACAATTTTACATTAGATCCTTGTTTTTCATTCACAATTTGAATCAAAAAAGTACTTCTGCTTTAATTAGTTTTATAAATTTGCTGAGCTAAATGAATACAGTAGTAAAATCAAAACTACAGAGAATGTACGTAATCTCAGCAAACTGTATTACTTGTGGAACAAATTGTAAATCTAGTGCTTAATTAAAATTATTTGAAATGCCAAGATGTGAAAACTGCGAATTATGCTGCCACACAAAACCTACAGCTCGGTCTAATAAACTACAGTAGCCTCAGCTACAAAATTTTGGCCTCTGAAAGGTTTCCATCTATACGTGTAAATTTTGTCCCACGTCAAACATATACTTTTAGGACCTCATTTGCATCGTGATTGGATCAATGATTGCACAGAGCAGCCCTTGGGCTTCTGTTTGGAGCTGCAATGGCTGAGGGAGTGATGCAATTGGAAGATGTGAAGTTTGGAAACCCAGCTGGCAAGGTGTTCATGCATGAGCCCGTAGAACTCCAGAGTCTTTACCAACCTCCAACACTGCACACCAGAATAACCTGGAAAGGGTGGCTTTCCCAAAGAGCTGAGTATCCTTGGAAGCACATTCCCACCTCACCCTGCAGGTGCTCAAGCCAGGATTCTGCTGTGGTTTTGCAAGGAGCACAGCCCAGATGTGAGCCTTTCCTCCCTGGAATGTCACAGCCTGCCAAGCAGATGAAACCCGCTGCCCCAGAAGCTGTTTGCAGGAGAAGCCAAACGTGTGTCACGCTGCAGATGGCTTCTGACGCCCCAAACCACTCCTGAACCTTTGGGGAAGGTTTCTGCAGACAACCTGCTTCGGAGAAATCAGCTGGTGTGTGCAGGCAAGCAATCCTACGTGGCCAAGGGAGAGCAGAAGAGTTTTCAGTTCATTCTGTGACACCAGCTGGAGACTTTTGTTCTAGATAATAATCTTAGTTTTCTCAAAACCCAGTACAGTCAAAGCATAACTGAAACAACACTGCTTTTGCCTTGGGATGGCTCTGTGTCAAAGCACTTTGAGTGGCAGATTAGCAATATTTGATTTCAGCTTTCAGGGCTTTAATAATCATGGGAAATTGCTCTCATAAGCAGGGTTTCCTTGCCCATTGGCTGCTTTGCAGATTGCTAGGACAAAACCTACCTATAAATGCAGAAATTGTATTTCTGTACAGCTCTGCCAGTTGGCCACACCATTACGTACATAATTCCTTCTACTTGGGCTTCTCAGTAGGAAAAGAACAAATCCTAAATTGAATACATCTTAGGAATATCAATTTAATTAAGAGGAGGACAAGAGGAGATAAAGGCAGGAGGGTGTTTATTATCACTATAGATTTCTGCCTGCATTGTGCCCATGTATTGGTATGTTCTGATGGAGAAAACCTGTGCAAACTGTACTATGTGGCAGTGAACATCAGCACCACACATACCTGTTTGGAACTGAGCAGAGGAGACAAAAATCTCACCCTGTGCTGCAGGAAAGGGAACAGATGGTGCAAACACTCATAGACACACAAATTCACACTTTTTGATGACACAAGGTTACTAGCAAGACCCTTCTGTGCTTATGCTTGGAAGGATCACGGGTAGAGTTAGTCCTTTCTGGAGTCACCACTAAAATCGACTGTGAAAGGGCTGCAGCAGAAGAGGAGCTGTGTGGTGGAACAGGGGTGGCCAGAGACCTGCAGCCATGGACTGGGCTCACAGTGGGCCACAGGCACCTCTCTTCACAGGCTCAGAGACATCAGCTCAGCTCTGAGCTTGGGGAGTCCAAATATCTCACTGAAGATATTCCAGAACCATCTGGATGCAATTCTCTGCCATGCGCTCTGGGATGACCCTGCTTAAGCAGGGAGGTTGGACCAGATGACCCACTGTGGTCCCTTCCAACCTGACCCATCCTGTGATTCTTCCCTTCAGCTGACCACTGAGCACTTCCAAGCACAGCTCCAGAGTTCCTACAAACCCCATGGAGCTGCCTCTTGGTACCAAACAGGACCCACCACACACAAACAGCAACCCAGCACCCACAGAGTCCTGCGTGTTTTATTTAAGAACATGTATACAGATGGTTCTCTAGAAAGCACACTCTATAAATAAACCATGTTTAATAACCCCAGAAAGCCAAACAAAATAAATAAACCATGCTACTGAATGGCAACTTCCTCTGCAGAAGAATCTGTAAAACACTTTCCAGGGTTTGCAAAGTGCCTGCCTGCAAACTATTTGTCATGATACAGTGCTATTCCTTAAGCAGCTGCAACAGTCCACGTGGTGCACTGCCTTATAGACTCCCTGTTGTACAGCTCTGCTGCTCCCCAACCACACCAACTCAAACGTCAGCTGGAGTCAGCACTCCATTCTACAACTGCAAGGTATGATTTATTGGGGAAAAAATAACTCCTACTTTATTTTCTTACTGCTGGGAGTCGATGTGGTCCTTGGGAGGTGAGGAACATCAAGCCAACCTGTACCAGCTCACTGCCCAGCCTGGCACACTCCCCACAGCCCATTAAGGGAAGCAGTGAAGCCTGATGTGCTGAGTGATGTTCCCACAGCTTTCCGTCTCACTTCTAGACGCTTCTTTCACCTGCAGAGTGGAGTGATGTGAATAACACTGAGGTCTGAGCTTACTCTGGGTTTGTTTCCAGCTTTGGATGAAAGCCTGAAGCCACCCTGACCTGTGCTGGTTCTGGAAGGGATCAGAGAGCAATCCTGCTCCTGCTGCGAGGACAAAGGCAGGAGAGGAAGTGCACGGGGGAGTGTCTGGTCCAGCCAAGGGCAGCAGGGAGATGTCCCCTTGGGACACAGCACAGGTTCAATCTGCTGCAAACCCCTCTGAAACTGCTCTAAATAAAACTCTGCAGCTGCCTCTGCAAAGGGACTTGTCCACTTCAACTGCTCCGTGTGGGTGGGAGGCTCATTTCTATAGGACAGGATCGAAGCCAGACTTGTAAGAGGTGGTTTCCAGAGTCAATTTGTTCTTCTTGCCCTTTTTTATTTCTGTATAAAGCTGAGCATGCAGGAGGAGAACCAAACCCAATTCAGCATCAACTAATGTTTCTCAGGACAGAAGCTCCCTTTCATTAAAGAAAAAATCCTCAGTAATTCCATACATGCCGCAATCTGGTGAATTAACCAGAATGGATTCTGGACAGAAAGCTCCTGCTTTGGAGAGAGCCCTAATTGTTGGCTTCCTTGCTCTGCCCTACACACAGCTTGCCTTGTTTCCCAGCCAGAAATGCTGCTGTATCTTTTTGTCTCCCTCTCCCTGGCAACTGGGCTATTCTTAGGAGACGTACCGTCGGTGCCAACAGGTGGGATGGGGTGTTGGGAGGGAGAGGCTACAAAGGCCCATCTGCACGGGCCCACAACGCACCAAGCACGGCCAGCGCCGCTGCAACATCTGTCAGCCCCCAGTCTCGGCCCCCACCGCAAAGGTCACACGCCAGCTGCGCCAGGTACGAGCTTGGAAAAGACAAACCAGCCCAGCCAGAGCCTGTGGGGAGGGATTTTTGGCGTCTTTATGCATTTTAAATATGCCAAATCCTGCCTGATTCGAAGCCGAAGCGTCCTCCCGGCTTTTCCCAGCGCAGCAGAGTTACTGGGGTTGGTCGGGTGGGTTTTCTTGATGAGGCTCTTCCGTGTGGTGCAGGACCCCAGTCCACACGACACCAGTGCACACTGTGTGTGCTCTGCCTGCATAAATCTTGGGATTACACACGCAGTCAAATAATTACCAGCCAGATTTCCCAATGATAATATCGAAGCAGGGAGCTTAATACTATTAACACACTATCAGTCACACACTTGCAAACCCACAGAGTAACCCAGCGACAATAATTTCCCCCACGCTCCTCGTGAATTTTACTACAAATAAACAAAAGCATTCCCACCTCACACTTTCCCTGTCCAAGACTGCTGCCAGCTCTGACATTTTTTATATTGCTCTGAATAAACCAGTGCCAAAAATTTCCCCATCTTTAACAGCAACCAGTGCAGTCCTACAGAGGACTCCTGCAATCCTCCAGCCTTCACCACAACAACTAAGCCAAACCCCAAAACTCTTAGACAATTCCTTTGTAGAAATCCCAGACTTTCATCTCTTCTGGCTTTTCAAAACTGCCCCTTGCTTCTATAGCAGAGTGTGCTCCCCCCTGACCTGCAGGGAAAGAACAAGGAGGAAGATGTTCCATGACCTGCAGGGAAAGAACAAGGAGGAAGATGTTCCATGTCTCAGGTGGTTTGAGTTCAGCAGGATGTCAGCAGGGAAGGCTGAGCCAAGGGGGGCACAGAGGTGTTTCTCAGTCAGCATTCGAAGGGGAGAAAGATGGAAACCTGTCTGGTTACCTATCCAATCTAACAAAACCTAGTAAGTTTGGGTCCTTTTTTTTCTTGGTTGTTTGGACATCATATTTTTAAGAATGTTTTGTTAATACCTTATGGCTTTTTTAGGAAACACTTGGAGGAGGTACCACCTAAGGAAACAGGAGTTTCACAGAGTCAACCTTGAAAAGCGGCTCCTCTCTACGTGATGTTTTTTAATTCCCCAAAGCCGGGATTTCTGCCATTTTTGTGAAGCTCTTTGATACCTGTTTGTAACTCTCTGCCTTCCCAGGTTTCCTCCCTATCCCTCATACCCAACAAGCTGCTCGCTGCGCTCACACCCTGCCAGGCACTGCTTTTCCAGGGTTTGCTTTTCACACCAGCCGCTGGTAAACGAGGCTGGTGTGACAGACCACTGGCTGGATAATGAGTTCATTCTCCAGACCCACCGAGAGCAAGGTACTTTCCTGGCCCATCTGTTCCCTGCGCTCCTCCCCGCACGGCTCCGGGAATGCTGCTCCTAAAGAGAGCAGCAAAGCCCCAGTGGAGACCTGATGTGCAATAGACCCCGGGTTGATGGCCTCTCTAACACACAGTGCAAAGCTTTCTCAGCTGAAAAATGGAAAGAGACACAGCCCTGGGTTTACTTCCCAGCCACTGATGGAAAGTGTTAAGCTGGGGGAAAAAAAAAATCAGGGGGGAAGAAAGTCTCCAGAAGGCTCAAACAAATTTTCCAGCACACACATTGCACAGGCACAGCACTCCTCTTCCTCAGCCATTTCTAGTTCTGCCACATTTTCTAGGAGAAATAAAAGCTC
The DNA here is from genome assembly GCA_035583185.1 of Anabacerthia variegaticeps. Classification (NCBI taxonomy): domain Eukaryota; kingdom Metazoa; phylum Chordata; class Aves; order Passeriformes; family Furnariidae; genus Anabacerthia; species Anabacerthia variegaticeps. Next base: position 3,827,967 of record JAWWEW010000006.1, on the reverse strand, counting down.
CAGGACAGTCATGGGTCTGTAAACAGAAGCCGTCACAAGTCAAATCAAAGATCTACAAAGAACTAGAATGAGAAATTATATTTAAAACACCAAGCTAGGAAGTTTATCCAGCCTTGACTGTGGCACACCTGACCTCAAAGAGGAAAAAGAAAAAAACCAGAGGAAAATAAAACTGGTACCTTCTTCCATTTGGAGAAGGGATGAATAAAACTTGATGGGTGGTTGGTATAGCTGAGTGGTCAGTGGTTTAATGAAGACCACGTGGGCACTGTAATGTACCATCTCCTCAGGACAAGTGTGTGGCAATGGATGACTGGCAGCATCCCGTTTCAAACTGCTTTACAAAAAGTTCTGTATGTTTTAAACACACTGTCCTGCAGAACTTGCTGCTGGTTGATGGGAACAAGCAGCAAAGGTAGGTGATTCATTAATGCCTTGAGGCTGATGAAGGTCAGAACATCCTCACTCTCATCCAGTCAGACATTGTAACAACGAGCTCTCACAGCGAGGGTTGGGACGTGAGCCAGCCATGAGCAGGCAGAGCTTGCTCCAGGTAAATCCTTCCACAGCTGCCCATTATCCTCTAGCACATTATTCCTCCTGACAGACACAGCACTGTCCACATAGATCACAGGTGCAATCCAGTATGGAAATCCTATCTCGTTGTGCAATACATTACTGTCTTCTCCCCGACTGTACTAATGTCTGAAATAAACTGTAATATCTCATGACTGGAACCTTTCTTTAATTCATACTGAAGACCCCTCACACAGTCTATGCACTGAACAAAGTAGTAAATTCGCCTCAACATCTTTATGCTTTCCCACAGTCTTTAAATCATTCATATCCAGACTTTCTGTGTGTTCTGGATGGGATGGAAATGTTTGTAGCCCATAACTTTTCCATTAACGTTTTTGGGGAATGAAGTCTTTAAAGAGAAAGCTCTGTTCTTTAATCATCAGGAGAAAGAGCAATGCCCACGCTTCACTGCTGCAGGGTGAGCCCAGAGAAGCCCCTGGGCTCTGAGCCATCCTGGAGCAAGGTCCCAAAATCGGGCCCTGAAAACACCCCTAATGAAGAGCACACATTGCAAAAATGGGTGGCTGGTGGGGTGGCATCTCCCTCCCTCCACCAGTGCTGAAGGTGTCCTCTCCCTGTATGGGAAAAGTTCTGCAAACTCCCCTTTCCCTCATATTCTGTGAATGAAACCCTCCAAATGTGCTTCCCTGTCACACAAAATTCAATTATTCTGCAAGACATGATGAAAATTTGAAAGCAAGTTTGAGAACAGCTCCACTGCATCATCTGCAGAAGCTACAGGGGGTGAACAACAGAGCTGCATGGTAGAGAACCAAAGAGTTCCCTGCAGTGCACCTGACTTGTGAGACATCTCCCCAAATCAGCCTCACAGAGACACAGCACACCAGGGGCTCACAGGTAAAAACCACCACTGAGTACAGCAAAACAAATAAAACCACATTAAGGGGTTTGGCAGAGTCCCCTCAAATTCAGGGAAAGACCTTCCTTAGCAAGGACCCCGTACACCAAGACACTGCAGTCTGCAGGGTAAAAATGACACTGACTGTCACTCTCTTTTGACAATTGCCCTTTTCTCCATGAACTCTTTTTCCTCCATGGGTTTAACCCAGAGCTGGAAGGTCCCCATAATCACTGCTACAGAGGCTGGAGGAGACAGGGGTTTGTCACACCATGAAATCCCTCAAGTTAAAACACCATCAAGCGTGTTTAGCAACAACACAAAGCCCACCCATGGGGGAGAGTCTCCTCGATCCCTGGGGGTCTGCACAGGCAGCTCTGGAGCCACCTGCCTCTACCCTGACCATGAACTGTCCAACATGACCAAAAGCTCTGCTTCAGCCTCTGGGAAGGAGTTTCTTTGGGGAATGCCCTTCCAAGGTGTGACACAAAGGTACAGAACACACAACTAGATGTCTAGAAAATCCCTACGGTCCCTAGCATTCCTTCTACAACTGTTGATACATCTACACCAGGATGTTGATGGTAACATTTGATTCTCCCAGTTTTGCAATCACGAGGATGAACTGCATCCAATCTCCTGAGTCCCAGACATCAAGCACCACAAGCAGGCAGCAGAGCCTTTCCTGGTTCCTGTGGAGCCTTGGGATGCCCTTCCTTGGCACAACCTGGGACTGGCTCTCAGCAGCAGGAGGGGAAGGTGCTGGGAAGGTTTAGGTGGACCTGCGGACACACAGCTCTCACCAAGAGCTGGGAGTGGCAGGGAGAGGGACTCAGGTCCCCTGTGTGCCTGGGAGAAGGCATTTTACCACCAGCTGCAAATGCCAGCAGCTGCCTGCAAACTTACCCAAAATCCTCATGGCTTCCTTAAGCCACAGAGGACTTTACAGGACCAAGGAATTTTTTGTTGAAAGCACAAACACTTGCTTTTAAACCAGGGGAACACTGCAAGCAAATGTGAGCACGGCACAACAGCACACTGCTGCTCTGTGTATTGTGTCCTTAGGTACTATAAATCTCTGGCTGGAGGCCAGTCTCTCAAACACAAGGGGCTCTCCCCAATGCCGTGTGTTAGCACAACTCTCTCCCTACTTTTGAACCTGTTCTGAGAAGGTTTGTCTTCCTGCAGCACTCTCCAGCTGCTCCCAGTTTCTGCCTCCAGCCTCTGACCTTTCCATGGCTACCTGTGAAATCCCACATCCATTAAGAGACTTTTAAAGCAAACAGTTTACATATGATTAATTCTGCCTGTAGACCTAAAAAAAACCCAAACTCTTCCTGATTAACAAAGGTCACTGAATTTCAAAAGTTTATGGCAAACAATTCAAATATATTACAGCCCTCCCCTAAAAAATGAAGTTAAAAAAAATCCTGGCTTTGTCTGGAGAAAACAGATGTGGCTGGAGAAAAAAGCAAGAAGCTGGGTAGATACAAACTGAAGAGCAGCTGTGGGTTCACACCAACAGCGGGAGAGGAATAAAGCAGAACCTCTTGCCACAGCAACCCCCAGCCACAGAGAAAAACATATATCTCCTAACAGTGAGCACTGCTGGAGCTCCTCTTGGAGTCACTTGGCAGCAGGATATTCTCTGAGTGCTTCGAGGTTGCACTTTCCCTTTGTGGATGTCAAAACATGTTGCAGAGGTATGACATGATTGCATCTTCATTTCCAGTGAGGGGAACTGAGAGGAGGTGATGGGATCTCAAGGTGAGACAGTGGTGACAATGGGTGACAGTGTCACCCAGAGTTCAGCACCGAGGGCCTTCCAGCTGGGCTGGACACTAAAAAGCCACCGAGAGTGTCCTGTTGCAGAGCAGTCAGGGATGCTCCAGCCCTCTGTGAGCTTTCACAGCTCTCTGGGGCCAGCAGAGGAGCAGCAGCCCCCTTTGCTGAGGAGAGCACATGAAAACATTAAGAGGGAATCCTCAATCATCTTCCCACGTGTTCCCATCATACCTTTCTCGATTAGGCAGCCGTGACTTTGCTAACCTGACTGATCCATAATTCATAACTATTATCCATGCTCAATAATTACAGTGTTAATATTTTTGTAATTTAGAAGTACCTTTCTCCAGCAGAGTTCAGCCTGTACCACTGACTAATGTACAATTTAATATTTAAGTGTTTATGAGCAAAACTGTTCTCTGCCCTCTTTCTTTTCTTTCCCGAGTCATACCATCAAAATGTTTTCAAAACATTGGGGGAAAAGAGGAATTTTAGGAGGGAATCTCATCACTTCAAGGCAGAATTCAAAAATTATGAAATGCATAATGCCCGATCTATCAATCAGAGTCAATTCCACAGTACAGACACTGAAAGCCTTTCACTTTCTAATCACTAATAGGCAGCACTATCAAATTCAGCCCTGCACTCTATTAGGATTGCAGTAGAAAAGCACTTAGTGTAATACCCAAAGACAGCTCACCAAACACTGCTCGCTTGGCTCAAAGACAGCACCAAAGATGTTAACAATTCCAAAGCTCCCTTAACCAACATGCTTAAAAAAGGAAATATAACATCTGTCCAGAACTTCTGTAGATTAAAAAAAATAAAGCCAGAGGACTGCGACTTTCCCCCCCGTTTGTGAATTACCCGTGGATGTGTTGCTGTCCCGGATGCAGAGCCCATCATCTCCCCGTTCCAAACTGCAGGAATCATTTCCATTCTTCTGACCACATTAATTTCAGGCTTGCTTCTGGCAGGATTTTTTTATATCCTCGTTTCCTAATCCCTCCTTTTCCCATCAGTCTCCCAAGAACCACAAACACCATGCTGGCAGGGCAGTGATGAACTCCATCCAGCCTCCTCTCTCTCAGTTGTGCCTTGTTCCCTTGACCTCCTCCAAAGGAAGGACAGGCAGAGGCACTGAGCACCTGTGCCCAGGTCCACTACTCATGTCCTGCCTTTTAAAATTATTTTCAACCTCCAGCTTCAGATTTTCTAAGGTTTCCTTACTCTCCAGAGTAAATGTCACCGACAGAGCTGCTGTAAAGCATCCAGAGAGGGAGCAGAACCACCCAGCTGCAGCAGCAGCACAGTTGTCATGAGGGGATGTAGCAAACACCGAGTTTACACACATACAGAGACACTGTGAGCTGGTGACAAGTAGTACAAAGACTTATTTGATGCAAAGACAGAATGACTGCATTGCTTATGTCAAAAAAAGATCAGTGGAAGCATAACAACAGACCATTCTGCATGCGACACACACCGCATAAAGCACAAAAAATACTCTTTATGTTCCCTGCGCTTTTTTAGCCTGGTTTCTCAGGAAAAAAAACAAGAGATGTGCAATTGTTCTGTCAGTCATTGCTTCCCCAAATAACTTTTGAACCTGTTGGCTGATCTCAGGTTTGACAGATAGGCTGAGGTCTCAAAGGGCTCACATTCCTATCAGATGCGTGAAAATAATAGAGACTCCAACCAGTGCCTTTCCTGAGCTGCCCCCCGTGCTGTGCCTGCCTCTGCTCTCTACCTCAGGGGTACCAATTAGCCCACGAGCCAGAGCAGCTCTGTGGAGAAGGGAACAGCTGAGGGAATGTTCACTTACACCCTCACACAATGCACACAGCAAAAGCAGTGCTGTGAACGCTCCAACCACGCTGACGGGGCGCTCCTGCCTTCTCACATCCATCCTCCTCCCAGCACAGGAATCCAGAGCAGACTCCTGAAATGCCCCTGTGCTGGCAGCCTGAGCAACTGGCCAGGGTGGCTTTTGGGGCTCACTTTGTTCTCCAAACCGAGTCCCTGATGATATCTGGAAGCTCCCGTGTGCTGGTAGTGCTGGTGCCCCAAGGACTGCCCTGTTTCCCCAAGGCTCAGCAATAAATGGCATTACCAGCCCCAAGCTCCCCTGCCTGCCCCTTGGAGCTGCTCCCCTGCCTGCCCCTTGGAGCTGCAAACAGGGATGCAGCCTCTGAGCTCCTAAAGGACACACATGTTTTCTTGCTGGAATTACAAAAATACAGAGGGGCATTGCCTGGCAAAGAGGAAGATTCCTGTTCAATTTTAAGGGAATGCATATGACAGGGAAGCTAAAGGACTCTCATTCTAATAGCCAATGCTGCTAATTAAAACTGTTTTGGAAGATCTGCAGCCAGCATATAAATCACCCCTCTATATGCTATAAATAAGAGGCAGATACGGAATTGAATAGCTCCCATTTGTCAACGGAATGAAGAGATTTGATTGTGCCTTTTTGAATAATAAATCCAGACATACCTAGCAGGGCACGGAGAGTTGCTCCAAGTGTCTCTTTTATCAAACAACAATGATTATATTATAGGGTATGCATTATGGGGCATCATCCATTTCTCTTGTTTTCTCATTTGCTGCTGACATGCTCCCTCCCAGATGAAACATTTCGCTCTGTACAGCATGTGTTCATGCAAACATCTCAGAAGCCAGGCAGGAGCACGCCCTGCTGAGTCTCCTGATGGGATGTGCACCTACTAGGATGTATCACGGAGCAGAAGGGAGATTTGTGGGGAAACTGAGTCACAGAAGCCTAAATACACAGGGTTTTATTCCTATATGTTTTCCCACAGGACGCTCAAAACGCACTGGGTATCAGACAGAGAAAAGTCCCATCATTCATTTATACAAAACAACGCAGAGAACCAAAGCTAAACTCCTTAAGATCACATTAAAACATCACTGAACAATGGAAACTCCAAAGTCATCCACACAGAGCATCAGATTCTCAATAATAAAAACAAAAGGTTACCTCACTCCGGTGTGGAAATCTCTTCTCAACCATGAACACTACATCCCACTCACAGCCACCATGTCCTTCTCACTGGAACAAAACAAACAAATGGGCACCAATTAGGAAATGGGATGTATTAATGCTAAGTTCAGAATAGCTTCAAATCTTGCACATGCACTCATAAAATAAAAGATTTAGGATTCCCTGTCACACAGAAGGCTGCAGAAGGTTAATTGAGTTCACTGTAGAGGTATCATTACCTCTGTAACATACCTAAGGAAAAAAGCCCAGCAGTCAGGTTATGAAGATAGATTTATTCCAAGCCTTTAAAACTATTTGTCAAATTTTTGTCCTCTAACAGGATGATGATTCCTCTTGCTTTGTCCCTAAACCCCACTACAGCTGAGCAGCAACTTCCACAGCATCCCACTGCCCATGGCTTTGGTAGATTCCCTCATCCCACCCACGGGCAGACCGAGATGCACAGAAGTCGTGACCTCTGGTATCTGTTCCCATTTTCCCAAAGGAAAAACATGGGATTCTACACAGGCTTCCCTCTCCCCTGCTGAAGGAGCAGCTCTTGGCTGGGAGCCCATGAAACCAGAGAGTTTCCTGGGGGCTGTGCCTTTATCTTCCCTTCTGCTGGGGCTTAAAGTGGGGAGAAACAAGGGGAAATCTCTCCATCTGGGATCCCTCATCCCCCTTCCCAAACAGCAGCTCCTGCCTCCAGTCCTTGGACCATCACCAGGACAAACAGCATCCTTGTGGCCTGCTCCTCATCTGCTCAGGCTAGTAAAGCTGTGACCTATGTGTACTTATTTCACCAACAATAACTGTACATCAGGATGATTT
>JAWWEW010000006.1:3789860-3820809 GCA_035583185.1 Anabacerthia variegaticeps | reverse complement strand
AGGCCATGGCTCCCATGTCACCAGCTCTGCAAACACTTTGCACTCACTGTTTAGTGCCTGATGATGACACAAAAGCTGCTGCAGAGCAATTCATGACACACACATACACACAACACAGAGAACAAAGCAAGCAGATGGGACTCAGAGCACAAAGAGGATAAAACATCATTTTAACAAAATCCTTTTCTTTTTTTTTCCCCTTTTTCAGATGACCTGAACTTGAAATTAAGGTGTTAAAATCCAAGACACAGAGGATTTCTGATTGGCAGGCAGTGATGTCAGCCCTGTGCCAATTACAGGGGGAATTCATGTGGCTGCCTTTAAAAAGAAATAATTCCCTCTCTGATACAGCAATAAGACATTGCAGACAGCCCATTTGCAGGGGATTACACGGCACTTCTCAGGTAGTTAAAGTCACTGAGCCTTTTGACCTTGTGCCTCCTAACACTACTGGAGACATAATCACACTGCTCATCGTGTGTGTCTTATTGCTTAAACAAAGCCCGGAGCCCCGGGAAACCTGAGCCCCGCACCTCGGGCTCATCGCCTAGGAATTATTATGCTGAAATGACATGAACGTAATAAACAGAGCTATTTATTAGTTTATTCTATGATTTCAGAGATGACTACACAGACCGAGAAACTAGGGGAAGGCCGTGCCAGGCCAGAAGGAAGGCATTTCTCAGGTCACTGCCTTAAACAGAGATATTTCATGCTACCACGATGCTTACACAGGACAAGTAAATCTTTGCACGTTGCAATCTTGAAGTCACTCGAACTAATTGTCTCTCCAGATGGGATTTGAGCTTACTCGCTGTCATAGTGTTCAGCACATAATGAACACCGGGCAAGGTGAAAATTGATATCAAGAGCACTTCTAAGAGCTAAAAAGTTAACACCTAAATTGGAAATCCATACATGCTTTAAGTATTGATCAGCAGAACAGGAATCTTCAGGTTTTTGCTTCTGCTGAGTGAATATTGTCATAGGTTTTGCTAAAGTCCACTGAAACACGCTATGTTTAAAAAAATGCACAAAGCAACCCAACCCTACCCTTGATGGAGCGATTGTCTAACTCTACCACGACCACATGTGTCTGTAAAGAACAATCTGGAACATGCCAAGACAGATGTCAGTGGTGGCTTTTCTCCTGTCTCTTAGTTTTTGAGGTCGTGCTTGTTTCCTCGAGACAAACAGCAGAGACCAGAAGAAACTACAGGTGAGAAGCAGCATCGTTGAGAAGCACCACCTTGGAGGAGGATGGATGGCCTTTGGTACAGGCATGTGCCTGGTGATGGAGCACAGGGCAGAGACTTTGAGCTTGCTCAGCACATGGAAGGCCAGATCCCATCTCTGCAATGCAGTTCACAGGCCTGTTCTTACCCTGCACACAGAACTGCACAAAGGCAACTGTATTGCTTTGGGAATTGGTATCTGCACACAGAGCCCTGCTCTGCCTTGGGAACACACCTCCTTGGGTCAGCACTAGGTGAAGAGCAGCTGCAGAATATGTCATCCCATGCTGTGTATCTGCTCAAAGCAAGCTTTTCAGACTCACCGATGAATGAAATAGCTGTGAAAAACAAATGTCTTACTGTTTGAGTCCTCCAGCCTGCAAGGAAGCAGGAATTTCTGTGCACTACATCAAAGAAACACTTGACCCTATGTGATCAATTCCTCCTCCTAATTATTACACACCGAAAGACCTGAATTCCTGCTAAGTCTCTCAGGTGAAAAGGGCAAGAATATCTCAGAAAAGGTTAGAAAATCCGTCCATTTCTATAAATATTTGTTGGTCTGCATTCCTTTAACTTTGCATGATTAAATACAGCCTGCTTCTGTTCTTCCACTTTATCCTCCGGGGAAATTTATCATCAAAATTATTGTACAGCATTCATTACTCTAGCCTCATTTAAAACCTTGCCCTACTTATTATTTAGGCTGCAAAAAAAAAAAAATGTTGCTTTGTATAGTATTTCCTATAATAGTCTCAATCATTACATTTAAAAGATTGCTGTAAGGCAGCTTAGCCTGCATTAGAGAAAAATAAAGTGGGATGCCATAGTTAAGTGTTACAGTTCTTATTCAGCTTTTGTTTCCCAAATCATAACAATGCAACGTTTCAGTCCCTTAAAAGGCTCTCGCTGCTCATTAGCAACATCGAGGACTTCAGTGCCTGGCTTTAAAAGGGACATCCAGTGGTTGTTCTCCAGCTGATAAAGCGGTGGGGACTGGCAGAGGGATGGGAAGGGAATGGGAGGGAGGCAGGAGGCTCCATCAGCTCAGAGGTGGGGAGGTCTCTTACCTCACTGTGGGGAACACACTGAGCTGTGACAGTCAGAGCAGCAGGGAATGCAAACAAATCTGGGGTTTTTTTTAACTCTTCTTCAAAACTTTTGTTCAGGACAGAGCTATTTAAAAGAAACGAGATGCAGAGTCTAAAGAAAGGGAGAAAATTGAATTTAAATCCCAGTACTGGTACACGAGGCCTCTTAATTTAGGTTCCTTCATTAGTGAGACCACTCTGATAAGGTAACACTTTGTATGCACTTATCTAACCCTAATGTACTCCTGAAAAAGGATCATTAATCCAATCTGAAGCCACTGGTACAGCTGTCCCTGAACTGCACTCCCTCCTCTCCCACGAGCAGCTCCAACAGGATCTTCTCCTACATGGGTTGCTGAACTGAAGACTCATGTCTAGTTTGGCCACAGCAAATGCAGACTGAAACCACAGCGTGGGCCAAAGCCATGCATTAACACTGAACATTTTTGGGAGGTTACGACATATATTTATTGGCTTGTTCAGGTTGTTCTGCCCTTCCCCACTGCCTTCCCTAGGGCTGAGTAACCTCAGTGGCTTTTTGCTACCCACAAACCTAGCTACTCATCCCAGATCAGAGACCTGATACAGGACTTAGGAACACACCAGGAGCCCCTGGTTTAACCCTCTGCAATGGTGAAAATTGCCTGGTTATACCTGATCTTTGCGTCAGGTTTTGATTCCTGACTGTATTTTTCCCTTTCACCCGCCTACCTTGTCTTTCTGCCTGTTTTCTACGAAAGGCCTTGCAAAAGACCTTTCAGTATCGTAAATAAATGAGATAAGCCAGTTCCTCTCTCTTCCTTTCTTATTGACTAGTTCAAAGACTTCTAAGAGATTAGGAGTGAAAGACTGTAAGTGACCTGCTGGGTCATCAAGCCTAGGCTTTCCCTATCACTTCCAGCCACATCCTACACTACCTTTCTACTGGATAAGCCTGATCTTATCAGCATCTCCCAAATGTTTTCTTTTTTTTTCCCTTATCATTTGAACCAGTTTACCAGGTACAAACGAAAGGCTTAGTGGTCTGTAACTCGCTGGATCGTTTTCTTCCTGGTGTCACAAGAAGGCATCTTGCCCTTTCTATCCATCCAGCAGACACTCCTCATCACCCACGGGGAGGGAAAAAGAGGTAAATTTGGGTGGAAGGGAGGGGAGGGAACAGGACAGAGGAGCTGATGCTCAGATAAGATGAACTGCCAACTCCAGCACATGCAGTGCACTGACAAATGGCAAAACAACGAAAATTCCTGTTTTATCAAGGAATCATAGAATGGTTTGGGTTGGAAGGGACATTAAAAATCATCCAGTTCCAACTCCCCAGCCACGGGCAGGGACACCTTCCACTGGAGAGAGTGGTCAAGGCAGGGATCAATATTTCCCTTGACTGTTATTTTATCGCTAGACGTAACAGATAAATACATATTATTTTCTTCTTTACCCCTAATTGCATGGACTCAGAGTTAATAATGAAAAATATGCAACATCCTGCTATTTGTCAAGCACCAAACACAGCTTTCCCAACAATCTGCTCAGCAGAAGCTGTTTCTGACCATCCACCACCTCCAAAGCTGCCCCAACACCCAGCCCGGGGTGCCAGCAGCTGCTCAGGGCAATCTTGCTGCCTTCCAACAAAATCCACTGGAAAATCCATAATGCTAAAACACACCTTTTGCCATAAAAGGGGGTTTCCAAGAGGGAACTACTTTGTGAATCCCCTCCCCAGCAGCCATTTCAAGTGCATGGAAGGCTTTAGGCTTGGAGCAGAGATCTCACCCAAAGGTGACACGCTTTGGTTCGGGGCCAGGAGAGGTCAAAAATCAGCAATTTCCAGCAGGGTTGAGCCATAGCCCATTCATCTACACAAAGGCACCAGGTTACATCATTCACATGAGGGGGAGCAGCTTGTCACCTTCCTGGGGTCCTTAACAGGCTGGCTTGCCAGTTCTGTGCAACCACAGCCTGAGTGCAGCTTCTCTCCAGCCCTACATTCAGACAAGAATGGGATTCCAGACAGGTCTTCTGCCCCTGGATTTGCGTCATTCCACGTCTGGATGATCTTTCTGAATTTGTTTCCCTGATGCTTCTGGCAGTGTCTGCCCTTTCTCTGTATTTCATGCCTGTGGCATCCCTGTGGTGAGTGTGAGAGGGTCTGAAGAGGTTATTTCAGGGATGCTGGGCAGGAGTTGAACCTTGTTTCCAGGGGTTCTCCTCTGAGGGTGAGCTCCTCATCCTGACATCAAGCCCACCTCAAGGAAGAGCTGCTGCTGGGCAAGAGAGTCCTGGCTGGGCTCCCTGTCACTTGGTTCAGGCCTGAGACAGGAAAATGAGCATTTTCCCCACAACCACGCTCTTGTAACTGAGGAGAAAGAAGAACGGTTCTCAAATCCCCATTCAGGGTACCAAATATGAACAGGTCAATGCACTGTGGACTTTACCTTCCACAGCACTTCTCTGGCTGGGGAACATTTACCAAGTTGACCAGCCTCCTCCTTCACCTTGCCTGTTTTTTGGGCAGACTCCACTTCCACCTACCCCTGAGTCCTTCTCTTGCACAGATGCCTGAGCTTCACACAGCTGAAACTTGCCTGATAACACCCATCACCACCCTGTGCAGGGTTCAACCTGTGCATAAGTGCCACTAGTCTGTTGAAAGACATGAAAACTGATTATTTCATCGTGTCATTTGCAGTGGAATAAAGGGCTGATTTTCATTTTTGAGTGGTTGGATCTAATTCTCAGTCCTGAGTTCACTGTCACTTTCCCGTCCCCAGCCTTTGAGTCTCTTATCTGTTAAAAATGAAAGGTTTTGAACAGGAGCAGGTGAAGGTCATCTCTGCCTGTGCTTCTGTTCCACAGCCAGTGTTGTAGAACAAATACTGATGAGGATCATGATGATAATGAGGAAAATAATAATGAGCATTGATCTCGATGGAGATGCTCCTCCGTTCTACCAGGCCACTGAGATGAGAATCAGGAATCCCCAGACATAAAGGATGTGTCACACTAAAGTTTAATTAACAGCAAATCACAACCCAAATGACATATTTCCCTCCTCACACTCTCAATTTCCATAACTGACTTTTCACAACAAAACTCCCGGGGACATTTGGAAATCGAGAATAAAGTACAAACTTCTGCCTCCACGTACAGCTTGTTACACCAAGGGAGTCAGCCATCCATGATTCCTCTCTGAGTTTCTACAGCATGAGCATCTCCAGTTCTACTCCATGGAGAGGCATCAACACAGATGAGAGGAGAATTAGGTCCAAAGTGTTTCAAGAAGACACACTTGGCAAGTTTTTTCACAGGTCCCTGTGCTAATGGTGCCACTGGTGCGTGTCAGCTGAGCACACCAGTGCTCTGCTGCTGCTAAAACAGGGTGCTCACGGTCCAGCCAGACTCTCTGCCCTTCTCCAGCACTGTCTCCTAGAATTTCCCCAGCACAAACAAATTAACCAGGGAGAATTGCTCAGGAGAGCCCCACAGAGACAGCACCAGGCCTTGCTGGCAGGGTGCCCTTGTTTTTGGCACAGAGGATGTGCTGGAGTCAGCCGTGGCACAGGGAGCTCTACGGATTTCCAAGCTTGCTCATAACTCCTATCAGGATCAGAAGAAATCAATGCCCAGAGGAGAGTCATGAAGAAATTATGCTCAGGACTGAAATATTTACTTTGCCTGTATAATTTTTGCTATTGGTGTTTCTGTAATATAAATATTTTTATCTCGCTTTCAAGTGCCAGACATTTCAAAGTCTTTTCCTGATAAATACAAACCATTTTTTGATGGACACACTCCCCTATAACTGCACAGACAAGAGACCATGAAGGCAAACACTGGATCCCTTTCTGTCAAGACCTATGGGAGGCCTTGTTTATGGAAAAGTGAAACATGTAGAATTCTTTAAAAGGCTTCTTTAAATAAATGCTATGAAGTAGTCGACTCATTTTACAGACTAAGCAGGAGGAAGTAAGGAATTTCTCAGACAATTCCATGCATTTATATCCATTACATATTAACTCATTACACGTTGATCGTGGAAAGAATAAATTGTTCGGATTAAATCAATCTCCAGAGGGACCAGGTCCTAGACTTGTGCTATTAACTGCAATTGGCCACTTAACAAGAGACACCAGCAGAATAGTTAAAAACCCACATGCATCTTCCATTGATAACCTAGCCCATAAACACTTCCTATGGAAAACTTCACATCAAACCACAGCTACATTCAGAGTACAACAGGAGGTAGACAACACATGGCTTTTAGAGCCCCATACCATCTCTCCTCCCTGCAAGCAGCTTCTACCCAACAAAAACAGCCCTTCCTGACACAAGGAGACTCAGGTGATGAAGCAAAGGCCCAAAGAAGGGCACAAGGCTGCCCAGCCCCATCCCTCCTGCATGGCTGTGCCCTGCACGGGCAGAACCAACATCTGCTGGAGGAGCCAGCTCAGGGCAGGCCAGCAGCAAGCAATTCTTGAGCCTATCTTTGGGAGAAATAAATAATCATACTTTTTTTAAAAAAAAAGTGAGAAATAAAAGGCCAAGTTCCTATAAAATTCAAGCAATTTGCCAGCCTTGCAAATGATAACTTAAGAGTGCTGTAAGACAGGGCTGTGTAACCTAATTGAAGTGAATAGCTTGAAGTGCTCTGCTATTAGGGAATCAAAGCTCTGGCCTCGCAGCTCCGCTATCTATGAAACAGCAGCAACAGTGTTTGCCCACCTCACAGAGATAATAGGAGTGCTTCCGTTTGTGCAGAAACGTGATCATGTGAAAAGCACCGTGGTATAAAAGTGCTAAATATTATTATTAGGTGCATGTTTTGGTACTCCAAAAGGACAATTCACTCAAGCTCTTCTGTTTCTTTGACACTTGTAACAGGCTTCCAATGTGGCTTAAAACCTCTGCTCGGAAATAAACATCAGAATAATGAGCTTTCCTTATTTAATTCACCGAATAGGCACAATAAGCTCATGTTTAAACAAAAAATGAAAAGGAAACTTGCTGCTGTGCCAGAACAGCAGCACAATCAATTTTAATTAGCATTGCTCATTGTGGGAAATGATAAGGTATCAGTCATAGTAATTGGTGGTGTTGACAATTAGTCAAAGTTATTAACATCTCAAGACCCAGGACAAAAAAAGCTCCCTGAATTTTAAATATCTGGAGAAGGGCTTTGCTTTGAAATTCTTAATTTTTGCACAGCCTGAAAACATTGCTCAGATTTATTATTTGTTAGCTTTCCATCAGAGCACAAGTGTTGGAATAACACAGCCAACCCGACTGTCACCACCGGCTGATCAATGGGAGTTTTCCAGGGAGAGCTGCTGCCAGTGGGGCTCCCTCCTCTCTCCCACAGCTCTGCTGCCTCCCTGCCTCCCACCCTTCTCCCTTTGTTTCCCTGTCCCTGCTCTGGGAAGATGATCCCAGATCCTATCCCAGACCGAAGGGATCAGGAAATGCTCCAAGTCAAGGGAAATGCCTCCAGCATCTCTAGACCCCACATGGTCCCACGCAGGCAAACAAGCCCTTAGGGCACACAGTGGATGCTGCACAAGCAGGTATTGCCTGGACCACACCTTTAATGGCCAAGATGAGCATCTCCCCAGGCTTCTGAGAAGCTCAGGGCTAAGTCAAAGCTCAAGCCCAAGTCAAAGCCTCCCACAAGTCCCCAGACATGCTACAGGGCACTTCATGGCTTTGACCTGGTCTCATTTTACCCCTGGGCAGCCTCACAACCATCCTGCCTGTGTTTGATACCTGAGTGCTGCTGAAAGAGGATCTGTGCTGGCAAAGGAGGCCAGTGATTACATGAACCAGCTGAGTAAACCAGATAGCCCGCTTGTGTGGTTCAGATGAGAGCTGACACAAAGATTTCTGATGGTCAGGAAGGTTTGTGGGTTAATATCAGGTTATTATTCTGACCATCGAGACCATAAAGTCTCCGTGGTGCAGCGGATTTTACTTGTACCTCCGTGTTTTAGTTGGCAATTACTGAGACACCCGGTAAGCAGGTGCTGAGAGGAGATGACCCAGCTCAATGAGTTGCAAATGGATCACTTATGGACACAGCTGATGCTAAAAAAGGCAGAAAAAGACCATCATCAATTGAAGCAAAAAAGCATTTGGTTAATCTGATGGACTTTTGACCACCCAACAAAAATCATGGAAATACTCTGTCAATTGTATTCTGCTAGAGGAGTTTCGGTGCAAGCTCAATGTATTCCACCTCCCACACCCTTCTGTACCTTTATTGTAAATAAGATGTATATAACACTGCAATAGCCATCCTTCTGCTGTAAGTAGGTGTTACAGTTTAAAATAGCAGAGGTGACATGTATTACTTATTTGTCCTTTTACTGCCTTTAATGTGTTTATTTGTATGGAAATTAAAATCCAGGTAAAAATACCATCTCCCTCCCAAGCATATGTCTCTGTTACACAACCACAGTGATTCTTCTGACCCTGGGCAATTACCACTCCCAAATTGGCTCAGCCTTTCAAGCACCACACTCAAATCCGAGGCTGCCACAAAGGAATAAATCCCGCCTGGCAGACGCTGCCGAGCAGCACCACCGGCCTAACTCTCAGACAACAGAGTCTTGAAAGAAACTCCCCCAAACCCAACTGAGACTCAAAGCAAAGAGACTCTGATTTCAAGTGGCCACAGCAGCAGCAGGGCTCTGCCACTGCGGCCGCAAGATAAACACCATTTGCAAGGTCAATTTCCTATGACCAGTTGCTTCATTTCTCATCATTTTCTGTCCAACTTCATAGATTACCACTTAAAATTGATTTATTCTTTCCCTTTCTAGCATTACTTTGCACTTCATTTAAAAGGAGGGGGACACACTTTTCTCTGTTCCCTACAACGGCGCCGTCATAAGACGATGGGCTCAGCTGGGTTTCAATTGACTAAACCCACTGCTCAGTAAAGCAGCGTGTCATAAAAGCTAAACCAAATCAAGAGGCATCTTCCAACCATTCCCCCCTCTCTTCCCTACTGCTAGAAATATTGTTTTTCAGAGGCAGTGACTCGAGTTGCTTTACGTATGGAGCTTTGATTGCAAAGACACGTTTTTAGAGCCTCTAATAGAAAACAAAAGTTGTGTTGAGGTCTTCCCAGGGTTTGAGGTTCCTCCTGCAGGTCGGTAGCACTCACAACTGAGATCAGATTAAAGCTGACAGAGATGAAACTGCGCTGGCCCACATCCTTGGGCTTGCTCCAGGGCCTCTCATCTGCATTTCATCGTGATGTGAGCACATGTTCCCATCATTGGTACACTCATCTGCATCACTGTGAATGTTAATCACAGGCTAACCCAATTTCTTCAGCAAATTTATTACTTACTGTTCATTAAAGTTCATAAAACCTAATGTGAGCCTGAACCAAGCAGAACACCCTTCCCAGGGAGTCCTCAGTGACACAGCAATTCAGAGGTGGCACCATCAGCCCAGGAGCTCCTCCCTGGAAGGTGAGGGCCAGAATCTTTCATACCTTCTCCAGGGATGCAGAAGGAGGGGAAGGAAGCAATGGGGTACCAAGAGCTGTTGTAGCCCTTTAGAAAGCTCTAAAACTGGTGTCCTTGTAGGCATTGGCTTATCAAAACTAGCCCAGAATTTTTTCAGGATTATCTAAAGATATTTTTTCAGTGCTCAGATATCGCTCGTGTGATTAAAACTAAGCATGTGCTTAAAACTAAGTATATGCTTAAATGCTTTGCTGAGCAGGGCCTGAAGAAGCTGCATTTGAGTTTTTCACATTGGAAAGGGATGATCTAATGTATTCTAGTCAACAGCCAGAGAGAGTAAACATTAGCATCTACCTCCCCAATGAACTCTGTGCATCTGAAATTATCTGTATTTCCTACCCCAGTTCCTCAAAAACCTCAGGAACACACACAAATCCAAGCCTCCAACATCCCGAGTGGAAACTGCTAAAATTCTCCAAAGGACATTATGATTGAAATATTCAATCAGATGATGCTACCATCAGAATAATGAAGCCTTTGGAGGATTTGCTTCATTGAGTATAAAATAATTTTGAGAGACACTTGAAAGGAAGAAACCACGTCTGTGGGAAGAAACATGACCGACTTTTTGCCAGAAAGAGGATTATTCTGCAAGCCAGAAAATGACACCTCTTGGTAACCCAGCATCAGATCTTGCTTCTAGGCTAAGATTAGATGTCACAAAACATATCAATACAATTTTTGCACAGCTGTTAAATGAAAACACGTGTGTCAAGAAAAGAAATTACAGATGTTTATTCGCCGTTCCTCAAAATTTCCATCACTACAGAACGAATCCAGTCTGAAATTAGAAATTTACTCTCTCTTTTAATTAAATCAATTTGCATTTTTTTTCTCAGCTGATTAAATAACAGAAAACTCAGAGGTGAAGGCGGGTTTTGTGATTAAGACACTGGACGAAGACCCGGGAGAGCTGAATTCAATTCCTGGTCCTGCCACAGAGTTCCTCTGCAACCCTGGGCTTAATCTCCTCATGCCTCTTTTCCCCATCTGCAGAAGATGGATAAAATGAGTCTCACAGTCCCCATCTTGCCTGTATTAGATCATGAGCTCTGCAGGGAAAGGACTATTTAGCAAAGCTTGTAGGGACAACAGTGGGAAGGGCACTGGAGTAAGACCTCCTGCCCTGCCCCTTCAGACTCACAGTAGCAGCAGAAAGCCCCGACCTCTCCCTGCCATCCCCACATGGCCAAGCCTGGGTGCAAGAAACCTAAAACAGGCTCAAGGGAAGCAATGCAGGGCTGCTCAGTGACTGCTGTGCCCATTGTTTCCCATAAGGAATGCTTTGGGCTTGCCAAGGTAACTCCAAAGTGTGAGCTGTGCACGGCAGGGCAGGGTGGAACAAGAGCTCGGCGGGGTGAGCTTTGCACCAAAGGACGAAGCAGGACGAGGCCAAACTTTTGATCACACCCTGTTTCCCAGGTCCTAATCCCATTCACAGAGCATGGCATTGTACAGCACTGCATTTTTGGCAAGCGAGGCTGGGGTGCAACCTAATGAGGGTGGAAAACTTGATTTTAACAAGGCCAAAATGCCCACAGCTCTCCGGGGGGACAGGGCTATGGATGAAGGCTGCAGCTGAGTGATGGCAAACACCAGGAATTCATCTGGGGAATGAGACTGGCTCCTAACAGAATTATTTTAGAGCACAATAACACACCAGGCTCTGTTCATCACCGCTATTACTCTTGCCCCGCTCGACTGCGAGCGTATCGCATCAAATCGGCGGAAGCAAAATTAATATCTTCAAAAGGAAACAGTTCACCACATCACACACAGTCCAGCTACCATAATGATAAGTTCCCTGATAGCAATCATCTTCAAAACCCCAGTGGTTATAAGAGACTCTATGGAATTCATGATTTTTTTTTTTTAAATAATTGAACCAAAATACAGTTTTGGAAGAATATTCCTAGCTATGCTGTTTTAAGGGATTAACAAGCCATTATGTACTAGAGCATACATACATAATGGAATCAGCAAACAGGAATCAGCAAGTAATCTTCTGCCTCCACGAAGACTAATGTGTAATTGCCAGAAGCACCAGGGGGATTTCTGCCTTTTGTTAAAGCTTCAGGAGGTGCCTGTCGTCAGATTTGACAGAAATACAGAACGCAACGATCAGTCATGGGCATGAAAGGGAACGGTTTCTGTTCTGTACAATAACAAACTTCCACTGCAGTTGGGAGCTAAGCCTGTGCACGGATTTGCAGATGCAAGTGCTAACTGTTATTATTTAGTAGATTATGAGAACAGACCGGTGAGCTCCTGAATGCTGCGGACAGAGACGTGAGATGCGAGATGAATCTTATGAAGCGTATTTGCTTGGTGGAGCCTTTCCACTGATACAGGAACGGCGAGCCGTGATCAGACAGCTGATAGGCACCACATTTCCCTAAGCAATTGCTTTTCCATTAAGAACTTGCATCAAACCAAAACACCGCAGGGGAGAGCAGAGCACAAAGAATAAATATCAGAGCGGAACTCAGAAAATGCGGCAATATTATGGAACTAAACCAAAGCCTGTGGCTTTACAGAGCAAACACGTGCACCGTGTTTCAGTGGGAGCGAGCACCAGAAGGGAAGCGTCCCAAAAACCCTTCCTGTGTGACCATCTCCACATTCAAAGCCACAGGGATCTGAAAAGTGGCCTCCTGGGGAGGTGGCTTTGCACACATGGCATGGCATGTTGAAAGAAAGGCTGCAAGTCCTGCACAAAACCTCAGCTCTAACACATCCAATCTCACTTATCCGACTGGAAAGAATTGTCTTCAAGAGAGAAGCAGCCAAAGGAGCACTTAAACACAGGCCCTGCAAGCTCTCAAGGATTACTGGAGTGCTGTTCCAGCTGGTTTCTCTAAAAGGCAGCTCCTGGCACCCAGAGAGGAAAGAAAATTGCTGTAAACCCTGCCCAGCCTCATCACGTCCTGCTCTGACTACAACTTGATGAAGTTCATGTTGAAATTGGACAAACTCAGCCCTGCACGCTGCGTCTGACAGGAAAAGTATTCACTGAATTTTGCTCTTCCTATTTTTTTATTCCTTTTAAACAATTGCATTTAGATCCTGTGGCTAAGGAGTTACTGAGAAAAACAGCACTTGAAGAATGATTTCTTTTTTCCCTGCTTTAAAAGCCATCCCAAGCCAGTGCAGCATAGAAAGTGCTTGAAAACAATTCAGCACACCCCAGTGCAGACATCCACAGCCAACTTCTGCAGAGCTCTTCTTATGCTTAGCAATATAGAAGAAGACAAGGTCAAGTAGGATTTATGCTGTGGATTAAAAGGTTTCTTCTAAATTATTTATTAGAAGGGCTGGGATGTCATAACGTGTCCCATGGAAGATGCAAGGCCCCTCTGAGAACAGTTCTGGGGAATCTGAAATCTGCCCAAATCATTGTGATAGAACTAACTCATGGATTTCTTGGGAAAGAAATATTCTCTGGTGTTACTCTCTCTGTACTTCTATTCTTTGAAGTTTATCACTCCAAAGTAGGGCAAAAGAGTTTCTGGTGCTGGTACCAAACCCTACTAAAGAGTACAGGTGATGGGAGACCCTTTCTTGAAAGCTCATGCAGTACCTACTGCCAGCAAGGGAGGGATACCAAAAAGATATTATCCAAATAACTCATATGATTTGTACAACCCCAATCCGTAACACACAATTCTTGCATGCAGAGTAGTTCCAGATCCTCACCTGGTATCCCTTTGTCCACAAAAAGTTACCTTACGAGAAATAAATTATCAACAGCTTTAAAAGTTCAGCCCACATGGTTGTGTCCAATGCAGCAGGGAAGCCCATCCATCCATCAAACACCTCAGGAAGAAGCTGATTACAGCAGCAGCATTTCCAATGGAGCTGCAGGATCACAGGGCAGAGGATGAGGTCTTTTAGTCTCTTATTTTTACCCAATGACTGTATAAGACGCCGTAATCAATCATAACCATGCTAAGAATAGCACCACAGTGCTGGAGCCTGGGCAGTCCTGCATAGGGATTGCTGATTCCTGAGCTGCTCCAGATGAAAAGGTGCTGCTGGAAGGAGCTGTGGCAGTTTCATGTCCCGTGGCCAAACCCCACCAGTCCAAAGCCATGGCACGAGGTTTTACCAGGGTAACAACTCCCTTGCATTAATCCATCACTGCAGCTTTGCTGCACAACTTTCCCCCTCTGTTTTCTGAGCAAATCACATCACACACAAACAGCTGCTGGCCAAGCCATAAAACTGCATGCAGGTGTTTAAAAGCAGTGTTAAAAAATAAAAAGCTATACAGACTCTTAAAATTCATGTAATTCCTTATAGATTTCTATCAGGGCTGAGGAGTCAGGCACATGAGAGAAAGCAATGCTATGGACAACATACATACTCCTTCAAACCTTATTATGCTGTAGCCCATCAGTATTCCAGCAACATCCTGGGTAGGAAGTTGCAGTGATATTGATAAATTATATTCTGTCCACATCACTAGGGTGCCAGTAATGTTTCAAGATGCCTGGAGGATCAGTGGGCGACTCTTACAATGTATATATAAAGAGAAATCTTGTTTTGTCTCCCTAGAGACAGTTTCTCTTCTAATGGAGTGTGGTCAGAGGGGTTCTGCTTAATTCATGCATTTAACTCTTGATCTCCATCACTTCACAGTGGTTTTGTGCTAACTACAACCTATAGAGGCCATTAGGCAGTAAGACTAAGATTGACTTTTCTTACTTCATGGATTATACAGAAGGAATGGGAGCAAGTCGGGCTCATTAGCATATGTTTAAAGAGTTCATGGGGTTGGCAGTAGCAGAAAGTACCCAGCAACCAGCAGAGATGTTTAATTCTAAACCTTACACATCAACAATAAAAAGCATCTCTCTCCTTCTCACTGTTACATCATTAAATGAACCAGAAGGAGCTAAACCGGGACCTCTGGAGGTGCTGACAACAGAGAGTTGTCTGAGCTTCACAAAGGATAACATGAATTTTAATTATTGGAGCAAACTAGCTGTTAGAGTGCTTATTCCTGTTCAGTGGGAGGAATGAGTGTTCAAATGTGTGCTGAAAGCCCTGGGGTGCAGCCAGGCATTTGGGGAGCTGGGCTGAGTGTCTCTGGAGCCCGGGATGCTCCACTCCATCCCGGCAGCACCACAACCACCGCACCCTCTCATCGGATGCACCACGGGGATTTCTGGTCACACAGCCTGGGCTTGCTGTGTGCAAACCTCCCACCCGAGGTGGGGATGGCACCTGGGAAGCCACAGCATCCCTGGGGCACCCTCAGCCTCCTCACCCAGAGAAATGAGGCAGTGCTGGCTTGCACACATGGGTGATTCAAGCAGGATGAGTGAGGATTGCTTTTCCACAGGTCACCATCCCTGCAGTGAAGTGGCCAAAGAGCACATCGCCCACTCCTCATCTCTTCCAGTTTGGGCTAATCAGGGCTGATGTGAAAATACCATCGTGCTCAGGATCAGCCCTTATTATTCCAGGAACCCCTTGGATGGGCAGGACAACCAGGTGAGGAGCAGCAGGAGTTTCAGCTGCTTCCACCCATCCCTGCTGACAGCCCAGTAACCTGAGACATTAAATGGCCTTCAGGAGCCACTATTGAAGGAGAGACTGAGAAGTCTCATCACAAGCAGGAAGGAGGGTGTGGAGGTCAGGAAAACGTGGGGTTTGGTGTGGAAAGGGCCAGCAAAAGGCTTTCCTGTGCCTTCCCTGCTCCCCCCAAGCCCCTTTCCCAGGGCTGAGAGCAGCATATCCAGGCTCTCCCCTCCAGCTCACCAGCCCACAGAGAGCTGGTCCCTACAGAGACAATTTTAGGCAGGGCCATAAGGAATGCTTTCTTCACACAAACCTCCTCAATAGTAGACTTTGCTGTAACTGAGTTTCTGGGAATAGCTTAATTCACAGAGCCTCTGCATTCTGCTGCTTGCCCCCTCCCCATAAACACACATCCCAAAAGAAAACTCTTCCCAGTGGAGGTGAACCCTCTCTCACACAGGACTGGCTGGGGGGGTGAGCTCTGGGGGACAGGCAGGGCAGCACAACGGGCTCCCAACTCGCTGCAAACAACCTCTTTGCTGGGAATTTTGAAAAATGCCAGATATCAAGGAGCATATGTTCCAAGTGCCCCTGAGCAGTCACACAACGCTACATTTACAAACAGAGAAAACCAATTTGAATCACTCAGTGCATTTGCATGCGGTGTCTGTAGGATGGTTTAGAATCAAGATTAATATGCAGATTGGAGCAGGGAGGCTGTGATGACAGGCAGGGTGAGCTGGCTCTGTGGCCAGGGAGTGGGGATGAAGGATGCTCAGGAATACAGGAGCCCTTCACACGATCCCGCCCAGGGACAGCAGCAGCTTTTGGGTGCCCTGCTGTTGGCAAAAGCTGGTACAAAGGGTATTTATTGCTTTTGCAGGTTCACACTGGGGTTGATAGAGGTCATCTGAAATCAGATCTTAATCTTGTGTCCCAGTGGCTGGCAGAGATCACGCCTGGGCTCAGCAGCTCCCAGGGGTGTGTTGGGCATCCTCTCAAATGCTCCTAGACCATGGCCCCTCACTCTTCAGCTTCACCATCACCTCTACTCGTGAAGAAATCAAGTTCAAAGGGCGAAATGACAGAGGCAAAACCTCCTCACACGTTTCTCAAGATCATTTTATACCATCACTGCTTTTAATGAAACTGAGAACCTGGGGGGGGGGGGGAAGGGAGATTGTTTAAAGTGCAAATTGCAACAAAAGGCCCCAGTGACATCCTGCTCACTGATGCCATCACTTTGGGTTCATCCTCAGGAAGACGTGGCTGCCACGCTCGGATTGAGCAGCTGGAGCTTTTGAAGCATAAGGCTTTGGTTTATCAGGTAAATAAGCCAGGGAGGTGATAAGCCACTCTCTGCAAACCCTTCAATAATCGCAGTGATATATGCCTTGAACTCACACTCCTTTCAGATTTCCCCGGCTTTTTAATGACAGAAAGGAAGATCTCGGTTTCAGAAATATTCAGTGTTCTCCATTGTCAGTCTGCAGCTTAAAAAATAATTAAGTTTACTCTCCTGCTAGCCTGTTATCAGGTCAGTGCAAGATGCTAAGAGATCAGTATGCCACAGTAAGAAATATTTCTGTCTATTTAACGCACTAATTCAATCTCAGTAAAGAATGAAACCCATGAAGTATCTATTTATAAAGTAAATACAGCAAGTAGAAATCAAATATAATGGTCCTGTTTCAGGCCATTAGCTGAGAGGATACCGAGAAGGTAATGGCCACGATTTCTATAGTGTTAAAAACAAGTGGTTTGTTCCAAAAGGTCTTTCTTTGGTTTTTGTATGGCCAGGAGTGTCAACCCGAGGAGAAGCACCTCAGCTGTGACCTGAGAAAACACTCCCAGCTCACAGCATCCTTCTCTTTACACCAGGGATGTAAAAATACCAGACATCAAGAGGTGGATGCACACAGAACTGAGAAAATTATTGCCCACCCTCAACAGTTCATTTCAGCATTTTCCTCTGCAAATGCAGCTCTGTGGCCTGGCAGTTTCCATCAAGGTGTTCATTCTCCTTGGAATCTGCCAAGTATCTGCCACAAGAGCCAGTGCCTCCCACATTAAACCGTTCCCACTCAGCCCTCCTCCCTCAGCTCCTCTGGGGGGGTTAATTGGATTACTTCATGGAGATTATTTTCCAATATAGTCTAGCCCTAAATACACTGGGATGGAACATCTCCCACCAGGCTGATGGGAGTGCAGGACCCCGTGGGAGGACATGGAAGCACCGTGGGGATGCTCACACAGCCTCACCGAGGCACCCACCAGCATTTACAGAGAGGAGGATTAAAAAACATCCAGGATTTATCATTTAGCACTTTTCTTACCTCATTTTTTGAGCAAAAGCAGCCCATTATGTCCCTCCTCATGCCCTAACATACAGTGCTGAGCTGACTCCAGCCTACCTTTGCCTTTCTGCAAATCCAGCACAAACTCTCTATCCTGAACTCTCCACATCCATTCATCACATCAATTAATGCAGGAGTTGCAAGTGCCAAACTGATACAACTGTAGAGTGCAATTAAAACTGCATTTAATTCCACTCATATTTCACAAAGAACGTTTTCACAAATAGCAACTTCTTTCCAAAAAAAAACAAACAAGTACACAGTGAACATCAGCAGAGCCTTAAATAAAGGGAATTGCTATTGATCTCTGGGTATCCTAAATTCAGTAAAACGCTGTGGCAAAATTGTGTTCTAATGAAACAGTAATTTAAATGTCATTAATTTCATATTTGCCATTCCCTTTTTACTACACTGATCCCTAAATTAAGGACCTTAATGTCTCCTGTGTCATTTAGGGATTTAATGGGTTTGATCCAGATTTAAAGGTTTAGAAGTGCTTTGTTTGAAGTTTCTCATATACTCTCCCAGGAACCATTAAACCTTTGCCAGAACCAGGATATGGACTACTCGTTCTTTCCAAATAAATGTGTATTTTTAAACTGGGGAAGAAATACCAGCATCTTCCATTTCTAACCAAACAGCACCCATTTCTCCCTTGTCATGGCAGAGCAGTGTGGCTGAGGAGGCTTCTCATGAGATGATTTCTGACCCCAAACACATTTCAGTACGGGATTCTTGCTACTTTCTAAAACCAGACATGAAAAATAAAGTATGTTAAATACCACAAGAGCCTGGCTGTACAGTTTGTGTCATAGTAAAAGACCTTCTCATCTCTACAATTAGCTGAAAGGAGGTTGTGGCCACAGGAGGGTCAGCCTGTTCTCCCTGGTAACAAGTGACAGGCTGAGAGGAGATGGCCTCAAATTGTGCCAGGGGAGGTTTAGGTCAGATATTAGGAAAAATTTCTTCACTGAAAGGGTGGTCAGGCTGCTCAGGGAAAGGGTGGAGTCCCCATCCCTGGAAGTGTTTAAAAACCATGTGAATGTGGGGCTTGAGGATATGGTTTAGTGGTGGTCATGGTTGGACTCCATGATCTTAGAGGTCTTTTCCAAACTGAATGACTCTGTGATAACTTTAATGCACTGGAGTTACTGTTGCTTCCCCACATACAAGGATCTCCCCCTTAATTGTCCACACAGAGAATTTAAACAGTTCAATGTGGAGTTGAATTCTTCATTTAAATGGTTTGTGTCTTTATTGGATAATCTCTTACATGTGCTTCATTATATCAATAACAGTAGAAAATTATTGATTTTTCTAAAGCCATTAAGTTCAATTAGCTTTTCAATTCAAATGGAAAAATGGTAAATTACCTTCATTTGATGGTAAAAATAGTAAGAAGGGAGGTGGGGGGGAAAGGATAATACCCTAATTTGTGAAGTATGTGAGCAAAGTGGTAAAGGTAAAGCAAACAAATGAATATTTGTGTAATAGCTCTAATCAGCACTGCTCGGCATTTAAAACTGCCATCATTATGCTCACTGGACTATGTAGCTATAAGGAGTTGTGATGTTGTTTACCCACTTAATCTTGTGAATATATTATAGCAGAATAAATAATAAACAATAGAAAAAGGGTGGAAAATCAGTTTGGAACCAATGAAGCTTCTGCTTATCCTTAGCCTGAGGCACACACGGCATACCCCAAAAGTTGTTCAATGTTGAGATGTAGCAAAGTCAGAAACACCGACCCAAAACTCTGCAGGGTTTTGGGAGACACCCCTGGGCAGGTCCCACAGCACACCTGGGGTGGCACATGCATGCATTATGAGCTGAAGGCCTGAATTCAAAAGCCATTAAAGCTAGTGATCAAGGAATATACCATAAACCACCTGGTTTAGAGTGGATTTTACTTACTAATTTTAAATTAATATAATGCTTTTGTGGCTGTTCTCAAACACCACGTACAAATCGAAGCAGAGATAAGACCAATGAAAGAGTAAAGTAAAACTAAGCATGTAGTGAATGAAATAACATTTAAAAAATATCTAAATTGGTATTTCAGAAGTTTA
The DNA here is from genome assembly GCA_035583185.1 of Anabacerthia variegaticeps. Classification (NCBI taxonomy): domain Eukaryota; kingdom Metazoa; phylum Chordata; class Aves; order Passeriformes; family Furnariidae; genus Anabacerthia; species Anabacerthia variegaticeps. The sequence continues at coordinate 3,800,997 of JAWWEW010000006.1, read as the reverse complement.
CTGGAAAACCACAGCAAAATGTCATCACTTAATTTCAATTAGTGCCCTCAGAAGAGCAGATTCAAAGCTTTCTGCTGGTTTCTTTTTGCCCAGTAGAACCCAGAATTGTTTCTTTCTCTGTTTACTCCAGCACCAACAAGGACTTTGCAGCATGCTTTGGGCTGAAGTTACTCCAAGGAGCATTCCCCTCCACCAAATGGACTTGCACACACTTCCAGGGGGGAATCCCAGAGCCATGACGAAGCATTTGCTATGTGACATGAGAACACACAAGGAAACAAGCAGTGTGACTGACTGCCCAGACAAACCTGAGAGCTTTACACATCTGTATGAGAGTGGGGAAGGTCCTTTGGGGCTGGGATCTGTGGAGCCCCCAGGAAGGCTCTGGAGTGCTGTCTCCCTTCCCAGCCGTGCCCAGACTATTGATTTCTGCAGTGACACAATCAGTCACAGTGAGGGAAGGAGGAAGAGACCGTCCACCCAGACACAACCCCACCATCAGGTATCATCTGGGGCTCACTGCTGATTTAATTCCCACTGACCCAGTTCTCTGGGGTGGCTGGAGGTTTGGGGCACAGCTAAGAGTTCACTTTGTGCCCAGCAGTAATCTTAGCATTATTACTGCATTCATCATCTTCAGGGCAGCAGAAATGGCAAGAAAATATTTTTAACAGTTATTTCTCTCACTCTTGTGTGTTGAAGTTGCTTGTTTTATTTTACCTTTATGGTTTGATTTTATGAATAGTAAGAAAGTGTCTAGTCATTTCCTTATCAAGTATCATGCTACCTAACCTTTTTTTTGCTGAATAATTCACCTTTAGTGCTCTTTTTCTTTTTCCCCATGTGAATTCCTCCTCTCCTCTTCATATCCAGCTGCAATGAACTTTACTGCCTAATCCTATAAAACCCAGATACATTCATTTTCTGGATGAGCAGTATAAACTTTGAAATTATGTATTCCCAAGGCTTTTCACCACTAGCAGCCTTCTGAAGAACTGAAGAGGATGTGCTTAGATCCTCCCCCACTTTTCCTTTCTCCCTGTCCTCTGCCCTTCCTCATTTTTGTGCCAGTTGTTTCCTTTTAGCTCCACAACACTTTAAATTGTTTTTGGAGCTGTTTCTTTTGACCTGCCTTCAAAGCACAGAAAGATCTGTGCTTTAACAGTGGTATATATATATATATAAAAAAATAAATTGAAAATCAATATATAGATGGAGAAACAAAGGTATGGAGACTGCATAGCTGCATCCAGAGCAAGCCCTGGAGAATGAAGCAGCACAGAGAAATAAATCTCCTTCAGCTATTCCCAAACACAGTGGTCAGTCTGTCCAGTGGCTGCTCTGGACACGAGATGTAGTTCTTGGTCTCTCATGGCCATGGGCTCTCTCTCTGCCATCACTCCAGTTCTGGTTTTGTAGGACATTGATGTGAAATGATGACCAGAGCAGAGATACTAATGGTTTTGTCATCTTTGGGCAGCTTTGTCCCTGTCTGTGACAGCAGTCCACGAGCTTGGCCGAGGGTATGTAGACAACTACCCTCAAGTCTGGAATGAAGGCAAAATGCTAGGCTGGTGTCTGCCCACCCAAATCTATCTGTGACTCAGGATCTTAGTGAGCAGAGTCCTCTGGGAGCTGCACAGAGTGACTCTGCAGACTGCACGGGCCACGGGCCATCCTTTGGGACTCCTTCTGCACGAGGAGTTAAAGCTCACCCAAGCAGAAGGCAGATGTTCTTGAAGGCAAACATAAGGCTGTGGAATCAACTGCGAAGCTTAGGAGAAAATTCACACCCATCCAGCCCAGAAACAGGATCCAAGCCTCGATCCTCTCTGCCTTCACTTCAGGACACAACCACCGACGCATTAGAAACCCAAAAGCAGCCGGTTCTGCCTCAGAAAAGACTTCCACCATAACAAAAGCAAGCAAACAAAAATGCTATTAAAATAAAACACTCCATTGCTCACACTTCTCTTCCTGGGGAGAGATGACAGAATAAACACCACATGATGGATGCCAGTCCCGCTGCTTAATGCGCTCCAGGACGGCGCTCTCACGTGAGAGGGATGAAAACAAACTAGGGCAGCAAGCAAGAAGCAGCCCAGGCTGAAGTTTGTGGCCCAGGGCTGCTGCTCATTAAAACCATGCAAAAATTGTCACTTCAACACAAACCTAAATGCAATTCAGCACTACTGACTCAGTCTGGGAGGTTTTTTTTCCTAAGCCTGACACTGGAGGGGAACCTTCTAGTGCTGCCATGGATAAGCTGAGCTAGACCTGCAGAAAGCCTCCAGCTGGGGAATTACGGAGTGTCATCATACAAACACTTGATTTGCTCTTTGCTGTAAGATGCTCATCTTGTGCAAAGGATCTTTGCAGCCCTCGTGCTATGAAGTGTTTTGGCAATCATTCAATCATTTTATCCCACTTCCCCAGTATGGCCATGCTATTGATTTCTTTCTTTACCAATGCAATCATTGGTAGGGAAGAATAACAAAGCATTGAACCCAGATTTCAAACCTGCAATCAGATCTCCTCTAGACTTCACCACCAATTTAATTTGTAGCAAACATTTCCACTCTTAACTGCTGAAAGTCTGACTTTTGTAGATGTCAGGAAAATATTTTCCATTTAACAGTTTTTAAAGAGGTTGTGTATAAGAACTGATTTTCAGGTGTTAAGTTGTAATGTTGAAACCAAACGTATCTCTCTACCAAGCCCAGTGTGGAATTCCAATATCCAGTGGCAAAAACAGCCCAACACCAACTATATTTGCCTATCACTGTAGTTATTTGTCATTTAACTTGTATCTGCATTCCTGATTAATTCCTGACTCTGCTCTGCTCATCTTTGATACCTCCAGCCACATTTTCAAACACAGTCTTTTTCATAAGGAACCAACATTCACCTGCAGCCTGTTATTTGACATTCAACTTTTAAAATTGTATGTACACTAGGAACAAATGGCAATTAAAAACACTGAATCAGGATTTACTCTGTTTGGAGACCTTTCCCCCACACAAAGCTCTTATCTCTTGGAGCATCACCTTCCTGGAATTCTGCTAGACCTACATATACCACCTTTCCCTCATTATATATGTATATATTTATATCCATACATACAGAATAAGACAGCATTTCACAGAAATTGCCCTTCCATAGCAGCATTCCGCCTTTGCACTGGGTGGGGAATATTCCAACACCAGGGCTTAGCCCTTCCCCCACAGAAACTGCTGTGCCCTCTCCTAAATCTCCAAATGAGTGAACTTCCCACCTCCAAAGCTTGATCTTACCACTGTTACACTGTTAAAAACCAATTGCATTTGCTTTTTCTTGGGAGTTTTTATGATTTTTTGACTAGAAAACAAAACAAAAGTTTTAAAAAAAATTCCTCCTTCTGCTGAAGAACTGAAATAGCCTAAAGAAGAAACACCTACTCCTTAGCCATTATTAATTAACTACCTAAAACATGGTACAAGTGTTCAGCTACTTTGTATGTATGCACAGGGGGGCTGAACTTTTAAGAACATGGTTATGTGAAAGCAGAGGGTGATTGGAACAGAAACAGCAAGAACAGAGAAGTATCACACAAACAGCAGCTCTCCGCTTAGTGGGTCCAGAGGGAGCTGGGAGAGAAAAAGAATTAACAAGTAGATGGATTAAAATGTGAGCAGATTCTTAAGCAGCTGCACGAGACACCCCACAAAACACCTCAGCAGCTAAAAGCAAGTGATGGCTGGTCCCTGCACAGGGACCAAAGCTCATTTGCTCTGAAATCACACTGATAGAGGTCCCTTCCAATATTACATTTTCTGATCAGGTCATCAGAATGGTTTGGATTGGAAGGGACCTTAGAGATCATCTACTTCCAACCCACCTGCCATGGGCAGGGATACCACCCACTAGATCAGATGTCACACCAGGGCTCCCCTTTGGGACAAAAAGTAGGTTTTCTCCCTGATTTTGATTTCTGATAAGTGGGTCTGGCTGGATTCACCCTCATTTCATAGAAGCCTGGGTGTGTTTCTGAGAGAAGTGCTCTGGTTCAAGCACAAAGCACTGAGCCTGATGAAAGGGTTGCTGAGTGACATCCTCTGGCCCGGGCTATGCAGGAGGCAGGACTGGATGATCATGATCTAACCTCATCTGGCTTTTACCATCTGTGAGGCTGCGAAGCGTAGCCTGAAAGAGCCAGAGCTTCTGAGCATTGGTAAGGTTTAATTGTATCTGTATCCAACGTAGCATGACAGCTGCACGTGCTAGGAAAGAACAGCCAGATCTAAAATAAAATGTGCTTCTCGTGACACTCTCCCAAAGGCCATTATTTGAAGGGCAGCCCCACTGTGAATACATCAGAGCTCGTGGCTTGGTTTCAGCATCAGCTTACACCAGCCTGGTTTATATAAACAGAGAGAGGCCACTAGATCCTGAGGTGGCACTTCCATTGAATCAACCACAATCACCGTCAGCCAAATACCATTTAACATTATAGATGATGCAATTCCACCGGGATGCGGTTAAAACGAGTCCCAACTCACTTTCCCTAGAGGAATGCAATTTATCTGGGCTTACAGCTGTTGCATTCACAGGATAAGATTATGAAATAATCCTTTCAGGAGCATTAGGAGATATGGGTGGCCAGAGCAATAGAGTCGTGCTGATGTCCCGGGAAATGCTCTCGCTGCGGACGTGATTTGGGGAAATGAGCGTGTGTCCTGCAGGACCTCTGAGAGCTTCAGTGTGCCTGCCTGAAAGGCTTGGCTTCCCCAAACACTGGGAATTGGGAAGGGAGCCCACTGCATGACCAAGCATTTCACGGGAATCAAGAGGAAAATAAGCAGGGGAAGAATTTAAGGGAAACATAACACAGGCTCAGTCGGACGGAATTCCATCCCCGGGATGCTCCTCTGTAAATGCAAGTTTCATGGAGTTGGTGCAAACCCTTACATCTACAGAGTCCATGAACACAGTGATGATTCCCAGCAGGTATGGAATTACTGTCTATTATTCATTCCTCCTTAGTAATAATATCAATTTAGCTGTTAGTTTTTGTTTTGACTCCGTGCTTAGGAATCAGCGGGGCGATAAAACTATTTAAATGGAAATACTATTCAAATACACAATCACCTGATTGGAACACGAACGGCTCCTGCTCCTGAACATTTCTCATATAATAGCTGCTTTTTCCCTCATTAAATGCAGAAATCTGATTAACATTTAGATCACACGTGTTTTACTTACAGCAATTAGGACCAGATACTAGAGTTTTGTTAAACTATGTAGGATTTTTATGCTTTATCATGAAGGGGAGAACAAAGAAGCTCCATAACACTACATCTGGTCCTTTCTACTGCTTCTGTTCCGTGCACAGTCTCAAGGACAAATGTTAACTTTAAAGGGAAGTCTGTAGGGACAAACTTACTGAGAAAAAAATTGGACACACGGATGAACTCAGCTTTGTAATGTAGTACAGTGATTGGTAACACTGTAATTCTGTACACTGGCTGGCAACACCCAATTAAACAGTCTAAGGGGTTACAAGAGACACAGATTAGGAAATAGCTGCTAAAATAACACGTACGAGGCCTGAAAATGAAAACCTTTTTTGTTCTGATCAAAAAATAATAGTAATCTGCAATTCATAAGGTTCAAGTCAAGACAGAAGGGATCAAATCTCGCTGTTCAAAAAGCTTCAGGAATATAACTGAGCAGGTAATTTAGGATGGCCACCACATTATTTTGCTCAAGCCATGTTGTCACATACTTCACAAGCTGTCATGTCATTCAGCAAATGCAAAACATAGAGCTCAGCCCTTTAAAATAAGAAGCACAACTAGAATGTAACAGTAAAACAAACCAAATGAAACAATATGTGAAGAATCCTCAAGTATAGTAACATTTCCTGCAACGCTCTGCTCTGACTGGTCCTAAAAGAGATTCAAATCCTTTTCTAATGAAGGATTTTCCAAGATTAAGTGAGTAGGATGGAAAAGTGCTTCCCAGGCGGAGAGCAGGGCACGGCACTGCTGGTCACCCATGATTTTGGAGCTGTGCCCCACCAGAGGCTCAGCACAGAGATGCCTTCCCATAGGGTGCTCCACCCTCAAGGTCACAGCAAACCCAGCACCTTCCACTGCCAGGGGTGAAGGGTGCCCGGACCTCTCAGCCCCACGAGATCAGAGTGTGAGCCATTTACACCAGTCATAGACTTCTCCAGGCAGCAATCTCCTGGGTTTATGGGGTCTCACAGATGGGAGACTCCTCCCAGGTGGCTCCCAGCACTCATGCAGAGCAGCTGCCCCACATCCCACGTCAGAGTTTGCCTGTTCAGCACCAACTGGAGCCGCAGAGCGCAGCAGACCCGACGCGTCCCCAGACACCAGATGTGCCGCTCACACGGTGACCAGGTGTCCACGTGCCAGAGATGGGATGTGACACAGCCAGGACATCTGGCACAGACACCCTGTGCTGGACAGGCTTTGGTGCACATGGCCAACAGCAAGGCAGAAAGTCAGGAATTAATTGCTGGAGGTCTCTAATGGTTTGGGCTCCTTTGGATCAACACAAATGCAGTTTGAGCCAAGCTTGTACCTTACCTGTGATGCCACCCATCCTTTTCCTGCCCCCACCATCCGGAAACAAAAAATGCCATTTTCCACGTATTCATAAGGGAGCGAGCAGGCACATCTGTGTGGTGGAAAAGATCTCCTCCCCACACCATCCAAACACAAGTTTAAAACAATGCAAATCCCGTTTCTCTGCAGATGGGTCACCTTTAATCTTTTATACAAGCGCTAACTCGGGTCAAGGTTGAACCGACTTAAGAAAAGGACTCGGAGTCCTTTGAAAGAGCCTGCGAGTACAATCTTGTGTTTGCATTTAATTAATCAGCTGAAGCTTTCAAATCTGTACTATTATCTCTTTAATAGAGCGGCCCCCTGAAGGCTTTTTCAGCGAGCCCACGGCCCCTGGGGCACCCTGATGCAAACCACCGACAGGCCCAATTCCCACATTTGAGGCAACGCCACACGACGCGAGGCACGCGAACAAAAGAGCTCCAAATTCGGGAGACTAAATATTAATTGGTGGTAAACTGAGTAAGATTCAGTGGCAATGATTAGCTCCCCCAGTTGCTTTACGGGTAATGTTGTTGATTAATGAACTGTGTCTTTTCCCTTCTCTTTTATATTATTTTTAATCCTGCAGATGTCCGGCATGGAAGAGCTGCTCCTCAGACGGCTCCCAGATGAACAGCCTGGTGCATGTCTAACTTCCCACGCAGTCTGTATTCCTCAGACACTAATTAGTGATATTTCAGGAGCTGTAAATGATGGAAGAGCCTCCTTTTTTTTCCCCTCTCTTTTGTTCAAGACATGTTAATAGCTACATCAGGTTGCTCCTGCCATGGTTTCCCACCCCACTAACCTGATGCCCACTGAAACGCCTCGAGGGTCTGAAGGACAGACAGAAGGTGCCCTCAGTTGTCTCCTGCCCAGGGCTGAGCTGCAGCCTCACATCCTTAACAACAACGTGATGAAAACCAGGAAACACTCAGAAATACAGAAGAAAGATGCAGCTCTGTTGATTTGTGTGGTTTATTACCCACACCCCAAAGGTAGCAAAAGCTTCTGGCTCAGGTGAAAAGTGCCAGTGAGCCACTATATCTTCCATTATTTTTTTTCTTTTTTCCTTTAAATAATAAACCCCACTAACTCTTGGAGAAAGTGCAGGTTGGGAAAACAGCAAATATTTCCTCTGTCACATTTGCAGTTTTGTAGATCATAAAACCTACAACATCTTTCCTGATCTGCATCAAATAGGACACGGGGCTTGAAAACAGTCACCAGTGGAGAATGCCACCCCCTAAGACACACAGTGGTGATGGTTTCCATTATTCTCCCTATTTAAAACATGCATCTTGTTTCTATTTTGGAAGAGGCTCATGTTTTCTTGGGACCACTGGCAGGGTCAAGCTTTCCTGCCCATGGATGAGTGGACAACCTTAGGAACAGGGCAGCCCACAGACTAAAGCAGAATAAAATGTCACCAGTTTACATAATAGAGAGGAGGGAGCAAGACGACAAGTGTAAATTGAATTAAATTAGTTCACTGTCAGGTATTTTCCCAGCAAAGCTTTGGACATCTTTACTTCAGAAAATGCTGCTCAGAGTTTGCTGCTCCCACAGGAAGCATCCTGACTATTGTCAGCAGCTGCAAAGTCACTCCTGCACCCAAATCTTTGGGCAGCCCCATGGGAGGGTTTTTTCCCCTCCTGCCCAATCTCAAGTCCCTTTTCTCCCCCAGTAACCAATCTACTTTACACAAGAAAAAGTCTAAAGGAGATTTGCTGCACTCCTGCATTCCCCACCCATCACTACACTGGTAGATATGATATAAATACCTGCAAAATTGGTTCTTCTGAGCCTGTTTCCCTTTAAGTTGCCCAATAAAGGTCCCCTCCTTCCATCCCAAGAACTAATGAATGACATGATTAGCAAATTGCTAAAAACAAGGGGAAAACAGCCCAAAAGAGCCTCTAAGATCTGAGCTCCCAACTATTATTTAAGAACTAACATGTGAACGAGTCTCATACAGCTGGCTAAATTTGGGATCCAGTTCCCACAAAGCACAGCACACACTGCTGGGGCAGCACAGACCCTCCATGTCCTCTATCATCCCCAGAAGCCAAGAGGAACCCAGGCTCTTCCAGAATAAATCCTCACATACAAGTGTGTTAAATCAACAGGCACTCACTATAATTCTCTGTAACAACAGCACCTCACATGATAAACAAATCAGTTCAGAGGAAGAAACTACTTCTCTTATATTGCTACATCCAATTTGTCATTTAATCTTTCCACAGAATGGATTAAAAACAAGAACATGTGCATTTCTGAGAAAGTTACCATTTATGAGAAAAAAACAGCAACTGAGAGAAGGAAAAATTCGTGCTGGAATTTTCTCACCCCAATACCCCCCCTTTCCATTTTCCCTGTCGGGAACCAAATGGTTTGACTAGGGCTGCCTTATCCTCAAAGAGAAGGGAAAAAAGGCACCTTCCTTGCCCAAAAGAGATCCAGACTTGAAGTCAATTATTAGCAAAGACAAATCCTCCTGTCATTTTCATGAGTTAGAAAAATCAAAGCAACTTTGATACCTGGCTTGTCTCCACAGCCTTCTAACTCCTGGGAATGCTATCAACTAATCTGTCTGTGCTCTGTAGTTTTTCCCCCTCATTAGCACTGCAGATTAAGGACATAACCAGCACACCTTCAGGAGAAAAGCTTGGAGCCTTCACCAAGGAGAAAATGTGACTTCATTTCCCCGGCTTTCCCAAGAGGACTCATGCCATCCCTCCCTCCTCAGTGGCTCCTTGTGCTCCAGCTCTACCTTTTCCTGCCACGCTTTAGCAGGGGAAAAAGTGAAACTGGCTCCAAGTTTCAAGAAATAAATGTAGATAAGATGCTCAGAAGAGGGATCAGGGCTGGGAATGCTGCAGGGTGGGAGAGAGAACCTGCTTTTGGAGGTGTTTCTGGATACAACACTCTTTTCTATATTTGTAAGGCATCATCTCTCCCCTTACTAACACACCAACACCTAATTCTGCGCCCTAAACTCCTCTCAAACTTCTAAGAGCAAACATTAAAGAGGGAGAATTGTTGGTTGTTGTGGGTTTTTTAAGCTTTGACTCCACAGGGCATCCTTGTTTGCTCTTTTTCTCTTTTAAAAGCAAAAGCTTTCACCAAGACAGCCTGCAGGACCCACTGCATTACAGAGCAAGGTCAGAGGTGTCCCCTTCAAAGCAAGCCTTTTACCCTGGGAACTCCAGCAAGGAGGGGAAATAAGGCTGGTTGGAGGACCACACATCCTAGATTTGTTTTCCCCTACAAAGGCTCTTGCAATGCTGAAGCAATATAGTCACAGCCCCATAAATGCTGAAAGATATTTGGGATCGCTGGACCTTGCCCTTTCACCTGAGATCAGATCCCTTCTGCTTTGGAATAAAACAGCCCCTTGAGCTACCACCAGGACACAAACTCGTCTGTGCATCAAACTGTGCTATCAGAGCTGCTACAGAAATCATCCCATGCTGGAAAAGGAGCAATGGTCCACCAGGCAGAATTTGGGATCACAGGCACGTGTTTGCTCTCCTTGGCAGAGCTTCCCATGCTAATGATGGAGCAGCCTGTGTGAAACCTGCCTTTGGGACACACAGACACCACACTCATTATGGGATGCCCAACTGAAGAATGAGGCCTGTGTATTGCTGACCAGAAAAAGAAGTCATGAGCACAATGCTGTGAATCTTCAGTGTCCAGGAGTTACATCCATTGAATCTTCAGTGTCCAAGAGATACATCCATAAACAGTCACACTTGAGAAGTGACTCTGTTTCTTCAAGAGAGATCTATAAAACTTTCCTGACACGCCAAAAACCCATCACCTCCTCTTGCAGTGATGATGAACCTCAGCACAGCCACTTTTTAAGGGTGGGGTGTGGGGGAATAATTAAAAAAAGTAAATAAATCAAACCTAAAGTAATTCTGTCAACACAACAGCCCCTCACACAGCATGGGGAGAGACCCTACTTTGCTACCCTCTCCTCCAGCAAGCCAAGCAAGCACAGCCAACAGCAAATATTTTGTCCAGACTCCCAGTCAAAAGGAACATGGGAGGAAGGATCTTGTCTCTGTGTGGCAGAGCAGTAACAAGGCTTGCTGGTGCAGTACTTTTCTGGGGGATTTGTTTTCCTTGGGAAAGGCCTAATCATTTGATTGCCAAAAAAATATTTAAGGATTACTACCCAAAATAATTTTTTCTGCTACTCTACCATATGTTTGTGGCTCTAACCAGGCTAAAAAAAAATATAATTACATACTCATTACTGTAAGTATGGCCAGTTGCAACTGAAATATTAAGCTGTCAGAGAATTCCCACTGCAGCCAGTGCCTTGCAAGCCCCCGTCAGAGATGGTGCATCTCCTCACAGCTTGGGAGGCAGCTCCAGGACACTGTTGTGCCCCAGTGAATGACAGTGCATGGAAACAGATCAGACCCCAGTGTCAGACCCACATTGAGAGAGGAAAATTCATTTAGGTTTAGCAGGACATCCATTCCTTTTGGTTTCATTCCCCGCAG
>JAWWEW010000006.1:3661252-3789760 GCA_035583185.1 Anabacerthia variegaticeps | reverse complement strand
GTCAGACCCACATTGAGAGAGGAAAATTCATTTAGGTTTAGCAGGACATCCATTCCTTTTGGTTTCATTCCCCGCAGTGAGAGCTGAGTAAATGTGCAGAAAGTTTTGGCAGCTGTTCCTCCCTTTACAGCCAGAGGGTGCAAACACACCCTACACCCCCAAACCCTGCTGCCAAAAACACAGGCACCAGAAATATCTGCAGGACTGATTCAACTGCAGTAAAGACAGCAAAGCCTCTGCCCACTGCCTCTATTTTATACTAAACCCCTGCAGCTGTGACTGCACTAAAGGTGAGAACATAATTATTTATGTATTATTAGCATTTACTATTTTGCTTTTGAAACTTCAGCACACCTTAAAAAGCTGTGAAAACTGCAGGCCGTGGCACCACCTCTGAATCACAGCTGACTCACAGAATGGCTGAAAAACTGAGTTCATCTTGATAAACCTGGATACCTCGGCTTTTTTTCCTTATTTCTTTGCTTTTCACTGGCTGGTTCAGGAGCAAAAGCTCTGTTTTCCTACTCCTTTGTGCCTGGCACAAAGTTCTTGCTCCTGACAGTGCTGCTTCAGGAGAGGCTTAAGAGCAAGGAGGTGACCAGTGGGGTAAGATTCCACAGAGGGCATTAAAATAAAGCAAAACCAGAATTTACCAAGATTTTGTAGGCACTAATGTTAGTTTTCAGAAGAGAAATAACAGGTTCTTTTAGAGGTGCACATGGAAATCTCCTCCCTGTGAATGACAGCTCTTAGGAGGTGGCATAAAATATTTATTTGACACTGGGACTGGCATTATGCTGGCACCCAAAAAGCACTTATCCCAACAGGTGGCAAATCCATGACTGGGTCTCCTGGACACTAAAATAAAGGCCAATGCTACAAGATATGTCAGTTTAGCCTGAAGAAGGGGAGACTGAGAAGGGATCTTACCAATATCTCTAAGCATCTCAAGGGATGGAGCCAGAGGATGGACCAGGCTCTGCTCAGTGGTGCTGAGCAACAGGGAGAAACTGCAACACAGAAATTCCACCTGAAGGTGAGGAAGAACCTGCTTGCTGTGAGGGTCACTGAGCACTGGGACAGGCTGCCCAGAGTCTCCTTCCCTGGAGATACTCAGAATCCATCTGGACACAATCCTGAGGGAGGTGCCCTCAGGACACTGCTGGAGCAGGGAGGTGGGACCAGATCACCTCCAGCCTGAGCCATTCTGTGATCCCACAGAGATGATTTATATCGAGGTGATGGCGTTTTTCCCAAAGACCACCACGTGTGTAGATACACATTGTTTCCTGTCCCTCAGGCAGGTTTGAGCTTTTTGTTTGTTGTTTTGCTTTGCTTTTCCTTAAGAAAACAGCCAGAAATGCTGATATTATCGTTGGAGAGAGAAACACAAAGACCTTGTGTTCTATTTCCAGCTGGATATTCTTCCAGGACATCAATACCCACTAAAACATTTAGAACAATTTATATACTCTTTATAGTCTCTAAAAAGGAAACAGCCTTTAAAAGCTGAGTTACACGCTATAATTACTCTAATTCTCCACATCTGGCATTCAAAAGAACCCAAATTAAACACCACAGAGCACCTCAAGTGCATCCATGGAGCAATGAAGGTGGAATTAACTCCAAATTAAATGGGACATCTTCAGAGACTATCACACCACTATTCAAAGTGCACAGATTACAACCATTTATGTCACTGCACTGATTACTCCTCTTAGGGCAAGGTAAGTATTGGGAGAGTTTGCTTCAACACTTTCAGAACTTTACTTTGATTACAGAAATGTTTAAATTAGAAAATCCTGGAGCTAAACCACCATAAATATTGGAGAAGTTCTAGGCTGGATCAGCTCCAAAGTCTCCAGATTGGAATTAATCATTGATCTTCTGGTGAATAAAGACTTTTCCTTCCTGCTGATAGAGCAAATGCAACCAGTGCAGCACACACAGCCAGCCACTGCTCTGACCCACTGAACATCTGCAGCACAGTGAGATTAGGAGCTGTCACCAACTCAGAGCATGTGACTACAGGAAACTACAGAGAAATCCTTCTGGGGGTATTTTAGATGTGCTACATCACACATATAAAGGATTTAGGAAGTGCAACACACCAGTGACCCAAACGTCCCACAAGCAGCATGTCCGAGATGGGTCACGTCAGACCCCCACGCTGCCTCTGGTCAATTGATCTGTGTGGATGCAGCAGCCTTTTCCACTAATCCAGTGTCAGACATCCAAAACAAGGAGGATTGCTGCCTACAGAAGTCAGACTTGCAGCTCTAATAATTTAGTCCATGAGCTTAAGGCTGAATGGGGCTGACTTCAGTTCAAAGATGTGAACAGCACTCACTGTGCAACCCAGCAAAGCCCAACTGCACCTAAGGAAGCACAAGGACAGTCTATTTGAAGGATGCACCCAAGAGCAAGTGATGCCTTGGAGATGGTAAAAAACATGGACAGATGCTTCCCATCAGGGATCTACAAAAGGAATTGTGTGTTCAGGATCTGAGGCACAGGGCAAGTAACCCACAAGCCACACAGATGTTTCACAGAGGGCAGCCAGTCCACTACCACCTTCACAGCACACCCAGGGCTCTGCCTGTGTGTCACAAAGGTGACAAGACTGAGGATGGGAGTTCACCCTGCTCTACCTTGGAGTTGTGCCATCCTTGGCAGCTGCTTCACCAGAAAGAAGAGGACTAATATATCACTGAGAAGGCAGAAAGTCACACTTTTGCACGTGGGAGAAGGCTGTGAGTCAAGTGAGTTGTCCTAAAGCCACAGAGCAGCCTGGTCACAGCAACGTGCAGCGCAGCAGAGTTCATCAGGTTTGCAAATGTTATTGATTTATCTGCAGGGCTCTTTATAAACAGTCATCCTACTCCCCGCACAGAAATAGCAACAGCTAATATATTCTCAGAGGATAAATAGCTGAAAGAAACGATCTGGGGGACGAATTTACATTCAGAGAGTACTGAAGTCTCATCCTCAGAGCCTTCAGTGCAATTATAGCATTTCTTCTTGATACTCTCTCCCTTTGCAAGGCGATGGCAATTGTGTGTGTGAAACTAGAAGCCACTACAACAGACTGGTTGATTCTAATGAATATCTAACACCACAGTGCTTGTAAGTGTGAGGCCAGAGCACGTGAAGGGTTCAGGAGTCCAGGAGAACATCGTGGCTGCCCCTCTGCCACACACTGCCTGGGCTGGGGGTGACAAAGGCAACATCACCCAACTGCCCTGCTTGCCTGTTCCTTTTCCATCTTGTCAGCACACAGCCATGGAGGGTGTTTTGCTGCATCTTTTTACATTTCATGCTTTGTCTGTCCATAGGCTTATCTTGCTTTACCATAAACTGTGCAGCCTGCTTATCTGTCTGTGCTCTTAATCTATGGGATGGATTCTGAAGTATTATAGGTTGCTTACCTCCTCAGCTCCAACTCTTTGTTTCCCAGGTCTGTGTCACTGGATACCTTCTTTTTTTCCAATGCTGCTGCAAATTTCCCTTTCCAGGTTATTAACAGATGAAGCTTTTACAATTCCTCCCATTGTTTTTATGCCAATAACTCAAAATTGCTGCAAGTCTTCCAAGTGAAATCCTTCTCTCTGAAGTAGAGACTAAAGACCTGTCCTTCTCAACTGTCTGTGCAGGATCAGCCTTGGAATGTTACTGGGTCTAAAGATGCTCTACCAAACTCCCAAAGCATTTTGACTCTTTTCTAGCTCCTGACACATTTCCAAAAATAATCCATTTGATACTATATGTGATTACGTAATTCTGAATGAATACTCAATTATCCCAATTCAAAAGAGTTTTCCATATTGTATCTTATTTAGGCTCTTACAGAATTTCTTTGAGTCTCCCATTCCAAAGTCAGATTTAAAAGCAGATTTTTTTTTTCTAGAGCCTGTTTATGAATGTATCCCCTGAGGGACTCTGAAAATTTATCAATGCCTTCCCACACCTAAAACAATGCAATTCTAGTTTCCTCAATCCAAGTAATTTATATTCATCCTCCCTATTAAGTTTTCCAATATAGATTTCAATACTTTAGGACTGTAATTTCTGGTGTGATTTCTGTCACCTCTCCCCTACCCCCCTCCTGTTTTCTTTTAAAACCTTGGATTTACATCCATTTCTTACAGAATTTATATCCCATTTTCCCAGCAACAAAGAGCCAAAGAATTATTATTTTTTATTTAGGCACCAAGTAATCAAACCAGTCCTACAGTGCAAAGGGTACACCCACATGTCTGTGTTGCATCACTGTAGTTATACAGTATTTCACTGTGGCCTTAGTTAGTAAATAACCTTTACAAGTTCTTGAAGCCCTGACATTTTACATTCAAGGGTTTGACAAATGTCTTAATATTTCCATCTATCTTTTATGCATCTTCCCTTCAGTCTCCACATCTGCTTTCCTCATCATATTTATTCCTCCTCTTTGCTTCATAATCTTCCTTATCAGTGTGTTTTATTCTTGATACACCTTTTATCTGTACTGTGATTATTCTTATTTTACCCTTTTTCATTTGTATAGAAGATATTTGAAATGGCTTTAAACTGCCTGATGGGATAGACTCCGAGCAGTTCAAATAAGATGCTTTATACCCAGTGGCTCTGAGCTTCTCTATTACATCCATCACATCTCACTGCTGTTTATCTCCTCCTCCAAACTTTGGTCTATGGAATTTACACATCCTTATTTCTCTTCCTCTCGGTTCTATCTTGTATTCATCCATCCAAAGCATTTACAGACACTCATCACCGCCCATCTAAATGTCAATTGATTAAATTACAGCCCGTATCCTTTGGATACCCTCTCACCTCTCATCCAATTGTGCCTGGGCACTATGGAAAATGAGAGGTCAGATGCTGCCCCTAATCTGTTTGCAGGGCTCCCCAAGGAGCCCGGGGTGACTCCTTGCCACACGAGGTCCCCCAGCCTGTCACCCTGTTACCAGAGTGTTTTACAGCAGGCAAAGTGACTGCACAAAGAACCCAACCAGCCCCTCTGTGCACTGAACAGACACCGGGGACCCACCGGGGACCCCCAGAGCCCCCAGCCCTGCCAACATCCCTGCGTGGGGGCCCTGGACCCGTGTGGGACCTGCTGACACCAAACACAAGGGACACACACAAAACCTCTTGGAGAGGCAGCCTAGAAACTGCAGGTGGTGAAACCTGGGAAAACTCACGATGGAAACAGAAGAGGATAAAGGTCCAAATGTGCATCCCAGCACACCGAATGCAGTGCTGATGTACTTGCTGCCCCCCTCCCATGTCACCCTGGGCACACAAATTAATTCCTCAGGCTCTAGAGGAGGTTTATCATCACCTACCCACCCAAAACACTCTCTGGAAGACAGTCCTGCAAAGATGCAGCCAGGGAGCATCTCTGCTGCTGGATCCAGCCCAGCTAATATGGATTAAACTCAGCAGCCATCCCACCGAAATTCACGGATGCTTGTACATCTAAGGACCTTGAAAATAGGGTACTAAGTGGACTACAACGTTTCATTGAAGCCGTGACTAATTTTCCAACTCGTAAAACCCAGTGTGTCTTAGTAGCCCACGCAGGCAGGCCTGTCAAAATGTTTTCATACTGCCTGAAAAAAAAAATAAAACGTAATTGCCAATTGCTTTTTTCTGGGGTTGAAATTCAGTATTAAAACCACGTATTACCCAAATACAGTTTCCAAAGGAACTGGGGATTCTAATAGTCTAATGACTGTCTCCTAGAGTTCATTTTTCACTTTTCAATAATTGGTTTTTCAGTTGCATTTGCATAGAGCACATGTAAAACTCCATAGCCCATTAAGTTAATCACAACATGAGGCTAATAAGCATGGACACGCAAAGACATACCTAAGCCCAGATCAATTTTTGAAGCGGTGATTTGAAGTTGCAGCAGAGTAAGTGTTCCTCAAGCCTGCCAATTTGATAGGTAAAGGATGTGTTTTAAGGAATTGAAATTTTACACTGCTGAGAATAGCCCGTAGTTACTCAAAGAAAAACAAAAAGGAAAAAAATTAACAAGAGAAACCCAACACGCTTTGAGATGAGGATTTGAGTGAGAGTTCAAGCAATTTAACCTGCAGTTTCCTTTCTGTGCTTCCTTTTCCCCCCCTCTCCATCCTCCACCCAACAGCATCCTTTGTGCAACAGGCCAAGTACATTAAGGAACGATGCTCTCCAGCACCCAGCTCTGCACAAGTACCACTCTCCAAGTGCTCTTGAGCACCACATTTCCAATTACACTCCATCCAACCCCACTCTGAGGAACACCAATACATCAGCAGGCTCCCTCAGTCCTCAGAGCTGGCTTGGATTCCCATCTTCCAGCCCCTGCAGCCTTTAAGAGACCACACACACAGTGTCAACCCTTTCTGTTTCAATCCACCTGGTTCCAAAAGCTGCCTGTGGACCACAGGCAGGTTGTGCAGCCCTTCCAGGAGGCTGGAGCCACCTCCCAGTCAGGTGCAGAAGGTACATGGCTCCCCTGCCCCTGGAAACTGGGCTATCTCCATGGAAAGTTTCCACTTTGCAGAATGGTTCTGTGCCGCCGGCTCCCCATCTGCCTGCCTGGAAGGCTTCACTCCATCCTGTTCTTCGAAAACAGGGTTTTTGTTCTGGAAAGCCATGCCTGGGAAACAAACCCAGCCTTTTCCTCCCCCCCCCCCTTTTTTTTTTAATTAATACTGATGAGAATAGGAATTTTAAAAAAATAAATAAATAAAATAATAAACACGCCCTTTCTCCCGTGTGAAAAAGGGATTTCCATTTTCTGGCAAGGTCTATATGCAAGGACTCAAACAGAATAGATGATGTCAGAGCTTAAGAGCTTTCAGGATGATAGTTTTGTGGTGGCAGAGCCGCTCTCTTTTGAAGCTTAAGGATTTGAAGGAAATTATGGGAACGTAGCCAGAGGCGGTTTGTTCAGTGTTGGCTTTCGAGGGGTGGGGGCTTGGCAAACAAAGGGAAACCATGGCTTTTTCAACACCACTATTACATACATTTGAAGGCATTTTCTCTTTGAGTTCTTGTTTTCCTGTTGATCTGCAGAGTGCTATGTTATTTAAAATACATAAGGCAGCTGAAGAGTGGAGGTGTTGTTTGGTAGAAGGTGCGTTCCCTGTGGTGGGAGAAGCACCAGCCATGGATTCGAGCACTCTGGCTTTGCTGGGAGCTTCAGTGGCATTTGGCACAGGTTTCCCTTCAATGCCATGGCCACCCTTTATTTCTCAGCAATTATTCAGATATGAAGCCTTAATTTTGTTGTTGTTTTTGTTAATCATGACATCATGGGTGGAAACAGGGCAAAGCAAGTAACCCCAGAGGGAAATAAAAATCAATCCGAGCTGCTCATTAAAAGGTAAACCGTCAATAATCTTTGTCAGGCCTTTTTATCTGGGGTTTTAGCACAGTGTGATCCCTAAGGCAGCATGTGGTATTGAGATTTAAGATGGCTCCGACTTTTCACATCTCCATCAGGAAGATTAACTCCTTCAACACAGGCTGAAATTACCCTGATTCTAATCAGCACATAAAAATGGCACGGGATTAAAAGGGATCATTTTGTAACAGCTTTTCTGTATCTGTGCTGACAGAGAGGGAAAAATCAGCTTCTGAACTTGATTGAAATGGTGCAAGTCAGACATATCTCCACAGATAGAGCCACCACAATGAAAATGCTCATCAAAATCTGGCCATTTTACTCTTCAAGCATTTAGATATATATATATAAATAAAAAGAAGAAATATTTAAGCAAACACGCTTGGGTTTGTCCTAACCTTGCAATTCTTTTTTTTTTACATGAACAACTTGCTCTCTAATTTAGTGAAACACCCTAAAAGGTGAGTTCTAAAACTTATCTGAATCCTCAGTAACAAGTCTAAAGATCCTTCCATCAATTTTCTTGGAATGAGCCTCTGAAACACAACTTTGGTTTTGAAATGAGGATGGTCTGCTGTCCCGTGATTAACAACAGGCTAATTACAGATCCCTTCAGTAGGAACAACCCACATAAAATGAGTTTCCCAAACAAACAGTTCCAGTGCCCTAAGCAGACTGCCAGCTACCTTTGCCTACATCCTCTCCATGGATTTACTGCATTGGATAAACCACCACTTGAAACCACAGGGTTTTGGTTTTCTCCTAAACATAAGCTTTAGTTTTAGAATTGAAAGGGCAGGTCATGAAAGGCATGACTAGAGCTCACAGAGTTCAAGTCTAACCATTACCTCGTGCTACAGGCAGGGATTTATTTCCATAAACAAATGGAGTAACAACTACATCTGGATTCCACCTGCTCAGAACTCAGTGCACAGGAAGCAAACACCTCTATCACCTGAACAACTCATCTGAACAGTAAAAACAGAGTTCCAAAGACTTAATTATATCCCATTGCTAATGGGATGATCCTGGAAGTGTCCAAGGCCAGGTTGGATGGGGCGTGGAGCAACCTGGGCCAGTGGAAGGTGTCTCTGCCCATGGCAGGGGTGGAACTGGACGAGCTTTAAGGTCCCTCCCAAGACAAACCACTCTGGGATTCCATGAAATCCCTCTCCCCTTTGACAAAGCTCTCCACAGGAGCACAGTGGGCCTGTTAAATATAGATGTGTCATTCAAATGTGATAATACTGAATTTTCTAGAAACCTTCAGGTCTTAAATATGGGAAGCAGCAGAGGCAAAGTAAAACAAAAACATTTCATTCTCAATTATGAAATACTTTTAGGAAAATACAAGGAGCTGACACTTATTGCTTTATCATCATCCTGCAGCCAGGTTTGCTTTATGTGATGCTTGAACTCCAGCAGTGAGGTAGGATTTAAAATAAAACCCATCACGAGGACAGAAGCCTGTGATAGAAAACCCTAATTTTGCAATAAGGGTTTAAAGTGATCATACTAAAAAGACAAGAAAAAAAAAAAAAAACCACAGAAAAGAAATGCAGCTTCCAAGAAGCTTTACAAAACAGTTGTATATAGATCAGAGACCTCCCCTATCTGGAAAAAGCTGAACCAAACAAAACAGCAGAATCCATCTACACTGAGGTATGCACTTACCTTAATCAACACTTTTTATTTTAGCTCATCACTTTGAATAGAGGCCTAAAAGTGTGCTGAATTATTTAGCTTGTAACTGCTGGGTAACATATGAGGAAAATAACCTGCTGTATTTACAACCCTGAATAGGTTCTGATTTTCCTCGCTACTTTTCATGGGCATGCAAACATTACAAAAAAAAAAATGCAGAGTTTGAGAATGGTTTTTTTTTCAGGATTGGAAGGACCTAATTTAGAAAGATGGGTAATCTAGTTGGTCTAAGGACACAGAGGGATATAAGGGACAGCAAGATCCATGGCAGGCAGTGCCTGGGCACCATCATTTCCCTGGTGGAACAAGAGAGGAGTGAGGGGCTTCGAAACAAGACTCTCCACAACAGCACGTGCCACACCAGGCAAGTGAGAACACCCAAAATTCCATCTCTCTCAAACCCTGAAAACCTACATTTTAAAAAATGGTGTCAGAAAACTGGGGTTTGCTGCAGTACCAAAAGAGGAAAAGTGTGTTTTCATAGAATCAGAGAATCCTTTGGGCTGGAAAAGCCCTTTAAGATCATTGAGTCCAGCTATTAACACAGGCTCCTCACTCAGGTTCACTCCCTGGTCCTCCTACAGAGTAAGTATCTAGCTCCAAAAAAGAAAGAAGCGAGGAGGAAGAGAAACCTGAGGTTGTGTTTCCAATGTAGGTGCATCCAGAATGAACCCCTGTGGAAGAGATGGGTGTTTGGACACACTGAAATGACGTTGTTTCATCTCACTGAAATAGAAGTTAACTAGAGCAGAAGTCCTTTCCTAGTTCCCCTTCCACAGGCATTTTTGGAGTGTCTCCATCCCCCAGGAGCAGTTCCCTGGCTACATAGCCAGACACAGCCTGTGGCCAGCTCTGCAGGCAGACAAAACCCATCGTGGATAACCCACAGACCCCGAGCCACCCTCATCACCCCCCAGGAGCCTGATCTGCAGCACGAGATGAGCCATCAACACCTTCACATCCCAGTGTCACTTGGAGGCTAAAATGGTGAGCTATTCCAACATGCGTCGATCTGTGGCACATTTTGGGGTATTAAACATCACATTCTGAATCCAGATCCTCATGTGTGATAAGCTGATACACATAAATACGCACTGCCAGGCAATTGAAATCAAACTCTTTCCTACAGTCCCTGCACCAGCTGAGTCCTGGCCCTGCCTACCAGGGTGGGTATGAAAAGAGACCTTGGAGGGAACACAAAAATTAAAAGAATTGGTGTGCTACCCATTTGCTGGAGGCTATGAAAACCTAAAATTGTAGGAAAACTGGTGCCCAAAACACTTGACACAGTTCAAAAGTAGCAGGAGGAATGAGCTGCCTTCGTGGTGGCAGGCACTGAATACATTTGATGAAAGAAATGCTCACAGTGAATGGAGAAACTGGAATCTCAGACAGACGGACAATCCCACTTTTGCTCACTACTGGTGCTGTGGTATTCACTTGTTAATCAGATAGAGCAATTTTTCCTGTAATGCAGACCCTGAAAGCAATTGCATTTCAAGCAAACAGCTAATAAAGGCGGAGATTTTTATCTGCTAATTTAACCCACAGTCTACCTCTGTCTGAGCTCTTGTTATAAAATGCAACAATACCAGTGAGCAAACGAATATCTTAACTCTGGCATTTCAGAGGAATGTTATGTTGAAAATTGTGCATTTATGCCTGAGAGGTTTCTGGAACACTTGAAGTACTCCCAGTAAGTTATTCCATAAACTATCTACCAGACCATATGTTTGCTGCCTACAAGTCTGGGCAGGAAATGTCCAGTAAGAACCACATCTGAGAGGAGGAAGAAGCAGCAGCCAACAGCGCTCCTGTCACTAATCTGCATTTGCAAATGCCACATTGGAGCTGGCAAATGAAGCATTTCAAGTGCAAATAGCTGTGAAGACATTTGTGTGTAGCACTGAAAGGATGGGGAGATGCTGGGCTTGTTTCTGTTTAATTTTCGAGATGTTACCTGGGTGCTGGTAGAACAAAGCCACTTTCCCAGGATTTTTTAATACATATACAGATGATGCTTACATGGAAAGAGCCCATTTCTCTTCTAAAAGCTCCTTTGGAAGCACAGCTACTTGCAATAATTATAATTGCTGGGATTTTTGAGCACCAACACTTATCCTGTGAACAATTGCAGGCATACGTCTCCAGGCAATATGGTCCTACAAGTCTAAAGCACACACATTAAACACGGTTCTAAAGTTGATAAAAGCATATGTACATGTTGCACATATAAGAATACATACAATATGCTTCCTTTACTAATATTATATCAAAAGTGATTTTAGAATCCACTTCTGTTTCAAAAAGCCTTAATCTTTCCTATATTTACCCACTGCACAGTGTATAATGTCTGTATTAAATGTGTGCAATTAGTAGATCACATACAAGATGATCTGAATGGTTAGACTTGATAACTTTAAAGGTCTTTTCCAATCTAAATGATCCTATGATATATTTTCCAGTAGCAAATTGATATAAATAGTCTAAGGCTGGGATAAATCAACACCAAGATAAAATATGACGATCTGGGCTTGCATTTACAGGATATAATTCCCATCTGATGAATCGCAGTTTCTGAAACGCGTCTCTGTCACTTATCATTAATGCTGACCAGACACAACCCCAAGATTATGCTAATAGAAGACAACATTCAATTAACACACAGAGTGCTCTCTAATCAAAGCCCACACAGTATTAGAGAAGTTTGAGATTTATTTCCCCCACCCTGTGCTGTGCTTCTACTCTGCAAAGAGGTTTGAGCAACCTGCCCTAGTGGAAGGTGTCCCTGCCCATGGCAGGGGGCTGGGACAAGATGAGCTTTAAGGTCCCTTCCAACCCAAACCACTCTTGGACTTGTGATTCTATTAAAGAAAATGTTCCCCTTCCACAAAATCTCCTTTTAGAAAGGAATGTGTATCCTGTAGTTGATCAGCAGTCGATAATGCATTCACAAAGAAGATTGTCAGACCATGTTGATGCAGTAAACTTCTCTTTTCACTTGCATGTCCAGCTCCATCCTACCCACAAGACTCATCAATCTAATTAATCTACAGAAGTACTTTAATTGTAAAATGCATGTGGGCCACAGGAGGCTTTCTTTGTTGAACCAAAACCATTTTCTTGATACCACTCAAGGGCCCGTTGCAATAGGACAGGGGGTGATGGTTTTACACTAAAGTAGCATTGATTTAAATAAGTTATAGTGGGTTTTTTTTTCCACAATCAGGGCAGTGAAATACTGGCACAAGTTGCCCAGGAGGTGGGGGATGCCCCATGTCTGGAAGTGTTCAAGGTCAAGTCCAACAGGGCCTAGTGGAAGATGTCCTTGCTCATGGCAGGGGAGTTGGACCAGATGGCCTTTAAAGGTCCCTTCCAACCCAAACCCTTCTAGGATTCTACAATTCCAAAGGCCTCACTAACAGGTGCTTTTTTCCCCTCATCCCCCAAATGGTTTCCCATGTGGGACCGATGAGGTCTGGGACTCCAGGAGGGAGGCAGGAGCCAACAGTGCTGGTACAAAGCTCAGCAAAGGCAAACAGTGCAGCTTCCCTGATCCCAAATGAGGATTTATCTCTGTAAGGATATTTTTACAAATTGTCACTTCCAAACACACTTCAGTTGCCAAAATAACCCACCTACTCTGCTTCTGTTGAGCAGCTGTGGCTCAACCTCAGGAAGGAGCCCAAGTTATTTATCTCTTTGTGAAGAAATATTTCAGCCAAATGCTTGCCAGGGCCATCTTGAGCAGGTCTTAAAACAACCCAAGACCTCCAAAATCATCTTGCAAGCGCAGACAGGCAGTTTTACTAAACCTTCCTCAGCGACATTTTCCCCTTTTTAGCCACACAGAGCTCATAGCAGTGCTGAAAATAATCCCTGCCTAATGGCTACGTGGATTAGAAGGTTGTGGTTTCACTCACATCTGCTTGTCCTGTTGTTCCACGGAGCAGATTTGAAGAGAGCACTCAGAGGACTGATACACAGCGTATTTCAGTGCTTGGGATTTTAAAGTTCACTTCACACAAAAGTAATTAAAAATTCCTGGTCCCAGTACCTGCTCCAACACGTAACGGAGCCGCAGCACAAAACTCGCCTTTTTATCTGTGTTTCAAAGTAAACACTTGTGACTGAGCCCTGTTTTATCCTCGCCTCCCACACTGCCATATGGCTACGGATGTTTCAAACAGACATTATTCCAATAGCTCATTACTTACCATATTGCACTGAAGAAGAAAAGCTACAGACAGTTTTGACAAAAACAGCAATTGCCTAAAAATGTTCAGTATCACAGTCTTGCGGCGCCGGCGACGTTTTTAGTCTGGTAACAAGGCTGGGCGCTAATGCCACACGGAGGGAAGAGTGAATCAGCACGTCTGCACCGCCTGCCCACGGCCCCCAACGCTTTGGGAGGCTCCAATCCCACCCCAGCTCCCAGGGAACACACATGGCTTCTGTGGATTCAGCACAGGAAGGCAGTGTCCTCTTCCTTCAGGGTGCATCAGTAGGTCCCTTCTTAAGCACCCCACAAAGGTAAGAATTGATCAGGGTCAATCTCCAGCTGTGCCATGATGGGCTTGGAATTCCCATCCTGGGAATCTGCCAGAGGGCACTTGGACACAGAAGACTGAGAAGGGTTTTGTGATCAATAACTGATGCCCCTTGTGCAGCAGTGAAAGATCAGGAGTTCTGGAGAACCCATCCTATTGACTGGCCATGGAGGACTCGCTTTGCTCTGCCAGAGGGAAACTCATCAGGGAGCATATTTTGGGGTGAACACACAGCAGCTCTGGATTTAGTGGGTTTCCCATCAATACACCCCAAGGCTGATCAGATCTCTCTGGCAATGAGAAGAAAACAGGTTTTGTTCCTCCAAGGAAGGAGTAGGCTGCTGAAAGTCATCTCTTTACTGCAATCCACCTCCTTGTTGGCCAACACACACAAAGCACCTCTGCACCTACAGGCCCTCACAGCTGCCCTTCCCAAGTAAAGGGAAGGGCAGCTTGCCTTTAGCAAGCCCTTGAGTAATTACATCTCACCCTGTAGAACGGAGCAGGTCTGAGAGCCTAAGGGAGGCCAACTGCACTCCACCAACAGGCATCAGCTTTTTAAAGGGCAAACCTCAAACCCTTGCAAACACTGTCAGTGTAAGCTCAGGACAACAGAGCACCCCAGGATCCAGGTCTCCAGCCTGACACAGCAAAGGTTTCCTTCCTGCTGGTTTTTGAGGGGAAGAAGAGGCTGTGAGGCAGAAGAAACAGAGAACATTAAGTTCACTGTGTCATCTTCCTGGGAGATTCTACTATTTTACCATCTGCCCAGCTGTTTTATAAGCAGATGAAGAACCAACATTAGTTACGAGCAGAAGGGAGCCCATCAGCTTACAATTAAGTGGTTCTGATAGTAGGTATTTTCACCTCTAAAAAGTCAAGTGTCCATCCATCATTTTCAGAAGTGTCAAAAGAGGCACTTAATTGGCAATGAAAATTGCTAAGGAGCATCAGGCCAGCTCTTTGCTCCTCCACACCAGTTCAGACCACCTTCCACTTCTGGCCTATCCTGCCCTGGAGGGACCCTGAAAACACCAGTCCTTTTGCTACGAGGAGGCACACACGTAGTGGAGACCCAACTTCCAGCACACACCAACACCTGCCAAGAGCCAGCAATGTGATTTCCAGTCCTTGGCAGGCTTTATTGAAGAGCTCCTCTAGCAACATCTGGCTCACTAGACAGGCATCTGGCAGGTCACTGCCGTGTTATTGATGAGGGAATGCCTGGATTTGAAACAGAATGCCTGATACTTAAAATATACCATTACAAAATTAAATGGGATTTTTTTAAATCTATTATAGGTTGTATACAAATTCTGATATACATACACCTGCATGTATGTATACAAACTTGCCCTAAA
This sequence comes from Anabacerthia variegaticeps, assembly GCA_035583185.1. Lineage (NCBI taxonomy): Eukaryota > Metazoa > Chordata > Aves > Passeriformes > Furnariidae > Anabacerthia > Anabacerthia variegaticeps. The sequence continues at coordinate 3,774,746 of JAWWEW010000006.1, read as the reverse complement.
AAATAATGATTAAAATTACTGCTTGTCTCATTGAAGGGCAGAAGACAGGCAGACAAGGACTTCAAGTGCAGTAACACAGAGCCGGTCCAACCCTGGCAACATAAACAACCAAACCAGACTCATCCTTTTCATCAGATCAGAATTAGGGTTATTGACCAAAGGAATAAACAAAGGTCCTTATTTTTAAAACACTAAAGGAGGGATGCCAAATAATGCCTTTAAAACAGTACAGGAAGGAGTGAAACCAAGATATATCTGTTTTTGCAGCACAGTTATTTCCCTTGCTAATACCCAGGACTCAAAACGTGTTTTGATCACAATAGGACCAGCCAGGCATTTGACTTCAAAGTATAGTAAGCTCGAGCCTGCCCTCAGGTTAGATGCTCAGTGAAATTAACTTTTGATTAAGTACTGTATTTAATGTCTGTGACTCCTCAAAAGGTCAGCCTTTGTGAGTGCAGGAGTTTTCCAAGTCAATGGCTGCAGAAGGGAAGACTGCCTTCTTCCCACCCAAACTAAGAGATGGTAATATTTGTGACATCAGGTATGTCAGTCCTGCTTAAGAACAAAGACCATTTGAAGAAATTCCACTCCCCTCTCACAGATTTCACCTCCTTCAGAGAAGAAAGTCTAACAATCCAGGATAAAGAACAGGCTTCATTTCTTTTACTCATTCAAGGGGGTTAAAGTTTTGTTCTGTATTTCTCAGGATAAATGTGACATTATTCCCTGCAATCCAAACCACGGAGGTTCCTGGGGGCAGGAAAATGCCCAGACTGTGGAAACCCTGAGTTCAGTGAGGAGGTGCAATAGGAAGTGTGTCCTGGAAAAACCTCAAGGTGCTCTCCCCTGCTACCAGGACTAGAGAAACCTTCCAAACTACAGTTTGGCTAAAATTTCCTGTAGAAAGGAAAGCAAAATAATCAAGATCACCTTCAGGAAAGCCCCTGTTCAAGTGAAACCAGGCTGGGCTTCAGGAGGGAGTGGCATTTCCCACTCCATCCTCCCCTGCCCCAGCTGAGGACACAGCAATGCTATTTCAAGCTCCCAAAATCAGACTGAAACACATCTGTTCCATTTCCCCTCATACCAAATGACATCACCTCCTTTCCCCTACTACTGCATTACAAAGGTGGAAAGAGCACTGGCAAATTCCCAGTGGAGTTGGGAGCACGATTTTGTACACTGATGATATTAAATAGGAAACTAAACTTGAACATAGCTGTTCCTCCTGGGTACCAGTCCAAACCCACCCACCTTTGCTGTATAGAAGATAATACACTAGCACTACTTCTTTTTAACTTGCTACCAGCTGAAAACATAATGATTTCTGCAATTCTGACCCAAGAGCTGCTTAACAAAGCCAGCGGTCACAGGCAGAGCTACAGGTTGTAGGGACGTGATTCTACCAAAGCATGGGCTAAATTTGAGAATTTATGTCCCCATCAGAAAGCTCTTCTCAATTTGAAGCAGTTCAAAAGTTCACATGAACTCTGTTTCCAGGAGCTATATTGTGGTTACAATTCTGACAGTTTTTCTAATAGGGAATTTGGCCTTTTTTTTTTCTTTTTAATCAGAAAGATATAAATACATGTTGTATTAAATTCTCTTCAATGCATTACAAGCTTAAAAAGAAATGGACAAAAAAATATCGATGGCTCTTTTTTAGCTCACTAAAAAATAAAACTCCAGCCAGCAGCCAGCTAATAATCTTATAATAAATTCAGCTCTGCATTTTCCAGCTCTCCTTTTTCTCAGTCACACACCAAGCACTTTTATATGGCACTTTTTGTATTATGAATTTTAATAAAACCAGCAGAAGAATTGGGAAAGAAGCTAATTTTTCTACATGCCTCTGGCAAACAGGAAGAATTCAAGAATAAGTTAAAAGATATCTTTCTACTACCGAAAATTCATTTTCCATAACAAGACACTGTCATCTTCCCGAGGAGCCTGTAATTCCAAGATAAAGATGAAAAGATGTTGTTTTATCATAATGACAAGTATCTGCATCCATATTTATTTTGTGCTCCGACATCACCGTACAGTTTGTATTGTCATGGTACATTGGAAAATAGGAAAACATTTAGCTCTTTCAATAACAAGAGAATAAAGGATCAAGTACCAAAGAGAAACAGCATAGCACAATCATTTCCGAGTATCCCTAGGAAAATATCTGACCCACATAGAGGGAATACAGAATGCAGTTTGTCTCCTTGCAACTGCTTTTTCCATTTTCCAGTGGCCAAAGCATGTATTTTCATCACCAAACACTGCAGCTTTCTCCACTTGGCTCTGACTACATGGATAAAACCAGGACAGACACCAGCAAGCTCCTGGGGGGAAACCCCAAAGCCAGGCAACCAGTTCAGGATGCCCCAGATTTCATCCTGCTTGGAGAGCTTCGTGCTGCCTGCCCACTGGTTCCACAGCACGGGGTGAACACAGGGCAGCACCTTCAGGTAGGGCAGCCCTGGAGAGGAAGGTGGAATTTTGTCCAAAACCCCAAACAATAGTGGGTAAACTCCTATCTGTAAATGGCTTAATGACTTTTGTGAGAAAATTCTGAGTGGCTGCCTTGGAAAAGCCTCCCTTGCCTGTTACACTGTTATATCCATGTCAGAGAGCATTAGGGCAGTGGTTTAACTTCCCCCTTGTTTATAAGGTTATCTCTTCACCTTCTTGTTTAAATAAATTCCAAATGTGTCAGTATCAGTGCCTCTACCACAGATTAATAGAATCAGCCAAAAGGATAGCTGACATTTTTGTTGCCATAGAAACTGGTCATGATGTTACACAGCTTGTCTAGTTCCCATTTGCCATATATCTAGCCAGCTTCTGAACACGGTCCCCTTTTGTTTCACGAGGAATTACATTAAAATATAATTCCATCTTAGTTCAGTCCCCATTCTGTAGCAAAGAGGATTATAGAATATTAAGATACTTCCTAAGGAAAGTGCAAAGTGATGATAATATTGCTGTGTGGCTTATGTGCATCCCAGATTAAAAGAAACAGAAAACACAAGTGGAGTAATTTATCCCAGAGCCCTATATCCCAGTTATCCTCCATTCAAGTATCTCCACCAGCTTCAAACAAACAGGCGCTTCCTCACCGAACCTCAAAGTGGATGTACTTCAAATGATTGTACAAGGCAAAAAAAACCCAACAACAAAAATAAAAAGACATTAGTGAAGACATTTTTTAATACACCATCAACATTTTCCTGCATAATGCGCAACCTTCTCGGTGCCGCTATCAGGCTCCCCCTCCGCAGCCTCGAGAGAAAACCACTCACACAGAATTAAGATGTGAAGTTTCAGCACTTAGCAATGCAGTGTGGACGGATATTGTGCCACAGGGCACTGTACACTCGGAGAAAATGCACAGCAACTCAAGCAAGAACAATATCTAAGGACTGCAAACTGTCGTGGCCCTCTTGTACCTCTCCCAGACGTGCAGAGTCTGGCTACTTGAAAGGAGCCCTTTTGCTGAGACACAGATGAAGGTGAGGGACAGATATCAGGCATTTCATTGCCCCTCTTTTTAATATACAGGACAATTAAAGGGATAAAGGAACTGAACTCCATCACACCAGGTGCTACACAAACAGATGGCAGCTCCTGCTCCAAAGGGACTCCCTCCTGCCAGAACAGCAACACCTGGGCATGGCTCTGGTCACCCAGAGACATCCAAACCCACATCCCGGCTCTTTCTGTTTGCAGGTAAACAACTCTGTCGCTCTCACCATTACCAGAACCTAACCCAGGCACTGCAATAACCCCAACACTACTTTTGATCCTTATTTAGGCCACCAAGCACCATTTTAGTTTAAGTTCCACTGTTCAGGTAAGCACGTGCCACTCATCAGTGTGGCCAAGGACCTCCCTGAGCTGCTCTCAGGTGCTGTGGCAATGAGCACAAGCAGACAGGTAATGCTGGAGAGAAAATCCTCCCTGTCTTCCAAACTTGCCACTGTGGTCATCAAGAGCAGCTCCTCAGGGTTTCCCATTGTTGCAGCCATGCGAGCAATGCCTGCAGAATCTGTTTTCTTTCACCCAGGAACATGCAAGGAGCCACTGACAGATGTCAGATATTACACAGAAATTTTGCCCCGAGCAAAGCACTGGATGCTTAAGCTTACACGTGGCATGTCACAGCCTTGGACTCAGAAATGTTCATGTCCAGCATCAGCCTTTTCTCCTCCCTCAAGTCCATAATTATGCTCCACTCAGGCAGAGCAGGATGAGCATATGATGTGGCACCTGTCAGGGGTGGCTGCAGAGGGTCCCACAAAGCAATCCCACACATGCCAAGCAATATTCCCGTTCCCTTCCCTGTGTGGACACAACTGAGATGACCCAAGTGCTTTACAGGATGCCAGAGGAGCAGAAGAGCTGCAGCAACGTCCCTCTCCCTGCTCCAAAGGCTGGATGGCAGCTGGTGCTTCCATGGTGTGTGGTGTGGGAAGGGGGATAGGCAAATTCACACGAGGCTGGTTGAACCTGCAGCCTCTCTGCAGCACTGGAGGAGTCCTGCGAGCTGGCAAGGGGGACACAAGGGGCTGTGGGAACTCCTGTCTCTTCCCATTGCCAAAAGAAAGCTGAGCACAGCCAGCCACTCCTTCCCAAGGTAACCCAAAAGCCAAAGAGACACCCATCCTTTTGAGCAGCCCTGAGAGAGAAGCCACATTCAACCCAGCCTGGAGATCCTCACATTCCATAACCATTACCCAATCACATCCCTCTAAATGCTCCCTTCTCCTCATTTGTACAGGAGGAGAATAAGAGGGACAACGGGGAATAATGAGGGTTGTTGAACAAGGCAGGCTGCAGAGGAGGATGCTTGTTGTCTTAAATGCCCTGCTTTGATGCTCAGGTTAATTTGGCATGCCTGGCTGCATCAGCATGTTGAGTTATGCAATGTAGCAAGCTGTCGCACTGTACAAAGCATGACGTATCATCTCATCGATGCATGAAATTAAAAAGATGTGCTTTGCTGGGTCACACACAGATTGACTGAAAATCAAGCTGCGTTTACCTCCTTTTAATTATATTTAAAATTGCAGGAAGAGGGAAAGGGAAAGAAAAAAAAAAGACTGTTCAAATACCTGCTCATCCACTAATGGTAAATCATTCCAGCCAGTCAACACTAATGGCAGGTGCAGCAGTGTGGACATTTCCTTGCCGGTTTTGACACCCTGGTGGAGAAGTGATGCTTCATGATGCTGGTTTGTCCATCCCAGCAAGGCAGGCAGGGAGTGGAGCAGCCTTTAGGGGCATCCTGGGATGGCAAGAGGCTGCTCCAGCTGCAAGCATTTACCCTAAACCAACCCACCTATAGGGCTGGAATGCTGACACCTGCACTAAGACATGGTTTGGGTTGATCTCCTCACATGGCTGAGGCTGGCAGAGATGGCTGGAGGTCCTCCCTGCTCAGGGCTGGCTCCAGCTGGATGCTGAGCATCTCCAAGGAAAGAGCCCCCAGCCTGCCTGGGCAGCTGGCAGAACAGCAGGAGAAAAGAGGTGCTGGGAAGGACACACTGCTGCTTTCGGGCAGAAAGCACCTCTATTGGCAAACCCTGGCTGTGAGGGTCTAGAGAGGAACCACGTGCAACCCAGTGCTGCTCAGGAGAGTCCACAGGACTCAAGTTACATTTGCTAGTTCTTGTTCAGACATGTCATTTTGCTACTCCTCACTTGGCCCAAGAAAGCAAATATTTTAGCACAGAACAGGGGAAGGTGTCCCATCCCATGGCAGGTGGTTGGAATAAGATGATCTTTAAGGTCCCTTCCAGCCCAACCTCTGATCCTAGGGTAATACAGGCATGATCTTCTAAGTCCCATCTTGCACTCTTGAAGCACCAGAGATGGCAGCAGGTCAGCACTTGGTGGAACAAGGCTCTCAGAGCTGGGCTATGGGTTCTCTGCACCTGTAGTCTAAATATTCAGGATAATCATCCAGCAAGGCTGGAAAGCACCAACACTGCACTCAGCAAACAGGAGAGATGTTACACCTTCCCTGCCCTGGCACCCTGCAAACACAAGAACCTGACTTTGTAAACTCCACTGTTGGCTCCACAAGCAGGACAAGACTTCAAAGGGAGTTTAGCCAGTGTGTAACTGAAGGAAGGGCTGAGGCTGGGTTTGGTTTTGGTGGTTTGGTGCAGGAGGGAGGGAACAGGCAAAGGGTCAAAGAGACCAAAATGAAGCTTTTCCAGCTCTTTTTGTAGGGAACATTGGACTTTGCTCAATACAGGCACACTGGCTGGCAGAAAATGCAGTAGATTCATGTTATCTTCCTGGAACATTAGTTATTCCTCCCCCAGGAAAGGAGACAAGAAGAAAAAATTAACTTAAAAAATTTATTACTGTAATAACTTTTAAGCAGCTCCAGAATCTATTGGGCTTCACTTTGGGATGAGGGTGGGATGCCAACAGTGCCCAATGCTGATGTTGTCGTGGCAACAACTTGTTGCTGGACATAGAAATAGAAATGCTCTGTCACTCTGAGAACACAGAATCAATAACTGCCAGGGTGAAATGAGAGTTGGATCTGCCACATTGTATTCACATGATTTGCTAATCAAACCTACACCATTAAGACTTGAGTTGACAGAGAAAGCAATTTTTTTCCCCACCTAAATCCCATTTTAACTTGGTCTGGAGAACTAAGTGGTCTCCAGTCCATATATTTGCTTTGGCACAGCAGGAATATTTTTGCCATCTATAGGTAGGAGGATGTTTTTATTTAACATCAATGTCCTGTTCTGATAGCAACTAAAGCCACTAAAAAAGAACATACAGGAATAACATAATGAGGTAGCCTTGCCAAAAAGACAGTATACAGTGGATAGCAAAGCACTGTGCAGACAGTAATTGTCAGAAAAAACATACTCTTGGCACTAACAGCACAAAACTACCTGTTGTGAGACTTCAAGGTCTCCCAAAAATTCATTAGAAACCAAGTAACTTAAACACCTAGCCTGTATGATTTCATATAACAGTGCAAATAGAAAAATAAGTTGAAATTTGTAGGTATTCTCCCTACTTCAGCAAATAACCAATTCAATCTATGCATCTAAGGCACAAAGCACTGCTACACAGAGGTGGCCCTGGTTCTCAAGTCTCTCCTGACCTACAGCAGGGTCTGCTCCACCCCAAACTGGCCCATGACAGAGAGGACATGAGAACAGCTTGAAGGCCCTGCCACTTGCTCCAACAATTTGTCATTCTGGCTTTATCCCCCTGGAGAGAGGAGACAAATAACCTTTTTCTCCCCACGTCCTCTAATCATCAAGCATTTCCATCTCTCAAGTGGAGAACTGGGAGGTTAATGAAATGCAGGAGTCACATCTGCAGCCTAAACACACCAGAATCATTCCAATGAGTCATGTATTTATAGCAAGACATTTCTATTAATAGAAACATAATTAGAGCCTGAGATTCATACACATAACTCGAATCTACTTGAATGGAAGAACATGCAAGTACCCCAAAGCAGAATTTATCCTCCTGTACTCTGATACAAATACACCAAGTCTTTGGCTGGATACAATTTTCAACAGGAAAAAGGAAGAAGAAAAGAATCAGGTTTAATGAATCCAACAGGTAGCTAAAGGAATTAGTTGTGAAAGCCCTGAACTTGGCAGTAATGAAATTCAGAGAAAAATTATAATGTTTTTGTCGTAACTGATAATCAAGAAAAATAGATTAATGGCTTTTAGAATAATACAAAGCAATAAAATATGCAGAAACTCATTAATATATCTATTATGTAAGAGGCTGTGAATCATAAGCTTTTGTATTGTTGGAAAAGAAACGCTAAGCAAGAGGTTTGATTTCAATAAAACACATAAGTAGCATCTAATATGATGCAAGAGCCATCATATGATAAAGTGTATCCTTGTCTTCCAAGAAATTCCTTTATAATGGAACATTTCTCATTTCAATAACTTGATCTTGAAATAAAAAAAAAATCTATCACACTGAGCATCTGCTTTAAGGAAACCTAAAAACAGTATTATTTCAAACAATGCCCATTTAGCTGCCTGCTAATGCAAAGCAGAGCACTCGGTGCATCTCACAGCACCCGTTTCCCTTCCTTCAGAACTCAGAATGGCAGTAAATTTTGCTAATTTTGAACATGGACCTCAAACGTGGTCACTTCACTCCTGCCATTTCCACACTAATAAATGCATTAGGAGAGTTTAGAATGAATTACTAGGCAGAGTTTGACTTCTGACTAGGAATCTTATTAAAGCACAGCTTCAGGGAAAGGTTTATAATGCTGCATAAATTGTCCTGGCAGTTTTTACAGATGGTGTGGCAGTTCCCCCCGCCCTCACTTTTCCCTGTCCAGTTTCAGATTAAACACAGGGTATTGAGCAGTTTATGCAAAGTGAAGGAACCCAAATCCCTCCCCTACCATCCTCCAACTCTCTAATGTGCAGCTCAAGGTTTCCATCTTTGTTTTAAAAGACTTTTCCAGTGTTGAGCTTTGTCGTGCAATACCATTATTTCTCACTATACAGAGAAACATATAAAAAATCAGCAATAATGAGACTTTATATATACATATATAAGTAAACATATTTGTTTTCACCAGAATGATGTGCTAACTCATTCCCAACTGCTTCCAGCATTAGAAGCAAGACAGACACATAGCAAAGAGCTTCACCACAATAACCAAGTTGTTCACTTGAGCTGTCTCACAAATATCCACCCATGTCTGGACAGGAAAGCATTTGGGAGAAGGAGTCATGGGTTCATCTTAAAACCTTATGTTTTCCATGGCCAAATCTTGTCTAAGTTGATAAGTGCAGCAGCTTTCATGCTAATTGGTGACATCTCCTTGGGGACATCACCGTGGGTTCTACATTAGTGTCAACGCATGTAAAACCTCCTTGTTTTTATTTTCCTGCCGTCTGTCAGCAATAACCAAGGTGGGAATTGCCAGGGCTGTCACTGGATTTGCTTTTGTTCTCTCTGCAGGTGATTATTAAACCCACCTTTGCCTGTAAATTTGCTAAGACATCACTGAAACAAACACAGCGAAACTAAACAGCACAGCTGAGGAACAGTTTGGTGACATCCATACCCACTCCCGTTGCCATGCCAAGCCATGGGGAGGTGATGCCAAGCAAAAACAACAGCAATAAAACCAGCAGTCTGGAGAGAAACTCCCCACACTCATCCCCAGGGCCAAAGGCACTATGAACACACAAGCTCCTTTGGGAGCACACAACGTGAGGGCTGATACACATGGAATATAAAGAATAACCTGGAACACGGAAAAAACAGAGTTGCACAGATTACAAAAAGACAAAGCAACCTTAATCCTACTCACAGAATTTTGATCTTCAACACTCAACTCTCCTCAGCACTGTAGTCAAGCCCATCCCTAAAACCTCTGTACCTTGCAGCACAAAGAAGTTACTCCCAACTCACCCACAGTCCTGGCTCAAACCACAGGGTGAGGAGGACACTTAAAATTTAGGGATTCAACTCTTAAACTCCAGAAAGCAGCTGAACTGCTGCTTACAAATACCTTTTTCAGAGAGCTGACTCACACAAGTCTGTATGCAAACGCTTCATAATACCCTCAAATCAACAGAATTACACACCTGCTCTGGTTTTACAGGACACATGCACTTCTATAGAACTATACTCCAAAGTACATCATTAAAAAAAGACAAAACCCCTACCTTTTTCCAGTTGCTCCCACTCTCAGCATCCAAACTGCTCAGCAACTTCATCAGAGAGAATTAAAAAAAAAAAAAAAAAAAAATCTGAGTCCAAATACTCCACCAGTAACAGGACCTTCCTTCTGTGCCACACACCCCAACCCCAGGCAGTGCTTCACAGGGCGTTAGGAAAGCCCCTCCCCTTCCTTAAATGAGCCCCCTGTTCCAGCTGAGCCCCCTGATTGCTGCGAGGATGCCCAGGTGGCACCAAGGGCTTGGAGCAGGCACAGCCCCTGCAGAACAATCCTCACCATCATCCCCCCCGGGAGTCAGCAGCCTGATGGGGATCACATGCACCTGGCTGGGGCTCAGCCTGCAAACCAGGCACAATTGGTACCACCTGTGTCCTCACCCACATTATTCTGTTACACTCCAGTCAACAAATAATCCCCTGAGCTGTGATTGCACTGCTGCTCAGGGGAGCAGGTTGAATCCTAAAGAAAGTAACTCAGTGTGGGTTTTTTAGGGAAACATCAGAGTCGTCCTGAACACCTTTGACTAGCTGAGATCCCAGAGAAACCTTTTTACTTGGTGCCACAGACTGAGCAAGGTTTGTCCCTTGGAGAACAAGACTAGACCCTGGGTTTGTTCCTGCACAGAGACTGAGGGCCATGCACAGAGGATCATGGAATATCCCAAGCTGGAAGGGAGCCACAAGGATCATCAGTCCAGCTCCTGGTCCTGCACAGGACAGCCCCAAGAATCCCACCAGGAGCCTGAGAGCATTGTCCAAAAGTTTCTTGAACTCTCTCAGGCTTGGGGCCATCTCCACTTCACTGGGGAGTCTGTTCCAGCACCCAAACACCCTCAGTGAAGGTGTGAAGGGTGGAGAACCTTTTCCTAATATCCATCCTAACCCTAACCCTGATACAATTTCATGCCATTCCTTCATGTCATATTGCTGGTCACTGGAGAGAACAGATCAGTGCCAGCCCCTCTGCTGCAGGCCATGATGAGGCCTCTGCTCAGACTCCTCTTCTCTAGGTTGAGCAAACCAATCTACTTCAGCCCCTCCTCCTAAACAGCTTCCCCTCCAGACCCTTCACCACGTTCACAGTCCCTCCTTGGATCCAATGGATCCATGGGTCAGTCCTGCCCTGCCCCATCCCCTGCCATGATGGAACACTGTGACCAGGGGCATCTCAGAGACATCTCCCTGCTGCCTTCATGGCCTTTTCAGCTGTATGTGGGCTGTGGTGTTTCAGTGCCGAGGGCTGAGCTAAAGGAATGACATCCACACAACCCTGAGGAGAGGGTCAAGACTGATAATTGCTGTATCCCTACAAGGAATTACTCCTCAGACCCAAACCAACACTCAGGAAAGCCCAGCTGCTGCCCAGAGGAGCTTTTCCCTATGCAGAGACCTCCTCCTCCTCCTGAGACCCTGGCTGAGCCACGGCCACTAAATCTGGCACTGAGCCCTCCACAAAGAGTCACTTTAAGCCAGACCCTTCTCACAAGCTGCAGCAAGAGGATGTTTTTGTGGAAAGACTGTAAATCTTAACAAACATGCAATCAGTGGTTTAGCTTAATGTAAGAGATCTGTGAAGGGCTCAGAAGACCACTGCACATAAACTATGCACCATAACTTGAGACAACAACCTGGTAACATCTTCTATAATTTAAACAGGGCTGAATAATTGCAATGATAATAATTTATTCAACGACTTCAGCCCCTTCCCTGTCCATAAATTGTCTTTTAATGAGTTACAATGTTCATAGATTTACTGTTCCTTTTTCTCCACTTGTTTTGCTTTGGTCTGAAATTCTCGAGCGATTGAGTGCAGTGGAGCTCCACTAATGAGCTTTGTAGCCAAACAAACCCTCCATCCTGGTTTGGCTCTCTGAAGGCTAAATTGTAACAAGAACAAATAAAAAAAAAAAAATTTAAAAAAAAAAGAAAATTGGATTTCTCCTGTGGTCACTGAAAAATTAACCTTCTGCAACTCTCTGTTGCTGGGTGCCAGACTCCAGAGCTCCACGTGGCTCCGGTCCTCCCTCCAGCAGGGACTGGGATGAGCCCACAGCCTCTGCTCCACACAACCCTGCTCATGGACAAGGGGGCCACACTGGAAACACCTTCACCACAGCTTTCCACCATCACCTCATGAAGTCTCCTGCATTAAACTCTGCTGAAAGCTCATGCATCACCTCTGCATTGGTCCTGACTTCTCACCACGTCTTCTAGAAGGTTGTCCAACCTCCATAGGGACATTTAAAATAGATGGGGTTTCAAGTGATTAATTTTTAGCTACAAAGGCATAAGTAACCCAGCCTGGTGATTCCAGAGAATAATCAAATCAACATACAACCTACAGGAAGCATAATAAAAAGTATCAGTTCCAACTATGTCTTGCCTGGAAAATGTTTTTTCCTCCTGAAGGGTTCCTGATATGGATATTTAAGTCAAGGACCCAACATTTAAATGCAAGTGTCTAAGTACCTAATCCATTTTCCAAGGGAGCTCACCACTGGCAGCCCATAACACCAGGACCCTGTCACTACAGGTAGATCTGCTTTCCTCTGCTGCTGAGCTGGGAGAAGCTGCACCTTAGGCTGCCCAGGAGGAGCCACTGCTGACTCAGTGACCTGCCAAGACATCTGCACTGTTTTCACCCTCCATGTGATTTCCTGGGGGGCCTTACCCATGTGATGTGCTGGCTTGACCCTCAAGCCATTACCTGGCACCTCTATAAAAAGTTGGTATTGCAGGGTCCTTGAGGGACACGAGTCATTAATGGAAACCTGAGGGCTCCTACGAGCAAATTAATAGACATATATATTTTATACATTCATCAAGGAAGGGCAATATGCCTGTGCAGCCATGTGTACAGGTTCTGCTGGAAGCCAGACACAAGTATTGCTGCTGGAGACTCAGATCCACCAGCGCCTCCACATTTTTCTTCCTGTCAGACACAGGGCCTGTAACACCTTCAACTGTGCAAAGTCCCACGGAGAATCCAGCAGGGATTTCAGGTGCTATGGAGCCCTGTCTCCTTTTAACCTCACTATGCCATCATGGTGAGACCCCCCTGCCCCAAAGCCATGCAACCAGCAGCAACTTCGGTGACTACATGGAAATGACCACGCACAGCTCTGGCAAGCAGCAGCATTTCCCCAGTTCACTCAGGGCCAGCAAACCTATTTCATGCAGAACACTGAACTGCAACCAACAGCATCAGCTGCTCTCTGTTGTCAGGTGGGGCTGGGCAGGGGCACAGACACAGAGATGATTTCTGGCTGAGGGGTGGCCTGAGAAAGGCTCCTGCCCTTGAACACTGGATGCTGATCAGCGTTTATCCTCAGCATCTTCATGACTTCTCGATGCACAGACCCTGGCTAGTAAAACTTCAGTACTAAGGGGTAGGTTCAGATTAAGATTTCATCAATAGCCTATGAAATACTTGTTATATGAGCACTATTGCAGGCAGGTGTGAGTTGGCTCTCTTGGCTCCAGGGATGTCCTGCTCCCCTCAGCAGGGTCTCCTAAAGCTTCTGGACCCACATTTCTGTGCACCTACTCCTGTTGGTGTGGAGTTATACTGCATTCAGTAATGTACACACATTCACACCCAGAAACTGTCTACAAAGGATGTCCTACAGTGCCTTCTAATGTGCAATCTTGTCCCACACTGAGGCAGGAAGGAGGCAGGGAGTCTACACCCTGGTAAGCTCCAGAAAAGCACAAAATAACTCATCACTGAGGCTTTCAAGAACCTCCTCCTCTTATCATCTATTTCAATCTACTTTGCCAGATCAGTTCTATGAAAAAGACAACAAGAAGAGATCAAACCCTGATCATGTTGCCGTGCTTAGAAGGATTGCAAACACAAGAACTCTAGTTCCTAAAGAAGGGAAGAGAAAAACATTACTGGGATGGAGGGATATCAGTCTCCAAAAATGGGAAAAGGTGACCTCTAGGACTCCAGTGGCTCTTGTGGGTTGGAGATGATTTCATTCTGACTGAGACACAAAATGTCCCAACGTGGGACGTCACACCTTGGCACTGAGAAGAGCAGATACTTCTCCCTGTGTGCAACAAAGCAATCCTGAGTAATTACCTCAACGAGTTCCTACAGCAATATTTTGTTTTCCCAAGGGGTTTTTTGTGGGTTTTATGGGAGTTTTTTAAAGGTACCTGCCACCCTGCTCCACGCCTTGTTGTCTCTGCCACAGAGACTTTATGCCACGGTTTTAATTTGCATTCCCCAATGAATATATGATTAGCAACTGCATTTATAATTAGTAGTTTTGTCATTTGAACTCCACCAGTTTTGCAGCCAATTATTGAATAAAAAGCTGTTTATTATTTTCAATATATTATTACTTTATTATGGCTCATTGCTTTAAAATACTTAGCTTAATCCTTCGCAGGTCCTTAAACACAAATATGGCAGCTATTAGCAACCTCTTCACTCAGGCATAAAATTGTACCCACAGGCCTCATAAACAAGGGAGTGCTTTGCAGAGATTAAATCAGTGTATACAGCTGCGAGGGAGGCCATTAGGAAATACATTCTCATTCTGCCTTAGTGTTATTCTGCTTTGCCACTGTGCTCTTGTCAAATCTATCACCTACCTGTGCTTTCCTCTCCATAAATAAGAGATGTCACCTCGCCAGGTCCATCCATCAGAAACATTTCAGTCAACATACAATTACATCCTGTGGTCTCCTGCTAATATACTAATTCCTATCATTTGTATTTCCAAGAGGACAAGCCGGATGGCGAAGAGCGGAGCGGTGCAAAGGCTGGGCTGATCGATCTCTGCAACCAGGACAAGCCCTGCAGCTCTTGCCAGGTTTGTGTGGTATAGACACAGGACAGCTGTCACCCCTCAGGGCTGAATTTGGGAAAAAATGCCAGTCAGGCCAAGTTGGGAATGTTGCCCTTTGCCTGGCACAGAGCGAGATGGACTTGTGATGTAAGAAGTGCTGGCACAGAGGAGGTGCCTGGGTTTGTCTGAGCCTTTTCACTGCATGTGCACCAGGGGTGTCCCAAACATCCCTCCAGCTTCCTTCCCTCTCAGACACATCCCAAACATCCCTCCAGCCTCTTCCCCTCTCAGGCACATCCCAAACATCCCTCCAGCCTCTTCCCCTCTCACCCTCTGCAGCAATGCAAAGAAACAAAAGATGTGCTGAACGACAGGCAGGCCAACGAGGAGAGTTCAATACTTGTTCTGCTCCAGCAGTGCTCGGTGGAATTCTCCTCCCCTTCCCATCCACCAGATTATTTTCCCTAAATCTGTAATCCCCTTGAAATCATCAGGTGAGCCATTTTTCCATTATAGTTCTGACTCAAGATTGCCAAGAGCTCCCTGCAGAGCCAACGGTAAGTGCACTATTTGCTAAAGGACAGAACAATCTCAAACGAGGAGGAACTTGTAGGGGAAGTAAAAAAATATGACACAATTATCATGTAAATTATAGTGGCTGTTTTAAATCCCCTGCCAGTGAGACATGAGGTTGTACCACATGTTTCTGAGGCAAAGAGAGAATTGCTTTCTTGCCTGGAGACAAGTCAGTAATATTAGAAGAACAACCACACACACACACAAAAATCCAACAAAGCAAATCTGTATCTTTAGTGTAATAAATATGGGCACTACTTGATTATTTTCCATGTAGTGCTTGTTGTATTGATATGCAGAGTTGCACATCCTGTGGGGCAACTTTTGTTGTGAAAAATTAAGGTAACAAAAGCAAAGGAAAACTGTGAATACCAAAAGCCAAAAATAAAATCATATCCTTCTTTTTCTGTTTCAAGCCTAATTAGCCTTCTTTTCTCCAGCCTGGTCTGAAACAATGCTGTGAGAGAGTATTTCAAAAAAATAATAATACTGGAAGTTCATTGAAATTAGTTTTACTATTACTATTAATATTACCCTGTGGCGCATGGAAAGTGACAATTGCAGGTATTTTTCTCCCAGTTCCCATGCATCATGTTCATCTTGCTGGGATTATCTCCTAGGATGGAAGTCAGGAACACAATGGCTTTCAAACCTCTCACCTCCTGCCTTGCTTTCCTTCCCCAACTTTTCCTGCTCTGCTCTGGCAAACACTGAACTTGGCCACCCTTGCTCCCATCTTCCCTTCACATCCTTTTCCCTTCACAGGGCACCCACGTGGCATCAGCCAGGTCTAGGTGGCCACAGTCAGCTTCTCCTTCCAGCCACCCCCTTGCCAGCTGCACAGGGAATTCAGAGAGACAAAGGTTTAAATGTGCATTATACATAATCCATACTTACAGCTGAAAATTAATTCCACATATTAAAATACCATCAAGCACTTCACTGGTTGTGCATCATGTGGTGCATTCCCTGTCTCCTGCCATTCAGAAGAGCCTGTAGAAAATCAGACCTGTACCTCAGGATCAAAAGGCAACCAGTTCCCAAAGCTTGACATCATTCCTTAGGTAGGTAAGGAGCTAGAGGGAAGATCTCAAATCAAAATCCTTAAATTTGAAGCCACCTTTAAAGTTTGAAGTCTGTCTGTGCACGACACAGAACCCACAAAATATTGTTTTGCAGATCCTGTGACCTGGAACTTCCTGATCTTGTCAGTTTACTGAGGAATCTGAACCCAGGTTACTGTCACAGTATTCCCAGGCCCTTGTTCCTACACTTGCAGACAATATTACTGAGGGTTGTCCCTAATCCACTCACTGGGAAGAAGGCAGGGAAATAAAAGAGTCACAAAAGTAAATATTCCAGGTGAAAGATAAGAAGGAATAAGTCTTGATGTGAAGTTTCCAGCAGAGATGTTGAGTCAGAATGCCTGTTATGGGTTCTATGTTCTTATGAACAAGTTCCAGGAAAGTGCACTATTGCTCCAGCCCAGCCTTCCACCTCTCCCCAAATAACTGCTTCCACTTCTTAGGATGCCCCCACTCTGCTCAGAAAGTTTATCTGCAGGAACTGAAAATCTATTCATCAGCATCATCAAACGAAGACATTGCACAGTGATAAGGGAAGAATGAAATCCCATTCCACAACAATGAGTCAATTAACTTCATGCAATTTAAATGAACTTGGCATCAATAATGTTTGGGCAGAGCCAGCCTTACTCCCCACCACAAACAACAAGGACTGTTTGCTGAGAAACTCAGCACCAGAGCAAGGCAGCAGAAAAGGAAGGGAAAGACTTGGGGCAATGCTTGTTTGAAAGGGCAACAGCTCAGAGTCTCTGAAAGAAGTGCAAAGCTGCAAATAAAAGGCACTTTAGATGTATTCTTCTAGTGGTTCTGCTCAAAGGAACTCAGATGCTCACACCACACACTGCTAACAGGTACCTGCTGTAGTACTGCATTTCCTCATAATGCAATGGAAGGTCACTTTCTCCCTCTTTTTATACCATTTTTTTCCACAAGCTATTAATATTTGGTGTATTTATTTTAGAAAGCTTGAGCAATAGGTCTCTCCTTGTACCTTAGAATTAAAACCAGTCTCTCCAAATCTACATGCTGGTCAGGTCTGCTCTGGCCATGATATACAGGTTGGGCTGCAGGACGGAGGGGAGAATGAAGGAAAAACACTTACCCAGAAGAGACACACACAAAAACCTACTGATTTATGAATGCAACACTCGGAAAGTGTTGAGCATGCAAATCAAACTGCCTTGGAGCAGGTTCATTTTATAGCACCCACATTTGTACGGCAGGTTAATCACATCCATGCTGACACAGCAATGCCAGGGTAACTTTAATAAAGGTTTGGGGCTCTCTTTTTTCCTTTTTAAAGGTATAGTTCCAGCTCATTTGGGTCCAAAATTTGGATTCCTGAGTGTGAGTTTTAAAAGGTAAAGGAATGGTAGGAATAAATGGTCAAAGCGAGAGGAAAAAAGCTCTTCTTCACACTGTTGAATGGAGTCACTGCAGCAGGGCATTTGTAAGTGAAAAATCAGTGAATTAAGCAATCAGACTTAAAGACAAACAGGCAACAGCAAAAGGGTGAAAAATAAAACCATCTGGTAATATCCTCCTGGCATTAGTAGTGCAAGATGGTGCAGGAAGAGGTAAGGATGTCCTCTACCCCGGTGTTTCACATCTTTTTATGTATCTTTGTGTTTTGGAATGTGACAGGGTTTGGTCAGGGTCTGCTCAGGGTCTCCTTGGTAGGATATCACACAGAATATAGAATAGAACACAGATTTTCTCTGCTTTAACCTCTATCTTGCACACAATTTTCTCGAGCTGTGGCAGAAGTGTGGTACCTTTGGTAAGACTTTAAGAAAGGAAACGAGATCCATGGGCACAGCATGTGATGAGTCCACTGTTCACCAGCTCAGTCCAATATACAACTGTAGGTGTGGTGGGAAAGTTCAGGTGACAACAGTTTAGTTCCCACAGCCACAGCCACCACTTCCAACAGCTTCTTCACTGGAGTCTCACCGCTCCATCTACATTAGCAAGTAATTCCACCCAGCAGAAGTAAATCATTACATTCAATCTGGTACTGAGGCTTCTACATCCACTATATAAATATATATATATTTCAGGCACTCACTGGGGATTAGATTTAATCTGCTCCCCTCAACCAAACATGCCCACCATGCGTGTGGCTCAAAACTTATCACTGTTTCAGACCTTTTATCTCCATTAGGGCTTGGGACGCGTTGCCTGGGGCCGTTTGTGCACAGCAAAACAGAGCTGTGAATTGAATCAGCTCCCAATCAGGGGGGACAATGAGGCCACTGGCTCTGAATCAAAACAGGAAGAGATGCAGTTGTATTACCTACACTTCAACTGGCAAATCTATGGTGAATAAATTTGCTGGCTTTGCCTGAGCCGCTGAGATAGATGTTGTGTTTCATTAATGCAGCTCCCGCAACCGCCCGTTCACGTTGGAGACACGCGAAGTGTATAAATAAAAAGTGAAGCCCCTGAAAACTGCTAGAAACATGCCCTGAAGATGGGATTACATAACCTGGGATTGTACACAGAACTTATGCTTTAAATGAGGGGGAAATTAAACTAGCCAAGACATTCCTTGCTATTTGCTATAAAGGCACAGGTTACACCAAGCACAGCAAGAGCTCTGTTGTAGCAGCCCTTTTTGCTCCACTTGCTTTGTATCACACACAAGAGCTTTTTCCTTTTGCATCACATGTAGAGATTCCATAGAACGTTCTTATTATATAGGCTACAGGCCTCGCTAGATTTCTTTTTAATAAAACCTATCTCTTCCAATTAACTTGATTGGATGTGTTAATGTTTTGGGACTTGATTAATAATGCTGGGAGATAATTCTGCAAAGGTCCAGAGGCACTAAAATGTCCATGCAAATGGGGGATGATGGAGGGACCGTGAATGCAATCCATAACACTCGGCACAGTGGTGAGCCCAGAGCTGCCACGCTGCTCAGCTGCAACAAACAACCAACCCATATGCCATAAGTATAAACTATCTGCTAGCTCAACCTATCATCTCTCTCGTGCAGCTCAACAAGGAACAGAATTAGCAGTGTAATACTTTCCTGAAGGACTGCTTTCATCCCGGGGCTTTAATTAGAGATTTATCTCAACTACAGCTCTGACCATAAGCACACTGAAATCCAGATGTAAAATCCTTTGCTTTTAGCCAGCTCCCCAAATGACAGAGTTAGCCAGCAGAGAATTTGCACCCCAAATACAGCACATGCTTTGGTTAGCAATGATTCCTCTCCTGGGCCACAAGACAGACCAAGCACCTCATGGAAACCACCTGAAGAGCCAACTCCTCCTGTGAGTCCAGCTCTGCAGGACAGTTTCTGCACCTGCTCCTTGTCTCCTCTTCAGAGCAGGAAAATACTCCGAAAAATGACTTTCAGAGAGTTATTTCTTGATCACTGTCCACCGGGATCTGTCCCTGAATAAAGAGCTGAGAGGCTGGGTGAGGGCTGTAGGGTTGTCCACTCATCCTCAGGCTCCCATACAACTCCCCAAAGCCATTGCAACCTCCTCCCCGTGTTCTGCAAACCAAGGCATAGTTTCTTACTGCCTTAGGAAAGGGACAGACAGGGAAAACCCATACTAGGACAAGAATTCTTCTTCCTTAACTAGTGAACTACTCCGACTTGCCCTCCTTTTCCCACATTTAGTAGCTCAGGAGGGCCATCACGGCATGGCCACATTTTCATCTTCAGTCACATCTCCAGCTCCCATTGCCTGTCATGGTCACCATCTCACAGTTAAAATGAAAAAATATTTACACCTAGAAGGCTGCTAAATTTCCTCCCCAGTGCCCACATACACATTTTGCAGAGCAAGTCCTTCCTGGCTGAAATTCTGCATGTTAAAGCCTCATTCCTGCAGTCTGACAGAGTGAGAAATGGGACAGGACACACCACATTGAAAAGCACGAGGGGGACAGAGGGGACTCACAACCATTTTCAAAAGCAACTTTAGGCCACATCTCCAATAAAACAGTTCAGAAATTGCTTTTCTGGAGCTGGAACACACGCTGTGAGTTGGACTACAGGGGGAAGAAGCCTCAAAGTGACCAGGAGGATGTCACTCAGGTTTCTGGTGTGCCTCACCCAGAACGTCCCTGTGACCTTCTCCCTGTCCCCCCACAAGCAGAAGGCAGCAAAGCGCAGAGGAACCACAGACAGAGGAGATATTAAATGAAGTGCCCAGGGAAGAATTTTAATAGTCAGGAAGTCCATTTTCCTCTCTCTCTAAAAATATATATATATATATATAAAATTCTATAAATATAAAATAATAATAATAATATAAAAATTAGTTCTTCCCATTTGTTTCATGCACACACAGGAAATTGTAACCCCATAAAGACACCAAGGGACAGAATGGAAACTGAGATATAATGGCTGGGTTACAACTTACCCTGTTTGGCTTTTTCCACTCAAGTCTTCCACAACAAAAGAGGCAAAAACTTCAGGAAGAAATGGAATATTGAGAAATTCAGAATGCAATGTTTTGGAATGAGAAAATTAGGGATTTGTTAAAACATCATTTCTAAAGGAAAAATGAGTTTCAATTAATTTATCAACCAGTTTTGGAAATCCTCATCATCACTTATTCTTTAAACTTTGACACTTTAAAATTGATTAACTGTGATTTCAACACATTTATTATTTAGATATACATACAAATAGCTTGAAAAGAAATCTTTCACTCAGCTGACTTCTTACTTTCTAAAATTTTATTTTAATTTTCAGTCAATGAAAATATTCCAGGCTTTAGGCTTTTTGATCACCTGGCAACACTTTTATCTGTGGTTGGAAAACACCCATTTCCTTTCTCACTAAGACCTTACAACTTCCTAGTTTTAACACTTCAAAATGCAGATAATATTTAACAATAATATTTGCAGATAACACATGAATAGCAGACAATTACAGCAAGGTCACGGCCACAGGTCTGACTTTACAACCACATTACAAACCCAACTTTTTGTAATGCTTAGACCTGACTTTAATCAGCTCAGAGTAATCTGAGAGTTCTTCTGGAGCTGTTTAGGATGGAAAAGACCTCTGAGATCATCGAGTCCAAGGCCACCACTAAACCATGTCCCCAAGTGCCACAGCCACAGGTTTTTTGAACAATTCCCGACCTTATGATGAAGAGAAAATAAAACATTCTCCATGGATTTGATCATCAGAAAATGATGACACACACTCACTGGAAGTACTAATGGGAATGTGTGCTTGCTTTTTAAATTAGGAGTTAGGTTATTACAGAAATATTTAAATTTCAGGCCAGGCCCAACTAAATGGCTTGAGATAATATATCATATTTTAATCTAACAAAGGTTTCATCAGTTATCCTGAAATTCAGAATTAGCTAGACGCGTTTCATCTGACTCACTTGTCCTGTATTGTGAAATAACGATGTAATTTGTAATAAATTACTAACACTGAGTTTCAGCAGTGACAAATTGTTTACTTAATTCAATAAAATAGTGTCACTTCCGTAAAGTGCATAATCTCAGAGAACTCAGCTGGTTGGGAATTGCAGGTTATGAAGAAAAACATTCATGTCAATCCAAGGTAGAGGAGAAATAAGATCTGAAGCAAACTAACTGCATTCCCTCAGATCACTCTTTTGCACTTTAGTGTCACTCTCAATTTCAGGTTTCTCAGGAAATCAGCCAGCCTGGAAGAGGCAGGATCATTCTCGCTCACTGAGTCTAATATGACATGACTAATAAAAGCAGACACGAGATGTCATAGCAATGAATGACTCATCAGGCTGGGAAATTCACAAAAATACCATTTTCCAAGATCCAATTTTTGACCTTTACACTCACCGCCAACTTATTGCACACAGACCTTTGGGAAACAGCCCCGAGAGTGAGGTGCAATAAAAGGGAAGACTTCTCCCAGCTTTTCCTGGTGTAGCCAAAGAAAAGGGGGACACAATTCATTGATTCTTAGTTTTTCAGAGTGATTTGGAATCCAGTGGTCATGAAGGCACCAACCTTGCTGTGTATGTGTTTTCACATGATGCTCTTCTGAAACCAATGAGGTTCCTGATCTGTTTACCCAAATACTACACGATTAAAAATAGGGATCTAAGTCATCTTCCAGATTCCTTGTTGCAATAATTTGCATTTTAATTTTCCTTCCCCATTTTTTATGTAGAAAATCAGCTTTTAAAATAACATTGAGAGAAATTTGGTTGGAATAAGAGACAGCAAATTGAATTAGAATATTAGAATAATAGGCAGCAAGTAGCCTGCACATGATATCTTTTAATTTATATTCATAGAATAGCATTTTTCAGATGATTAAAGCATTCCTTTACGTATACTTTTGAGCAATGAAATCCATTTTCATTTAAACCACTATTTGAAACCCAAAAACTCAAACAACCTCTGTTGTGTATAAATCTGCTCTGGACACGTTATTTTGCCTTGTGCTATGAGGTAGTTGGGAGAAGGAGCCGCCAGACAGCTTGGAAGTCACATGTGAAGAGATGAGAGAGGACTGGTAAAAGATAGGAAGGAAATGAGGGAAGATCCGAATGCCAGAACGAATGCGGGATCCGTGCGTGTCAGGGAAAACAAGGATGAACAGAAGAGCAGGGGACACAGCATTGAGCTCATCAGGAAAAACAAGGCAGGAAACCAAAGCCTGCAAACAGGGGCATGAAAAAGGAGCAATGACAGATCTGTGCTAAGTCAAAAATAGGAAGGAAAGAGGTAATAATGCAAAGATTATGAGGAAACCTGAAGAAATCGATGATGAATTTTCTTCCATCATTTGGCTCTCGAACCTGTCTGAGACATCCCAGAAATGAGATTTGCCCATTACAGGAAAAGGAAACACTGGGAAAAAAGGAGTGGGAGTATGGAATGTGGTTCCCACTGGAACATGGATGCCCACTCCAAGGGTCCCTTGTTGTTACTGCACCATGCACTTCCACCCAAAGAAATGCACACTCAGTTCATGTTCCCACAACCCAACACCAATCTCTGCTCTAGAAAGCACACAGTGCTCAGCTCCACTTCTCCTCAAATCCTTTCCTCGCTTAGGCCCATTCCTACAGAGCACTTCATCCACAGATCATTTCCAGGCTTATCTATTCACAGCCAGCAAAAAAAGCAAGAAGAAACTCTAATTCCATCCATATATATTAAATCAGATTCCAATCTTTCCTTCAGCAATTAGATTTTTAGGAAACGATAAGGAAAGCGTTTACAGTAAGAGTGCTTTTCAATAAATCATCATTAATTATACATGCACACTAAGTGCATCAAACAAGTTCGGGCACACAATTAAGTAACTAATTACAGTGACTCTGCAATTCCAGACTTCACTGGACTCACCTGCCCCCGGCTCCACCTGATCATTTCAGGGGGGGGATTTCATTGCACGGAGCTTTCTTTGCTATTAAGCACCAACTGTTGAAAATTTTTAAGCAACTGCACTTCCATGCCTAATTAATCATGTAATTGCCATCATTATTTGGACACCTTTTTTTTTGTAATTTAGCCTTTGCAATGCTTCGGTTGTAAGAAAGGCAGATGGGAGAAGTGGGAAGCAAGTGTTGTAGCCATGCACAGTGAGGTGGGTACTGGGCTTGCCCCAGCTCTGACAGCAGCCAGGGGTGCTGAAGATCTCCCAGGATCTGCCCACTTACAGCTCAGTAAACACTGGAAATCCTAATGGTTTCATCAAAAGGACATCAAAGTACAGGCTGTGGCTGAATATCAGTGCACACACCTTGCCATTTATGCCAGTGTGATCAGAATTCCTCCTGGAGACTTGGGAAAACCTAGTATGGTCCCAACATGAGCTCTTCCCTAGCTGGATTCTGCCTGTGCCTTCCCAACCATCTTAAGCAAAGCCCATTGTTCTGGCACAAGCACGTTTGGGCAGGGATCAGGGTATATGGTAAGGGCCATCCAGGTCCATATGGGATCTCACATGGTTAATCTCTGGAGAGACAATCCATGCTTAGCATTTCCCTCGTGCTGTATCTTGCTGGGTGTTACTCATTTCTAAGCATGGACATATATGTAAAATTGTACACAAGGAAAACTGAACTTACCCAAACTTTCTGTTTAAAAGATGAAAAGGAGCCATTAACTTTTATTTCTTCCCCACCATTATGTTTAAATCTCCAGCAAAGCTAAAAGAGCAGGATTCAGGGGAAAAGCAACATCTGTCTTGGTGGCCCTTCCAAGTGAGCTTTGCAGCCTCAATTTCAAACTGGGTTTGAAACCCATCACCATTGTTTGGGGGTTTGTGATTACCTGAATGCAAAGCAAAAATTCTGACAAAGTTTTTCCACCTCTGGGTTGAAATCTGAGAGAAAGTGTGAAGGCTGAAAATGTGGCTACTCCAGGAAAGTATTAAAATGAACTTACAAACTTCTGCACCGTGCTTGAGTTGGGCATGGGCTGCTACAAACACGAGGTGACTTCTGATGTTACATGCACAATACCAGGAGCTGTGTGTCAAAATTAATGCCTTGTAGTGACAAAGTCAACAGGGGGATTTCTTCAGAAATGAGGTATTTACCAGCAGAGGAAAGGCCACACCACCCTTTTTATTGCCTCTTTAGAGGAACTGATTAATGTTTTCACCAGGCTCCATGTGCAAATTCCACCCAGTAGCCTGTGATTTGCATACGTGTGGATGGGAGAGGAAATATTTGTGTAAGATTCAAAGAGCAGCATCTCAGTCTAATATTTAGAGGGTGTTTTCCCTTGCTGCTTGGCATTTGGGGCTCAGCTCTGCCCTACTCTGCAACAACTAGAACTATTTCCTACTGATACAGCAGTTTAACAGTTTCTTCTCCCTGATGCATGTGATAAATAGAGAAGCTTCAAACCTTTTAGAAATATTAAAGGTTTTCTGGCTTGATGTGTGACAGCCTTGATTAATCCTGTGCTGACAGCACGAGTCAACGTGTGCAGATATCTGCATTCAGGACCTTCAAAGTTCGAAGAGTTTTCTTTGATAAAGGTAAAGAAGCTTTGTAAAATATGGCTTGTGACATGCAGCACTGGGACAGAATTTTAATGCTGCAGCAGACACTGTAGTGCACTAGGAAATGGGGGGAAAATAAAGTTCTTGTGTGACAGAAAACTCCTTTTTCTTGTCTGGAAAAGAAGGACATGGACTTGCTGGAATGAGTCCAGAGGAGGCCAGGAAAATGATCAAAGGGCTGGAGCCCCTCTGCTCTTGAGATAGGTGGGAGAGCTGGGGGTGTTCACCTGGAGAAGAGAAGGCTCCAGGGAGACCTGAGAGCCTGGGCAGGGTTAAATGGGATATTGGGAAGAAACTCTTCCCTGTGAGGATGGTGAGGCACAGGGTGCTCAGAGAAGCCCCATCCCTGGAAGTGTCCAAGGCCAGGTTGGACAGGGCTTGGAGCAACCTGGGCTAGTGGAAGGTGTCCCTGCCCATGGCAGGGGATGGAGCTGGATGATCTTTAAGGATCCTTGCAACACAAACCATTCTGTGATTCTTTGAAAAAGAAACTAGGAGACAAGAAAGAATGACCCAAACCAGAGATGGTGAGTCTACCCAAGCATCATCTACATCATTTATCACCTAAAATTTAATGATTTTTCAATGCAAACAACAACAACAAAAATTTCTACAATTAAATCAGTCCCTAGGGCTCCCAGGAGTAAGCAGTTGTTCTCAGAGCAATTTTAAGAACATGGAGTTGTTTCAGTGAGTTCAACCCCTACCTGTCCCATCCCAGGTTTGGCAGATGAAAGCTGGAGTGTTCCCTTTTGGAGCACAGCAGTGACTGAGTCCCTTGCTCTGATACAAGCCCTGCAGGGAGGAGGATGCTCAGGATTTATTTCACACCCGCTCACCTCAAAGGCATCTCACTCTTATTTTGCTACCTGCCCTGTGCCTTTATGCTGGAGAGCTAAAATACCAACAAACTACTGCAGGCTTTTAAATCCAGCAATAAAAAATCCAAAAGTACAGTGGGAGGGGCTGCCTCGGGCTGCTGTACTCCAGGTCCAGCTTGATCATGATGACAAATGGCAGAGGAAACCTTCTTGCTCACCCAAACAAAGATCAGTCACTATCGTTTTCAAGTTTCCATAGCAATGTGATAGTCCAGCATAAGCAGAGCTCGGGGGAGCACGAAGAAACAATACAATTCAATTATCTCCATCATTTCAAATGGCTGATTGCAGGAGGGGGAGCCTCAGGAAGCCAGCCCACTTCCAAGAGAAGAAAAATAATCTCTTTATCTTTGGTTTTTTAATTCTGTCAGAGATGGCCTAAATTAGGGAGTGACAACTTGCAAAGCAGGAATATATTCTCTTCTTAAATCAGGTCTGGAAATGCCGTGAGATGAACTCTGATAACGCAGCCTGCAAGCCCTGGGAGCCAAAGCTGTGCAAAATTGTTTAATATGGTCAAATCCTTTAATCCTCATATCTGCTGATGCAGAAAACAGAATATTTCTGCCATTTATTACCAGAAACATTATTTTCAAACTCCATAAATGTTGCCTGAAGATCTTATGCAGCAGAGAGAGGACAGGCCTGTACTTCCTTCGCTGGACAATTTTGATTCTAATTTATTTAGGCACGAAGCAATACACATAAATGAACAACCGCTGATTTTTCTTCATCTCCTTCAATGATTCATTCCAAGAACAACTTCGTGCCTTTCCACCTTAGTCTTTAGTATCTGTAAAGTTCAGAAACTCGAATGCCCTGAAAAACTTCGGAATTGATCAGACTCGTAATGAAAAAGGATCTCTTTCTCTCTGCTGTAATACAGGAAAATAAAATATCGTTAACTCTGCAGGGCAGCGCGTGCTGAAGATTGATCAATCCCTCTCTTTTTCTCCCATCCCACAACGCAAGAGCAAAGGGGTCAGTCGATAATTGCCAGTAAATTTGGAATGAATAAAAGGAAATACTTGTTCACACAGCCAGCCTGAGGAATTTCTTCTCAGGGAAGGCCATCGAGTCAAACGCTCCGGCTGGATCTTAAAGAGGCAAGAGGAATTCTGCAAGCAGTGATGCTGAGAGGCCAGGACAGAGGGCACGGCCCCAGGGGAGGTAAGAGAGCAAGATGGTAATGCTGATTGCATTTCATGCTCCAAGGCACGGAACACCAGGAGTCAGGCTGTTCCTGCTCCGTGGGGCACATCCTGCTCTCCTGCTGCTTTGGAACTGTGTCCCAGCACTGCGTACAAGTCCTAAAGAGCACTGGTGGGCACAAGTAACAGCCCAGTCTCTAGGGGCAGCTTGCCATCAGCCAAGCAGCTTTGGAGCAAGAAGCCCCCACGAGGCAGGAGGGTTTGGCTGTGCCTTGCAGGGCTCCTGGGCTGGCCCGTGGGCCCAGCTGCCACACCAAGAGGCACATCACTGTGCTCCTGTGCCCTGCACCACGACAACACCAACGGGGATGACATGGGATTTACACCTTTGAAAATCTGTCACTACTGGAAGGCAACAGGTCCCTCCAGCACAGATGTCTGGGGTGATCCCTGTAGGTGATCAAACCAAATCCCACAAAATAACTGTTTATTTGCTCAGTATCAGAAGTAGCCTGGCCCATTAATGAGCCCATCAGCATCATTTGCTTCAGAGAGCAGGGCTGAGATTGGGGTGTGCAGGAAAAGGCACAGAATTTGTCCAGATGCAGCGAGGAACCCGATGACTAATTCATGAAAGTGCGATTGATTTTGGTGAATCAATGCATTGCAGGATCCAGGGGAGGAGGGGGAGGCACTGGGCATTTTACAGGATCACACTTTGATCTGAGAAACAAAGACAACCTTCTTCTGGATCAGAAGGAAAGCCTTGGTATTTTTTCCAGCCAAAAAAGTGGCTTCGCTCTTTTAAGAGACAAACATCCCCTGTCCGTACATTTTCCAAGGTCCAGATGCTGCGATTTAAACTCTCTTGGATAACCTCATTCAAATGAGTTAAAACACCCAATTTTTAAAAATTTCTACTCCCAAAACAGCTCTGATGGGAAAAAAGACCTCATAGAAATCAGAAAAAATAATATTAGTTGTTAACATATTCCAGCCCCGAATTGTTAGGTTTTAAAACAACCTGTTTCAGAAGGAAGCATCTGTAAAGGAGAAATATACATTTATATTTTAATGGTAAAAAACCCCAATTTTCCTCAGCAAGGAAAGATAAATGAGAAATGCCCCCATTTAAGTGAAAAGGAACAAGAAAATCTTTGCTTTCCCCATAGTTCTATTACAGGTAAGTGGGAAAGCAAATCCATTACCGGCCTCACATTTCAATCGCTCATTGTCTATCAAATTTCATAATATCCACTTCCCAGCTGTTCTCTCTCTCTCTTTTTGCAGATCATGAGCAAAACTGAGACACTGCCTGGTTAAGGCTAATTCAAAATCCATTCTCTGCTGGGACACAAACGCCTCTCTGTGTGTATTAGGATGGGGAAGGTTTATGGCAGGTGACTGACTCCGAGGCTGATTTAACAGTTGCCATCAAGCAGAAGTGCACATTCACAAATACACTAAGACTAGTAAATTGCTCCCTGATTTCCATTCCCCAGGCACCAGCCCACAAGGAAACCTATTTAGGTTTATTCCTCATATTGATACACAAAGTAGTAGTAACCAAACTCTGATTCTCTGCACTTTGCCTCCCATCGAGCCAACCATGGGGGAAATCATTAGCTTTGACCTTTTGGAGGAAAAGACAGGAGAGGTGGGTTATTCAAAAAGGAGACTTAACTCCAAGCTTTGGCTCTTTAGGCCTCTGAATGGATTTTCATGACCCAACAAGTGCCTGTGGCACTTAAAAAGTGCTCACCTCTATCGAAGGTGAGAGCAAGAGCTTGCACAGGCTGGGGGAGCATCTTCTCCTCTGCCGAAAGACTGCGCAGTCAAGGAAGAAAATCAATCTCTGCTCTGAAGCAGCACTGTGATTTCAGCTAACACCAACAGCTGAGCAATTGAGTGCATGTATTTCAAAGCCTGCCCTTTGATATCTCCTGATTATTTAACCTGGAGATTTGAAGGAAAGAAGTCAGAGAAAAACCTGCATGCAATGAAAAAGAAATAATTATATTCTTATTCCTAGGCACACCAAACCCTCGCAGAAGACTAAGGGATACACATGGGTCACAAACCAAATTGGGAAATTCCTGTTTCTGAAGAACAGTGCTTCAGGAGAGGCTCAGAAATTAATACCTTGTGTGTAACTCCCACCCTTTCAGGGTCACCTCTTATTTCTTTTTTAATAAAATAAACATTACCAAGATTAAAAATGTTCCTCAGGCTCCCAGGTAAGCTGGTCACCCCAAGGAACTGATCTGAATCGCTCTGAAAATGAAACTTCAAATTAAAATGCCTAGATCATTCCTCTCCTAGCAGTGCTCCTCACACTGATGGGTCCAGTGGGGCTCTTCCCTCCCCACCCTCAGCAGTGGAGACCACGGGGGCTCCCAGAAGAACCATCAGAGGGTGAGTGGTGGGGACACACGGCAGCAGTGACACTCCCCAGGTGCTGCTGGAGCCCTGGCTTTGGGGATACCCTGAGGGCTGGGGCCTCTCCTGATGCAGGTTCCTACTTGACCTTTCCAGTTCTCACCCACCCCAGGAGCTGCAGTCAGTGACTTGCAAAGCAAGATGTCCAAAGGATTGGGGCATGTTTTCCTCTAAAGAAAAGCAGCTTAAAATCCATGCAGAAACCACCTGAAAATGGAGCTGACAGAGCAGGCAGTGCCACCACTGAACCCCCTGTACTGAAGGCTGGACTGAGACTCAGCCCCTCTGCCTGCAGAGGGGACAGGGATGGCTCTTCCAGCCCTGCAGGAGCTTCCCAGTCTGGGATAAGTGAGAGCTGTGTGCTCCTGTATGACTGCTCAGCCCATCCATGTCTGAGGGAGCAGAGGGAGCAAAGGTCTGCCCGGCCTGGCAGCCAACACACCTGAATCCAGAGGGGAAATGGAGAACAGAGTGCTGGAGGGGATAGATAATTCTCCCCTGTGACAGGATGGAGGGTCTGAGTGAACAACCCCATTGGGGTGAGCACCCAGAGCCACAGCAGGGACGGTGGTGGGAGAAAACAGAAGGATGCTGAAAGGAGAGAAGGGTTGAGGAAAAGCCTGTGGGAGGAAATAAGAGAACTGAACAATGAAGAACACAACCACAGGAATGAGCATCACCAACAGCCTCAGCCTCAGGGGGGTTTGTGTGACCCACCAGAGCTCCCAGGGCAGCCACCCAACACCATCACTGCCATCCTGCTTCCCAGAGACAGCTGGCAGTGCCAACCCTCTGTTCCCACTGTCATTCAATAACCCAGCTCTGCCCAGGACCAAGTTCTCTGCTGTCCCTCCTGTATCTCCCTCCTGCACTCCCTGCCCTGGCTTCCCTGCTCCATTGTCCCAGGCAGCTGAAAGAGAGAAGTTGTCACCCCTCCACATGGGAAGAGCAAGAACAGGCACCAAGTGACAGACAAGATGCACAAACACAACTCACTGCTGTGAAAGCAATTAATGGCACTCCTGAAACATTTTTCTCAGTAAGAGACATTCAAATTCAGCCAATCTGTCACAACCCTCCATTTGTCATTGTCATTTTTACCATTGTCACGTTATTTGATGCCATTAAGCAGACACGAGCGAGTCGTAGGAACAACTGAAATAAGCGTAAGTTGATAAAATAAATTAGCTCAGAAATTTGTATACACAGATATTAAGTAAAAAGCAAAATGATGTCAAGGTTGAAAGAATTAGGAATTGAATTTTAACCAGCCCACATGTTTATGGCTGATTTGCTGATGAATATTTTATTTTTAATAACCTTCCTATCACATTCACTAAAAGGTCTTACCAAGGATGGATCAGTAAACAAATCTGAGGGGGGAAAAAAGGCTGCTCTCAAACATAAAACACTTTCAAAGCTCCAACTCCCTTGAGAGTAAGAGTCAAAGGGAACAAAGACAACTCTTAGCATGAAAAGGGAAGACGCGGTGTGACTAAATAAAAGGGTGATGTTTGATAGGTACAAATTGGATCTGTTTTCCTGCTTCATTCCTGCTGCTTAAAAATGTCAAGTCCATATGCAGATTTGATGAATGCTGATGGGCAGGGGCTCAGAGTTGGGCCTAACTCTGAAATCCCCACCTTTTCCCTGGTTCTGTTGAGTTCTGGAGGGCTGGGACACAGCCCAGAGCACAGTGCAGCCCATGCTGAACACCAGTCCCACTGCCACAGGGTGAGGGGCTCTGCTACATGGGAAGTCTCCCCACATACATTCATTTCATCAAAAGATAATCTCCATTTTCACCTTCAAAAAGGGTAGGTAATTATAAATGCATTCTTTTTACTCAAATATTTTAAGCAAGTAATTGTTGCCCATGGGAGAGACTTTAATTATTTCTGATGAACAGCCAAGACACAGAATCGGGAGAACATGACAGGAAGAGTGTGGAAAATGTGTTCCAGTGCTTAATTGTGTGGCTATCTTGCCTTTTCATCCTGAAAAAACCAGGCATTGATTTTTTTCCCCCCTCCCAATTGATTTCACACAATCTTCAGTTTAGTGATACAAAGCGTATCCAACTGCAAAAGGATCAGAGCTCCCTGGGCCAGGGCATCTATGATTTCCCATCAGGAATAGGCACGTCACATGCAGGTCTCTGGGTGGTTCAGCAGGAGACAGCTTGGGCTTGTCTTTGTGACAGGATTTGAACAGAGGAGCCACTTCTTGTCCTGCCCAAAATGCACTCAGCTGAGTGGCAGATGTGACAGACCACGAAAAACAAAATCACAGAACAGAATTCCAGACTGGTTTGGGTTGAAAGGGACCTTAAAGATCAACCAGTTCCATCCCAAAGGCCTCTCTTTTCCAGGCCATAAATACCTACACTTTATGGTCTTTACTAAACAGAAATAATGAGGCAACTACACATTCAGGGGACAGGGACAGCAGCCCATGCATAAGCAGACAGGTTTGGACACTCTGGAGGATGCACAAACCCCTTGACTCATTTGGAATATCTTTCCATAACAAACTGACCTTCTGATTCTGTGTCAGCTGAGTCTTGCCATGTGACCTGGAGCACATGGCTTTATAGTGCTTTTAAAAGAATTAACTCTTACTAGCACTCATAAATATTTCCTTTGGTTTCTTGCTCAGCAGCACACACGTACAAAACACCCTAATTTATGGGAAAAGACACTGGGAAAAGTTCCATTCATATCCTTTGATTTAAAAAGTATTTTGCATGTGTTGCTGAGGTAAGTGATTCATATGTAACAAAGAATTCTCTAATGCATCTCCTGGCTAAGGGTTTATCACACGCTGAACGCTTGAACCTAATCATGATGCATCATATAAGGGCTGATTCTGCATTCAGACACTAACGATGCCTATAGAGAGGGCTGCAGGTATATAAATGGCAGGACAAAACCAGCCTCTGTGAATGGGTACATGATACCAGATTATGATAAGTGAATGCAGTAGCAGGTTGGACTTGAAAAGAGAAAAGATCAAACAGGAGCTGGAGAAAATGCATCTCAGCACTCTGCACTTTGCACATTCCCCCCTGGCAGCCACAAAAATAATGCTGAGAAAGCAAATATCGTCTCTCCTCCCATGAGTTCCCAGAGCCCTCTTCCCAAGAGGTATTCCAAAATGTTATCTTTCGCTTTTCACTTCCATCACGTCTTGAAAGGACTTTTCCTGCTCTGTAAGAAAGCAGTGACAATAGGAGAGATGCGATGGCAAAGAGCTGATGAAGAAATTCCTGCTGGAATGCACCCCATTATTGGTGCTGTTGCCTTAGGGATGGCCCGTGGTGCAGGTCACAGAGGAGCACAGCCGATGTGTGAGTTGGAAGAAGCAGCAGTGCCCTGGCTGCTGTCCCCCGGGAAAAAGTGGCAGCAGGATAAGGAGGCTGGAATTATCAGCCCTGATCATCCTCAGCCCTGCCTCCCACCAGCATCAATTTTTCCTGTAACTACAATGGGAAAACCCCTAAGTCATGGTGGAGACCAGCACAGGCAAACAGCAAATAAAACCCTCAAAGTACATTTGTGACAAGCCTGGGTCAGTGACAAATGCCTCAAATTGCTTGGAAGTTATTGCAGGCTACGTCCTGCCTTAAAAAGCCACTCAAAGTCAGGAAAACTCCAGCCCTCCAAGGAGGGGACAGGAGCAATGCCAGGAGCCTTAAGGAGCAATTTGCACATCATAAATTACAAAGAGCGAACAATTCACCAGCACTTGCAGAGCAAAACAGACCGTGTCCTTTGCCAAATTCAGGGAAATAATAAATGCAGTCTCAAATTCTCATAAGGTCTAAGCTGCATGTGTCAGACTGAAACCAGTAAGGAGAGATTATATATGAATTTGAACAGTCACAAAATTGCCTGCGTTGGGAGGAATCTTAAAGATCATCTCTTTCCACCCCCTGCCATGGGCAGGGCACCTTCCACTAGCCCAGGGTGCTCCAAGCCCCGTCCAGCCTGGCCTTGGACACTTCCAGGGATGGGGCAACTTGGGCCAGATCCTCTAAAGCATCACAGTACTTCTTCCTAATATCTAATCTATATGTACTCTCAATTTGAAGCTGTTCCCCCTTGTCCTGTCACCACATGCTCTTGTAAATCGTCCCTTTCCATCTTCCTTTTAGGCTCCCCTCAGGCACTGGAAGGGTAATTTATCCTTAAGGAAAATATGACCAGCCTTACATTATAGCAACTCTCCAAGAACAATTACACCTCCTCCCAAAGAAAACCCGGGTTGAATTTGTTAGTTGTCAACCCATGGTTAAAAAACCCTTTGTTGGGATTCAGTCCTGTTGGTTTGCTCGTGTTCTCATCAAAGGTGATGGTGGAATTGCCAGCACTCTGCACTAACAATTGCCCACAACTGTTATTTCCATTTATCTCTGCTCCTTCCACAAACCCTCACTCTCGAGCCTTCCTGAACATAAGCCTAATTTAATGAGGCACCTGTTCCACAGGAAACTCTGCACCCCCTGCAATCACACAAAGGGGTTTGCAACCTCACTGAAATAAACCCAAAATATTGTTACTCTGCATTTGATCTCTCATTTTTTTAAAGCTTTTTTCCCCCTATTGTTGTTTGGGGGATTTTTTTCCTTATTCCCAAATCCTTTAGATGTTACATCACAGTGCTCATCAGCTGGGAAGCCCCACAGAAAGTGCAGATCACATGAATAAACTCTCCATAAGGAGAAAAATTCACTCACAAGAGCTGGAAACTGCACGTGCCAAGCATCAGGTTTTGCATTTCTTCCTCTTCCTTTTCACCCCTTTTGTCACCTGCGAGATTCACCTCCCAGTTTGCATTTTGTGTGGCTTTATGGCATAACAAATCCATGCTAAAACTACTTGTTTCTTGACTTTAGAGAAGCAGAGAGTGTTGGTAAAAGACCAGTATATCATTTCAACCATCCACCTGCCAATATCAGATTATTTTTCACAGTGTGTATCTATTTTAATGCTTCCCCCATGTGACCATCTGATATCCTGAGAGGTGGGATTCACACCACCACATCCTCCTCACTATGAGGAGCTGCTGTCAAAGACACCCCAAATTTATATTTCTTTTTCATACTGGCACACTTCACTGCAAACTTACATTTATTTGTTTCCTTCCACTGCCCTCTGGGTCTGTTCTCCCAGTGCCAGCTGGGTGTTCCCAAGGATTTCTCCTAAGCTACACACAAACCTGCATTTGTATTTGCAAGGTGAAGGCACTTTGTTATCTTTTTGCCCACGTTCCCTATCTCCCTCTTCTTTATTATCTGCAAATCTGCTCAAACCCAGATCATTAATTTGCACACTTACTCCCTCTCCCAGCTCATTAATGAAGAGGTTAACTAAAACTGGACCTAACACCTCTCCCAGAAAACCCCATTAGGCTCCTCTCCTGCCTGCAATCCTTGGCTATCCATCATTCGGCTTCTGCTGCGCGGTCTCTTGGCTGTGCTTCACATCACAACCCTCGCTAAACTAATTTGTCAAATAGATTTCTTGAAATGCGATACCAAATGCTTTGGAAAAATCCAAATTTATGACATTAATTACATTACCTGCTGCCAAAAGAGGCAGTGATTCTGTTTTAAGCCACAGTACACTTTCTTAGGGGGATCCAGTCTTTATAAACTTGTATTCTTTGCTGCACTCGGTTCCATTAGCCTTCTAACACCAGTGATTTTAGCTCCATTTATTTCACTGATGATAGAAGATACTTTTCAAATGGAACTGCCAGAATCACTTTACATACTGTTTTCAAACTGATACTCTATTAGCTTTTCACCAGGTAACCCACAATTCCTCCAATTTTATCAGCTCCCCTTTACTATAATTTGCCTGTTTTGTTTACCCAGAGACTACTAATTAAATCCCTGCAGGTGAACTTCATTCCTCTGCAGAAGACCAACACTGGCATGTTTCTCTTTCAAGTTGTGTTTGCAATGGCAGAAAAGGATTTCTTTGGACATTACAGCAGAAACAGGAGCAGGTGCAGCCAGTGGGGGCTGTAGGGCTGTCCCACACACCCATCCTGGTGCCTGAGGACCCAACCAGAGGGCACTGCCCTACACCCTTCAGTCAAAAATCCAACTTAATGCCAACTTAGACATATTGTCACGCTTTTAGCACCCCCCTGGAGTCTCTCCAAGGCTTCAGCCACGCAGACACCTCATGGCTTGCTCCAGCTCCTGCTTCAGAAGGTGCTAATTAGATCAAGGCTTGTAACGTTGCACCTCTAAATGTTAGACCAGCCCATCAGCTCTTCCGCTGCCGAGTCTCCGGTTTAACTCCTCAGGCCCTGGAACTGCACAGCAAAGGTGCTCCTCCCCACCCTTCATCACTCACAGCCACATTTATTGCCTCCAGTCTCCCCAGGATATCCTTGGATGTCAGAGAAAACACACGTAATAACCCTCCAGAACTACCGGTCAAAATACGGCCCCATCAAAACCAAATGACGATCAATGCCAATTCCCTGGAGCCACAAACCAATCTTTCTCTTAGCTACAGAAATGTTCAAAAAGTTTTTTAGCACCGTAGCCATTTGAATTACTATTAAATAGACCCTTCTCGTAATTTGTTATGGGCCTGCTCTCCACCTTGAACTTCCTTCTCCTTTAGAGATTATTTCTAAGGGAGTTTCTTTTTCTTCTTTTTGCTGACTCCAACTCGAGCTTATCTTTGTTCTTTTGCATTTAACTCAGCTCTGTATTCTTCTTTCACTACTCTGGACTTTCAACAGACACTTTTAGCCCCAGTCTCTGCAAAGTCCCTCTTTAAGGTGCAGCATTGCTGATTGTTCCATATATCCCTTCCAGCCATCCCACTTTACCTCCTAAAACTTTCTCAATTCTTCAAAATACGGTTTCCCGAAGCCTTTGTGTTGCAGCTTTCTGTGAACTAATACCTTGTCTCTTTTATCCTGCCTTTTCATTTTCAGCTCCATTGTGCCGGTGTGTTTGTGGCTGAGCAAACCCATCTTGTCCAATTTCCCAGCTGGAGCTACAAAGGCTGAACGGGACAGAGACACAGCCCAGCCCCTCATCATTATTAACCCATGAGTTTACAACCCATCCACCTCCTCCTTCCTCTGAGCCTTGCCTGCCTGCCCATCCCACTTTTGGGTGGAGAACTGGGATGAAGCAAGTGGCTCTTTTCCATGGAGCGTGGAAAACCCCTCCAACTCATTACGAGCCTCTAATGAATTCAATGTAAACATATTCAACACAGAGTAAAGAACCGAGTGGGACTGTGAAAATATGAGCAAATCAGAAGAACAAAGGCCAGAATTACAGCAGTACCTGGCTGAGGCAGCAAGGGTTTGTACTCCCAGTTTCCTATAAAATGATGGATTTCATTTAATTCTCAGTAGCAATTTCTGTTTGGGCTAAACCAGTGTGTAGTTTCAGATCTTCTCTGTTGTACAATGAAGAAAATGAATGAAGAAAAGGCCTCAGAATGAAAGGACAGTTATGTACATCACAACAGCTAATGACTAGCACATACTTTAGGGATATGGAAGCTGTGAGATTACATTATTTTCTGAGGATAAGAGATGATGGTCATTTAAAGCCGTGTACATTCTCCAGCTGGTATGGTGTTGTTAGCTGTCATTCCAACAGCAGAGAAATAATTCCTGTATCCTTTCAGTGGGCACCTTAGATTTACACCGTGGCTCCTCATGCAAATTTTGGCATCAGTTTGAATAAACTCAGCACCTCTGCTGAGCAAACCTGGGATTCGTGGCAGGGATTAATCCCCTCTGCAGCTCAGCCCAGCTCAGCATGTGGGGACAGAGGTCCCACATGGACCTTCTCCCAAGCTGTCACCTGCTCCAGGATCTCCAGGTACTTTGACAGAAGCAAATGCTCTGATGGGCACTGCTGGACCAACCACATAGAGGATCATTAAGGCTAGAAAAGAATTCCAGTATCATCCAGTCCAACCATTCCCCCAGCACTGCCAAGGCCATCACTAATCCACATCCCCCAGTGCCACATCTACCTGTGCTTTAAATTCCTCCAGGCATGGGGGCTCCACCTCTGGGCAGACTCTGCCAGGGCTTGACAATCCTTTTGGTGGAGAATTTTCCCTGATATCCACCCTAAACCTCCCCTGGCACAGTTTTAGGCCATTTGCTCTTGTCCTGTTGCTTGTTACAAGGGAGAAGAGACTGACCCCCAGCATTTACCCACCTCACAGCTAAATGTAAGGGCTAAGCTGTGGAAAAAAAGCAAACACACACACTAAATTTTGGGTGCAGATTAATTCCTCCCAGGGAGGAGGAGCTGGAGCTACTTCCCAGCCCAGGGAAAGCAGTGTGATTTAAGCTATCACTTTCATGGCAAACAGGGAGGCTGCTGAGATTTCAACTCTCCTCACAGTTACTCCTTGGACAACAGAGAATTAACTGGAGCAGTTCACAAAGATCTGTATTTTTAGGAGTGAGTTGTTCTCCTCCTGGTCTGCAGACTCTCACACCCACAGACGTGCTGAGCATGCAGGAGGAGGTGGCACTGGATTCCTGGTGATGTCTCAGGGTGGGTTACTTTCCAGCTAAAAACTGAATTACTAGTAATATTCAAAAGAAAGAGGATTTAGGTAGGAAATAAATAACCTTTTACCCTTAATTTGTTCTTCAATTTCTCACTCCTCCTGCGCTCATCTGGACACCCCTCAACAAATAATAAACTCCCAGTGCCACAACAATCTGCATGTTCACTCCCCTGTCAAAGGCACTGAGTGCTCTGAAGAATCTCATTTTTCCCCAGCAATCACTCTGAATTGCAATTTTGTCCTTCTCTCCTAATCCCTTGCAAAACAACCAGAATGGCAGCAGTTTTCTCCCTTTTATTTTGACATTTTTAAACCACTTTTTCTCCTGTGAAAACCTGTTGAGATGATACTGAGCTACAGGGTCTCACTGTTCATCAATAATTTCAGTTTGGTTTTAGAGCTTTCTGGCCTCACCCTAAGAATCCATGAAAAATATAAGGTTTTTTTCAGTAAATTCCTTTTAGGCACCCTTAGAAAAAAGAACACAGAAGCCCCATGAAATCTTTTGGCTCGCCATCTACAGCAAGGGAGGTTTCTCACACCTACTCTCTTATTCCTCTTTCAACAGAAGGCTGATAATACCTCTGAAAGGAGCATTTAATATCTCTAAATATGTAAAACATATTGTCTCAAGAGTCTGGCTCCTTCTGAAGGACAGAAGAGAAATATCACAACTGTGATGACTCACTGATTTACATAGTTTTGGAGGGTGTTCAGATGATACAGTAATGAGTTCATTCAGATGTGCATATTAAAACAAATTAATAGAAGATTGATATTTAACTACCTCAGGAATAGATACTTTAATACCTTCTCTACTTTTATTTTTATTCTGTGATTGCTCAAACACATTTGTGAAAAAAGAAGCTGATGCCTAACAAGGCACCAAAACTAAGAGGTTAAAAACAGATTTACAAAAAGGAAAAAAAAAAGCAGGTGGAGAAATTGCTCTTTCTTGTAGTAGTTGTCTACTGGGTAATAAGTGCCGCAGAATTTATGCCATTTTGGAAAAGATACTGCAGAAAACAAAATATTGCAGGTTTAAGTATCTTAATTACGGAAATTTCACATTCAATGAACTCTTGCCAAAATAAACTGTGCGCATTATCTAAAAAGCAAATGTTAATTAAAACTGTATCTTGATAGCCTTCCTGGCTCACGAGGCAGGCAGCACAGGGGAGATTGAAGGAGGTGCTTGAGCTGCAATCAGTCCTCCAGCAGAGGGTCTCCCCTCGTGTGTCTGATGGACGAGGGGCCAGGAGAAGTCAATGTGCATTGATGGCCCTCAGCAGCACCTCATCTTTCTGTCTCTAACATTTGGGATCTGCAGTTCATATTTCATGGGCTCTATTAGAGCTGAGAACAGTTCCCTGCAAAACCCTATGATAAACAAAAGAGTGAGCTCCAGACATTAATTAGCTGCTCAGCACAAAGATATCCACTCATCATCGGGCCCGGCACTTGCAATAATTAAAGCCATAAAGAACAGGGGGCACATTAATATTTGTGTGGGGTGTGTGGGCTCTGAGGGGGGATGGCTGGGGGTTACAGAACAGACCAGCAAGTTCTCACCAGCTTCAGGTGGGAACCAGAGCACCCTGACCTGCTCTGCTGCCATTTCCCTCACTGCCACAGCCACTGCAGCCAAAACAATTAGGGAAGCACAGGCAAATTTTGATGGAGTTTAAACATGACTGTTCCTTCCACATCCTTGGCCCCAGTTCGTGCCTCCCAATCTAATGGACTTGGTGGGAGCTCAGTCATCCCTACTCAAAGCAGAAAGAGCAATGATCCATCCACCCAACCCCTGGTCCCCTTCATAACCTGTAGGTGAAATTTGGCCAATTATACTCCTACCTTAAATGCCCTAGGCATGTGAGAGGTTCAGTTATGGGTTGCATCCACCCCCTCCCTCCCCAGGAAGAGTTGTACTGTCACCCTCTAAATATTTTTGGAGAAGGAGGTCAGGCAAGACTTAGGAGAACTTCAGCTATAAATCACAGAATCACAGACTGGGACTTTCATGATTATCTTGTTACAAACCCCTGACATGGGGAGGGACACCTTCCACTATCCCAGGTTTCTCCAAGCCCTGCCCAACCTGGCCTTGGACACTTCCAGAGATGGGGAAGCCACAGCTTCTCTGGGCACTCTGTCCCAAATAAAGACCAGATTATTGTCCATAGTCAACAACCAGCATGGTATTAAGAGTCTGACAAAACAGAGTTACCAAAATAAGCCTCCTTTATGCCCTCCTGAAGAACCTGAAGGCAAACCCACCACACTATAGATGTGAACTTATCCATGCTGGGAAAAGATGAATACATTTTGCCAGCAGAAGGTAGCACATATATTAGTAGCAGCATCGTGATAAAACTGTGGCCAAATCTTCCACATCCACAAGGCTTTAGAGCATCCCTGATACCACCTCAGTCCTGCCTGATTCAGGAGAAGCTTCCTGCAAATACACACAAAAATCCCAAATACTTCACAGCCCACCTCTCCATCAGCTGGTTTTGGAGAGAAGCTGCTGAAGTTCACATTCAGTCACAGATTCTGGAGTTGAGCTGGGGAGGTGATGACACACATCAGCTGCAGCCCTTCACACCTGGCCATGTGCCTTGCTCAGGGCTACACAGGTTCTCTTCTAACATGAATTCAAGCAGACTGTGCCCAACAAATTGATAATTCAGTATTGGGGTTACTCAAAGGTCAGGCCAGAGATTCTGTATGTCCAGTTTCCTGCAGTCTGTGGTGAACTGGTCAGTATTTAGATTCCTAAGCAGGTATCTTCAGAGCAACCACCCCATGTGGATTTGCATAAAGAGGACAAAGAAACTGCAGTAGGGCTTCTAACCACGTTTTACAGCTATTTCCCAAATCTTGCTTTTCCTATGGTAGGTGAAGAGTCTTTAAATCCACCTCTAAAAATCATGCCATGAAGTTAAATCTCTCCAGGTCTATTTATCTGGGTCCATCAGTCAATGCTGGCTGATGAAACTCTCAGCAAAGCCAACAGGTTAGGCACCTGAGTGATTTTCCAAATTGCTTAACTGAATCATCAGGCATCTAAACACCTTTTAAACTCCAGTCTGGGGTGTCTTTAATGCTCAAAACACCACACTGAGACACCGAGTGCTTTTATTTCTGTCTTACAGAAGCACCTTAGTCAAAATCTCAGAGAAAATTGTAGTGGGAGATATTCCAACAGAGGTGTCCCCTGTCCTAGGGATGTTTTCTACCCCCTGGTTTCCCCATGCAGCTGCTCCAGAGCCTTTTTCAAGGCCTGTGTTTAAAATCCCAGCCCCACTGCCCTCAGTGGGAATGTCAGTTGTAAGAGAAATACTGAGCTCAGAGCTTGAACTCATGACTCCCATATGCCAGTGAATCCCATAGCCACTACACCACAAAGCTGACCCTACTTTATTTGATCTTAAGATGTTCCTAAATCTTGCCTTTTTCTATGGTCAAGGGATAGAATTTAGTTGCTAGTAAGCTATTCTGATTTCATACTTTAGGACATCAAAGTATGAATGATGTTTTTCAATTTTCTCCATTTAAGCTTATTATAAGAAATATTTTAAGGAGCATTATTCCCTAAGATACTGGACACAAAAATCTGCAAAAAACCTTTCTCTCTATTGGCTTTGGGTCAACACTGAACACAGACAAAGTATGTTTCTTTAAGGACATGTAACAGAATTATACATCCATCACTTAATCAGAATGGCTAAAATACTGCCTGAGACAAAGGGAACCTCACAGCCCGTTTGGTTAAGGGATGCTTTAAGGAAAATAGATCCTAATGCAGAAGGATTTACACTGCACTGAATTATTTTCTGTCTTTTCACAAGCTCTCCTTTCCCACACTGCAAATGACTGTAAACAGCCAAAACGTGATGATACTCTCCCCTCTATAACCAGTTTTAGGTTGTTCTCACTGCCAGCCCTGCCCCAGTGCCCTGGCCTGTCACACTGACCCTGCTGTAGGACCCTCTCCAAGCACCCCTGTGATGCTGAGAGTCTGTTTTCCAACTGCACAGCACTGTTTGCTCCCAAAGGCACCTGGAAACGAGGGGCATCGTTGCCATTAAACTGAACAGCACCAGGATCTTGTGAAGTTGCAGCAGTGTTGGTGGGGGATTTAAAGGGAGGGCTGACACAGC
Organism: Anabacerthia variegaticeps; assembly: GCA_035583185.1. Classification (NCBI taxonomy): domain Eukaryota; kingdom Metazoa; phylum Chordata; class Aves; order Passeriformes; family Furnariidae; genus Anabacerthia; species Anabacerthia variegaticeps. The sequence continues at coordinate 3,732,343 of JAWWEW010000006.1, read as the reverse complement.
ACTGTGTGCCACTCTTTATGACACTGCTGATGGTCACTGATCTCTGGATGTGGAGCACAAGCCTCGCCCACCCACAGCAGCAACACAACAAACAAAGCACCAGGGTGTGTATTTTAGAGAGAACACACATCCACTTTGGTTTGGTTTGGAGTCATTGGGGTGGGACTGAAAAGACCAGGATCTAACTGCTGTCAAGGCACTTGTATCAGATCATTCTTTTCTCTCTTCTTTTTCCTTCCCATCTCATTTTTGTCTGGTTTTGGACAGTAAGCTCAGTGGGAGTGACCAGGGTGCTGCTGCAGGCAGGAGAGCCAAGAGGATGGTTGCACCAACAAGGGCATCAGCAGCAGAGAGAACAAAGTCATTACCCCACTTGTCAGGCCACACCTGGAATACTGTGCTCAGTTTTGGTCACTGCTATGCAAAAAAACGTGGACTAGGTCCAGAGAAGGACCAAAAAGATGATCCAAGGCCTGGGAAGCTGTCATATGAGGAAAGGCTTAGTGACCTGGGTTAGCCCAGCCCTGAGAAGAGAAGGCTAAGGGGAAACCCTCATCACCACATCCAGTGTTTAAAGGATGGCTCCAAAGAGAAAGGAGAGTCCCTTTTTACAAGATGAGGGGCAATGGGTACAAATCACTCCTGGAGAGGTTCCACTTGGACACAAGAGGGAATTGTTTCAAAATCAGACTAATCGTGAATCATTGGATTTAATATTGAAAATAATCTCTCCAGTGAAGTGGAGGATTCTCCAAAACGGGGCACTTTCAGATTCAGCTGCACAGGGTGCTGGGCCACCCTGCCTAGACAGTGCTTTTGCCAAGAAGAGTTGGACCAGATGACCCTTGAGGTCCCTTCCAATCTGCCATTCTCTGACTCTGATGCTTTTGCTTCTGGAATATGTGGCCTGGCCCTCAGCACACAACAGCAAGGAAAGAAAATACACCAGTCCACATCCCAAAAGGCTCATCCCAGAAGTTTAAGCTCCTCCAGGAGTGCCTCTGGATGGTACCTTCACCCCACTGCTCTCAGGGCCCCTACTCCATCACATCCTAAAGAGTCCTGCTTTAAGAGGGCAGAGGAGACTAGAACTTATGGGCAAAGCAAGTCTTTTTGCTAAATCCCTCAGAGAAAACACACACAAAACCCCTCCTCAGCCTTCCTTTCCCTCCCACACACCCCATAGCCCAGCTGAAAGCTTGCACACCTGAAGCCTGGGTGGCTTTGGGAGGCAGCCAAGGTTCTGAAGTGGAATTCTACACTGCAATTTGAATGGGTTTCCACCTTCCCTCTGCAGCATTATTCCAAGGCAGCATTTGCAAGGCTGGGGTTATCCACACTGCTGAGCAAACAGCACACAGCTCATTTATCTGGAGGGGCTTTGTTCAGCCTGGTTTCACGCTCCCAGCTCGGACACCATGTTTAGCTCCTGGAAGAGACACTGCTATATATTTAGATAGCAATCACACAAGCCATCATTTTAGATGCCAAAGAAAGGAAAATTAAATACCACGGGGATTATATCAGAAACCAGGTTTAGCTAGTATTTCAGCTCTGGGTCATTATTTCCCACGTATATATCAAAGCAATGTGAATATGGAATAGGCTGAGAAGCAGAATGCAGATGCAAATGCCAAAATAGTAGAAGACTAATAGATTATTTTTAAGGGAAGGGAATAGACTGAAAATATAGAGAAAGTTGCTGAAATAAATCAAAGGTGAGCAGATGCACTTGGCCAAATGGCTTTTTCCTTCGTAGTACAGCGATTTGTTTTATCCTTATGCTTCCCGAATCCAGTCAATAAGAGTGCATTAAAAATGCATGGGCCAATTTGATGGCTACAACACAGGGCTTTTCAGAGAAGCTGGGGCATTTGGAAGGGCACAAGGACTACATTTATGTACAGAGAAGGAAAACAGAGGTTGGGAGAGGGAAATACTTGTCACATGTCAGGTTCCCAATGTAGCAAAAATAATCAATTCCTCTTCTTTTGGAAGAAACAGCCTTCTTTATGGAGAGAGGCTACCACACTCACACCAGGCACTCACAGGGGAATAACAGCACCTGCAAGAGGAGCGGCCTGATTTTCACCACTTCCCTTTGCCCTTCGCCGTGTTTTCAGATTGCCATGGATGCAGGCTGGGGATAGGCATGACCAAAGGCTTCCAGGGAAGCTGGCAAACAATGAATTTTTGTCAGAGAACAAAGCTGACAGTCTCCAGCTTTCTGTCGTCATTTGGAGGGAGCACCCACTGAGCTGGAGGATCTCATCCCTTGGGCTCGGCTGACATGGGTCAGTGGTTGGCTTCATTTGGTGGCACCACTTTGGATGGGGAGATCTTTGGGAACATCCCACCTCCACACCCCTTCCACCTGCAGCCTCTCCAATTCAGTGACAATGCACAGCCTGTCCCACAGGCAGTGGCAGCTCCAACTCCTGCACAGGGTTAGCAACCCCTTTCCAGCAAAATCCTGGTGTTCCAGGATCTCAGCAGGCTGCCAGCAGATTATGGAGGCAGCCCCTGCTCTGCAGGGCCCTTCAGCGCACCTGAGTCACCCTGAACCAGTTTCCAAGAGGCTGGCTCTGCCCCAGAAAGGCTGGCTGATGCATTAAACCAGCAAAGCATGGTTGCCATGGCTGGATCACTGGTCTGCAGGACTCAGCTCCCAGTACTGCCCTCACCCACCCAGTGCCAGCCTCCTGCTGCACCAATCCCACTGCCAGCAGAAGGTGTGCACAGGGGTTTGCCACATTCCTTCCTTGGGTATTTTAAGAACTTGACCACGTGGGCCTTTAGGCTCAGAGATAAATCAAGGGAAAGCATCTCCATTTGGAAAGCAAGTGCCTTGTGCAAGGAGAGGGGAAGGAGAGAGAGTGGGATGGAGGGAGTGAGACTTGTGCTCTCTTCATAAAATCTGCCAGAGGATCCAGGGCTGCTTTGCAGCTCTGCCCTCCCCCTGGGATGCCTGCAGCCAGCCAGGCTGCACGGGAAGGTCTTCCCCGGCAGGAAGGCACAGCACGCGTTCTGTGACACGCTAAAACATTGAAATGAAATTGAACAACAGAGGAAAACAACTTCTGAGAGCTCCTCCAGCAGCAGCAAGAGGTTTGTGCCGCTATAGGAACATGTGAATTTGCATGAAGTGTAAACACACTCACACACACACCCCCCCCTCGCTCCTGTTTGCACCCAGGGTGTTCAGAAAATAGCACATGTTCCTTCCCTCCCTTCCACCTCGCTGCAGTCGTGGCAGAGCCAAAGCCCTGCGAATGGCTGGAAGGAAGCAGGGCTGCCATCCAGCCCTCCACAGCCACGATCCGCTGGGACGAGCCCCTTCCAAACTCTTCTTGGGGGCCACTCGAGCGGCAAAACATTAAATGTTTCTATTATTTAGTGCATGCAGCTGGTTAAACTGAACAGCCTGGCAGGCTAATGGGAACACAGGAATAACCAGGTCAGCCAAAGGAGGTGCGTGTGTGTGTAAGGATATATATTGCTTGCTGCTTCCTACATCAAGTGGAGATTTAGGAACAAATAGCCTGTGTTGTAGCACTTTCTACCACTAAGAGCTGTACAAGGCACTGATTAACTTTTTAAAACCTACTGGGGAATGGAAGGATCTCTAGGAAGGTCATACAGGGGCAAAGCTGCCCTGAAAGCAAAAGAACGTAACAGCTTTTGTACAGCTTTAGGTAGGGCAGGACTGCCATGGAAAGGCCTCCTGCATTTGGGGGCTCAAACACTTCACAGAAGCTGAGGATGGAACTACATTACTCATGCAGAGTTACTGCTGGATTGTTGGTCTGGATCAGAAATCACTCCCTGTAAAAATCCAACACTTCCATACTATTTTCCAGCTCTTTGGAAGCTATTTGCACCATCTGGAACTACACCACCCATTGCAGATCCCCTCCTAAGTATCTTCTCACTGGGCAGAACCACGAGGTGCATCATACCAATTAAAAAATTATCATCTTCATCTCTGTTTTCAAACCAGGCTGTAAACCATTCCTAATATTTAGGGTGACATGGAGGAAAAGGAAAGCAAGCAAGCAGAGGCATCTCCATAATACCAGGACTAATTGCTCTGTTATGGAGCCATTTGGTTGAGAAGCAGTCTTTATAAAAAGCCCAAGTGGAAGTCCTCAAGCAGCATTCCAGGAGTGGTTGGGCAGAGCAGACAGCATGAGCTGCAGAGCAGGTGATTGTGTCTGTGACATCTATATCTGCTTCCCCTGGGTTCATGGCACCCCCAGGACAGAACACTGCCTGTCACCCACCCATCCCTCTGATCCACAGGGAAACAAATCACACCAACTGTTTTTACTCTTTTAAAATCCTACCTGACCGTGGCTAAGAGCACACAAATCGAGTGTTACAAAACTCTCGTTACAAATCGAGTGATGCAAAAGATCCATTTTGGACAAATTTGGAAATTCAGCTTCATCCCAGTTAAGGGAAAATCATCCCCAGACTGAAATTTTTAGTGCAGGAAACTTCTGCAGAAAAGAGTGTTTTGTACAATCAGCAAAATGCTCCGTATCTGAGTCATCCACTTGTATAAAATTAGAAAACTATTCTAATGAAAGTAAATGAATTCTAAATGAAAATACGACTGCAGAAAATACGATGAAAGTCAAAACCTTCTGTTCCAAAAACTCTGAGATATTTAGACATCACAACATCCTTCCCTAGATTTTTCTTAAATTAAATAATGCCAAATTCAACTAATTTCACAAAATATTTCCATTCTACTGCAAATGCAGGTCTCAACAGGGCATGGTTTGTCAAAATTTCTCCAATTAAATTTACTTGAAAATGAGCTACAAAGGCTGAGAAGATTTGGGCTGGCACACCAACACAAGTTTCATGACTTTCCAGTTCCAACGATTAAGTTATGCAGTAGAATTATGAAATCTAGAATGGTTTGGGTTGGAAGGGACCTTAAGGATCATGATTTCCAACCCACTGCCACAGGCAGGGAACATTCCACTAGACACATACTGGTATACCAGTATGTCCCAGTATCCAAGCTCAGAAAAAGGAGACTGTCATTCCCATTCCACCTCCTCACCCTCCTCAGTGGTGTTTTATTTTCCAGCTCATTATTTTTGCAGTCTGCTGTGTATTTTTGGCTCATACATGTCTGCTAAGGTAAGCAAACAAAACTTGAAAGACCTATTTCTGCTAAATCAAACTCATGCTACAGATTCTTTTCATCTCTTCTTTTTTCCTTCTCCTCCAAGGTTCAGCTCCTCACTACATCAGATTCTGTGGCCTTGAAATCTGCTTTGGAAAGAAATGCAACATGGACTGACAATCAGCCTCAAGTTTGAAAGCCCTGGGGGAGGAGGAGGTTAATGTTCCCCACAAGCAAACTACAGAGCCAGGTGGGTGCTCTCCATCCATGGCAGAAAACCTGCAGCTCTGAAATGCAAGAAACATAACTAGAAAATGGTTGCTGCATTTCTTTAGTGAGTAAGACTTACAGAGTAATCTTGATAAGACTCCAGTTTTTCTATGTTATCCTAATGGGATATCCTCATCCCTCTCCTGAGTGCTCAGGTAAGGACTAATGTGCACTAAAATCCCCATTGTGTTTTCCTAAGTGGAATTCCCTGGACTGGGGGTGATGGAGTAATACATTACACAGAATCACAGAATGGTTTGGGTTGGAAGGAACCTTAGAGCTCATCTTGTTCTACCCCCCTGCCATGGGCAGGGACACCTTCCACCAGCCCAGGTTGCTCCAAGCCCCGTCCAACCTGGCCTTGGACACTCCCAGGGATGGGGCAGCCACAGCTTCTCTGGGAAATCCACTCCAGCCCCTCTCCACCTTCACAGGGAAGAAGGCAAACGATTCCCACCCAAAGGTGGGAGCTACAGCCTGGCCTCCTTGATTTATAGCAAGGGGAAAACAACAGGAGAGAAACATTTCTGGAAGGCCTAATCCATAGAGGTAATCCATAGGTAATGCAATGGGAGCAGAGCAGAGTAACTAATTACATTTGGAGTGTGTGTGCAGCGCATTTTATTGACCAGACCTCTTAAATTGGTATTTATGTTATTGCTGTCTGGAAGCCCCAGGCCTTCTTTGAGTGATGTTAGTAGATGAGATAAATAGAAATTATTTTACAGTTCCTGATCGGGTTACTGACACATATGTTTCTTGTTTGTAAATGTCAATTCATTAGCATACCAAGGATAAACTCCTATACTTCAATGACTACATTTTCTGATAAAACCATTAAAAAGGACAAAGCAAAACACCAGCCCAAGAGCATGTTTTCACAACATCTGAATCTGTTGTGAGGCTGCTTGGGAAGATACATAAACCAAAGCTGACACTACACTTGATCTCAGCCAAAAAGCCTAATAGCAATATTATAGCCCATAATGTTTTACATCTGACAAGCGTGAAGGTCCTGTTTGTGCATCTACCCATGATTTACCAGCCTGGTACAAATTACTGCCACACACGCACACCCCACACCAGCCAGGCACGCTGTGGGCAGGGGGGGATGGCACCTGGAATGGCAAAACCAGAAACCACGCAGCCTGGGGAATGTTTGCAAAGTCAGAGGATGTTTCCTTTACTGAGCTGATTTGCAGTCAGGCTGGACTTGGAGAAATGAGTGGGCACAGCTCTAGTAAGAGAGGGTTGGAGAGTCAACCAAAAAACCCATCTTGTCTCAGGGACTGTAGCACTTCCCAAGGTTACCCCATCTTCCCTATATTCCACATTTTATAAACCTCATCTTGATCTGAGAGGGTGGATAATCCCTGTACAGAGGAGCTATTGGCAAGTGTAAGAGTTAGTCAAAACTCTAAATCACAGACATGTGCTACAACTCTCACATGCTTCAGCTTTCACAGGTGGCTTTTTCCATGCAGGATGGACAGCCCAGTGTTGTCCCCTGCAGTGAACAGGTTTTTCTGGTGGAAAACACCCTGAGTCGTTCCAGGAGCTGATTTCTGTACCATTTCTAAGTCCTGACCAGGATCGGTGGGTCTGAGGAGCAAAACTAGTGACAAAAACACACATGTTTTTCCCAAAGGTTACACAGATGAAAAATAAGGATCATCCCACTTTCAGAAACTTTCCCCCTGGATATTGCAGAAGTTATGACACCTTTTCACAACCTCTGGATGTTGCCAACAGAGCAGCAGCACTTGGGAAGGGCGCCTGCATCCTGGATCCTTTTCTCTCCATGATGCCTTGCCTTCGCAGTAAAAAATAAAACAGCAGCTGTGAAATAAAGTTGTAACTCGCAAAGAAAGGCGTTTGAAAATAAATATCTATCTTTTTTTTACCAGAAGAGATCAGAAAATATTTTCTGAAGGTGAAAGAAAAATGAATTATCAATAGGCAACGTGGGTGGAATCATTCGCATTCCATCTGCCTCCTGGCTGCCTAAATCCAGCAAGTCCTGTACAGCACGTGAAAGGAGAGACCTGTCCACCTCCTCCTGAGTTAAAGATTAAAGCCCTGCCTGGGAGAAGCCACCTACCAAGACCTGTTCCAAGTGATTCAACGGCTGCTGAAATCAGTGGGAGTCCTGCCACTGATCCTAACAGTGCTCAGATCACATTTCCCACAGAGGGCTATTCAGGATTCCCAACGCAGACGTTTTGCCAGGAAAAAGAGCACAACTGTGGAATATGTACTGATAAAAGAGGGATTCTCTATTGGCAGGGAGATAGATAAAATACCCTAATGGGGTTTTTTCTTCTCTGATTTCTGTTATTTGTGGAACTCTAATGATCCCTTCCTGCACGCGAGACAAAAGTAAACCAGAGCCCCCTGATAGCAGGGCTGGCACTCTGTCATTAATGGGATGTGGGTATGTTAATGCAACAGTAATTGCCCACCCTGCTGCATTCAAATCACCTTGCCCTTCAAGAGGATCACTGCTAAGAGTTTCATTTTCATTAAGATGACAGAAAGGACCCTGAGATGATTGCCTGGTTTCGGATGGTATCCATGGAAGTGAATATTAACAGAACAGGGAGGGAAATGAGGAGCAAACCCAGAAATAAGCTAAAATGATGCCCTACTACTGTCAATAAATTGGTGGTGGCCTGGCACGTCTCTCTCTGGACTGGCCACAAAGGAAATGGTGGCAGACAACTCAAGAGGCATCTGAACATCCGTGTTGGCTCATAATAAAACTTTCAAAATACGCAAGCTGCAGTGAAATTTAATCAAGCGGATTTCACATCAACGCAGCCTCTAAAAAGAATTAAAAATCAAGAAGAATCACAATTTCAAGGCAACGTCGACAGCCAGAGAAAGTATAATCCATATTTGCATTAGGTCCTCACGCATCTTGTCACGTATCTGCACTGAAATCTTCTCCCCACTTGGCACCAAACTTTCTTACTTTTCAAACAACCACCGAGGGAAGTCCGTAACTAATTTATCAGTGGAGCTCTGAGCCAAAAGATGGAACTCTGTGGGCCACGGCGATGAATTCCTGACTCGGGAAAGAGAAGTTTGAGACAGACAGGAATTAACTTTCCATGCTGGAAGTGTGGCTGCCCTGAAAGGGCAAGGAGTGTTGGGAACTGCAGATGGCATCCCAGAGCTCGGCGAGGAACAGGGAGCATCTTACGTCCCCTGGGGGGATGTTCGCACTGTGTCTGCATCTAGACCTGGGAGACGCCATTGGAATGGCAGGACCCATCATCGGCTCGTGAGGCGTACGTGCTGTAACTCATAACTGGATGGGCTGCAAGGAGGGGAACAGAAACATGAAATAACATGGGGAAAGTACCAATTAAAGCACCACCGTGGAGGTTTTCTATCTCCAAAGAACCTGCTCGGGTTTGCTGGGGTTATCTGTAAGGAGACTCCTTGCCAGCAAGGATCCAGCCGGCCAGGGTTGAAACGTGCATTGCTTTTTTCACTTTTAGGTTCCGAGGGAATAGGGCAGGGAGGGAGGGATGTTGCTGAAATGCAGCTCCGTAATGGAAACCTGGATGAAACGGTGGCTGCATCCTTATCACCCCTCTGCAATTCAACACAAACATTCACAGCCCGACCACGTGCCCGAGACAGTCGGCAGAGTTTATGTTAGTTCAGCCATGTGTTGCTATTCTGATAAAGGGCAAACTGACTCACCATTAGAAGCCAACAACAGCCTTAGAAAATGTCCTGTTAAGCACGTTTTTCATTTAAAAAAAAAAATAAAAAATGCATTTGATACATTTTGAAATGCTGAAAAAGAAAAAAAGAGGCTGAATGTTCAGCTGTGTTTTGAATTGCAGAGTGCACACTCCACCTGAAAAGAATCTGCGCTCTGCTGAAGTCATTCATGTAGACACTTAAATTATTTTTATTCTTTGTCAGTGGTAAAATGATACTTAATATTTTATCTCTTTTGTTCGCAGCGAGGTTTTTTTGTTGTTTTGGAAAACAAACGTCTTTCCCTGGGGAGTGTGGCATCAAACAGCTCCTGGAGCAAGGAATATTTTTGCAGCTGTTGGGAGCAGGGTTCATCTGTAGTTTGACTCAGAAGCGACTTGTGCATCACCAGGGTCAGAGATCATATGAGTAGAGAGAATGTCACACAAGAGAGAACCAACAGGGACAAAGGCAAAAATATGGGAACCATTCCCCACGTGGTGGGAATGAACTAATGGTAAGGAAAGGGCAATTACACTCCTGAAGCAAAGCTGCTTCTAAATCAAAGTGGCACAGCACAGTGCATTGTTACAGACTCCCAGCACAAGCAAAAAGAGCAACACGATAAATAAAACCAAAATTCCATACCCTGCCTGCTTGTTCTCCAAATTGAAGCATCTCAAATATTACAGCAATATTTCCTGTGTTTCATTACAGGGGCTGCATTTGCCACTTACACGCTTTAGCATGAAGGACGTAAGCATCTGTGCTAAGTCATTGTGGGGGAATGTGGCTCAATACGGGGGTGCATCCAAAACCTCAGCACGGGCACAGCAAAGGTGAAAACAAACACTGGAAATGAAACTGAGCCTCAAAATCCTAAGGATTCTTCCAAAATCCTAAGGATTCTTACACACCTATGCCATTCGTGTAAGCGGAATGCTGGGGAAAATAAAAAATAGGGAAATATCACCTTTTAGAGTCTTAAGGAACTAAACAGGCAGATCAAAGCACAGCTGATTTATGAGCAAATCCCACCTATTCTTTTAAGAGCTTTCCAAAATTACCACTGTCTATTGGGGCTTTAAAAACAATGGCTGAAAAAGTAGAGGTGCAAGGGATTTCATTCTGCACATAAAATAATCTCTGTGTGGAGCATATTAATGTTCCTTTGAGGGGCTCTATAAAAGCTCCTACATTAGAGAGATAAGGAAATATATTGAATAATCCACAGAGCTAAGAGGCACAACAAAATGCCCAAATACCTGCTCTGCAAGTTCTTCTGGGCTCCATCATAAAAACCTGTATCATTTATAATCAGGACTATTACATTATAAATTATAATATTTTAAAGAATAATGAGAAAAGGACACTTCAGCCCTTTTGCAATGTCCCTTCAAGCCCTTGTAGTTCCCTGGTTTGTAAGGAACACATCCTGCTCCACTCAGACAAACAAGATACCAGACCACGTGTCTCCAGGGACAGAAAGAGGAGAAAATCCTCAGAAAGACCAAACACGTCCACCCTTGTGTCCAGCACTGCCATAATTAATGACAACAAAAACCTCTGAAGGGACATAAACCCCTGGGCCTCTGGGGTTAGGTCAGTCTCTAAGTACTATAGATCCAAAGGAGCACACAGGGAATCACATTATTCCATATCTCCCTCCTGCACAGCTCTTAAAGACTTTTTCCACTGAAAGACCGTAATGAATATTGTCAGGGACAAGATACTGGAATGGATGGACCTTGGGTCTCACCCCATTCCTGTGCCTGTATTGTCATTAGAAGACAAGCTGTCACAGGCATCTAAACGATGATGGAGCCCCTCAAAATGAAAGGGCAGAAAGAGCAGGAATGATGCAGCAGGAGTTCAACGAGCATCTGCTCCTCTGCCCCTCCTTTTCCAAGCACAGCCCGAACACTTTGATGGCTTCAAAGTTCTCCAGCCCCACTCCCAGGAAAAAAAAACAAAAACCAAACAACAAACCAGGTTTGTGTACACCATATTTCACTTTGATAACTATTTTCCCTAGAAGTTTAATAGAAGGCTCTGAAAACATAACTAATTCTGCCTCCCTAATGCCTTGTTCATCTCAGCTACCTTCCAGGAGAGACCACCTGGCCCACCGTGTGGAAATGAGAGAGGAAACTACAGAGTCAACCCCCCTGGCTGGTAACAGAGGATATTTATTACACTTGTCCACAGTCTTCAAGGAATTGGTGTGTTTGTGCATAATTTAGTAGGCAGTTGCAGGAGTTCATTGTTAGAGGCTGAACATCTACTTTAATGGTTACAGATACACTCTGAGTTTTCAATCTGCTTCTGTTTCCAAAGGGGAAAACAATGTAAATAGCTACAGGGAAACCAGGATACAAATAATGGGGCACAGGTGAGATTTGGAGTTTGTTGTCACTGAAAGCTCCCACCTTCTACCCCTGGTCACTGCCTCAAGCAAAGTGGATGTGCTGCCTGCCATGACCATTGCTGCCTGTCCAGCACAGCCCTGGGATCCCAGAGACCCAACTGCATCCAGAACCTCATGGAAAGCACACAAACGCCCTCCTGTGTCTCCTCAGCCCTGACAAAGCTGGATGGGGCCCTGAGCAACCTGATCAAGCACGTGGCATCCCTGCCCGGGGCAGGAGGTTGGAACCAGATGATCTTTAATGTCCTTTCCAACCCAAATAGTCCTGTCACTTCTGTAATAAAAGAAACACCACTGAAATCCACAAGTGAAGGTAGGGTCTCCTCTCCTCCCGCCTCGCCTGTGCCCCCCTCCCAAAACCAAACCCCAAATCTGAAAAGTCACCAGCTGATCTTATGATGAGGAGGGATGTGGCTGGGAAGTGCCAAAAGTTGAAGGACAGGAGTGAGAAGGGCTCGGCCACCGAGGGATGTCGAGGCGAGGAACGTTCCACCGGCACTTGGGTTAATCAGGGCGATGTTTCCAGGAAAGGCTTCAGCAAAGCCTCAGTTTAATAACCCCTTAAGCCCCTGCCAGAAGGTGCTCCTTAACTCACCACCACTGTTTGGTGTATCCTCAAATTGCTACCTTTAAAACCCTGCAGAAAACTTCAAAGACAGTGAGGCTGAAGAGCAAATATTCACTGGTGTCTTAAAATGAAATCTAAGGTAGGGCAATGAGCAGAGGAACAGTTGGTGAACAGTTGGTGAATGGATATTTTTATGCAAGGAATGCCTGAAGGAAAGAGAAGGAAAAAAACTGTGTAGGAAGCAGGAGCAATTAATATGCTCCTTCCCCCCCCCCCCCTTACGCTTATTTTGATTTAAAAGTCTATTCTTTCAGTACCACAGATTAAGGTTGCTCTACAATTTGCCCGGGAAAAGAAAGTGGTCATAGGGTTGGAATCACGACACGAAAGAGCCTATGACAGAGTTCTTAATTATTCAAAAATGATCACAAAGATATTCTGAATTAATTTTCACATTTTTGCATTTGTACATTCCAAGTGAGTGTGGATGGATGCCACTCAGAGTTCACTGGGAAATGGCACACGTCCTTAAGACCAGTTCCCTCGTTAATGTCACTCCTGAGTGGGAAGGCCACCAACTACAACAACATCCCACTACAAACATTAAACACTGCAATGTTTCATGTGAGCTGCTCTCACCAAAAAGCCCTGACTTCCCCAGAAATATATGCAACAACAAACCTTTGATGCCAGAAAGCTATTTCAATAAAGACACAAAGTGAAACCAATTTTTAAAAACCCACTCTGCATTCAAATTCCCCCTTGCATCCTGCTAATTGCAGGGTACAGGCTGGTAGGTGGGCATCTCTTTTAGCTCCATGGGAGCTGTCAGGCACCATCAGAGAGGTCACAAACAGAGCCCCAGAAGGCAGCAGGAACCCCAAGTGAATTTGGAGATGAGCTGGGCTGGCCTCTCCCAGCAGAATTTATCCTGGGGGTGATGTGATGGTTTCCAGCACGGATGAGAAATCTTCACACTCCCCGTGTTTTTATAACCAGGGAATCAGTACAACCTCAAGGAACTTGCAGATGTTTGTAAGACATGGATAGTTTTGGGGGTTATTATGTAAAACTGGGCTTTACTGACAAGTATTAGTGTCATGTGCACAAGGCTGGTGAGGGCAGATGCAGAGGTTTATAGCTTTTTATTGAAAACATTCTCCTGTGAACAGTCTGCAGATTCTTAATTATTATTTTTTTAAACTATCCCCATTTTTAAGGGAAGCTCCACTTCTGAGATGTACATTTTCATACCTGGACCAGAGATGAGTAGATAGGGGGGAAAGGAGAACAGAATAGAAAAGTAGAGATCACAGGAAAAACTCTTTAAGAGACTCTGTAAGAGCAGGACAAACATTGGCATCAAATATTTATGGGCAGTCATTCAATCAAGGTCCATGAGCTTCTGTTCAAGTATTCATTCCCTTTTTTATTTACTCCTTGCAAAAATCCACTGCATGGGCAAGGTTTAGCATGACTAGATCTTCCTGTAAAATATGTACCCTGGATGCAGGCAGTAAGTCCTCATATTTGGGAGGAATTGGACATTTGTGAAGTCAGTGGGAACGCTGCTGTGACTTTCAGATACACTGAGATTTCCCTCCAGATGTCTCCTAGCTGATTTCAAAGCAAGAACAACTAATTCTGCTGGCAACAGGAATAGCAAAGAATTCATAATCTTTCATAGAATGAGACAGCTTTTGAAACAAAATCCATTTTCCAAGTTACATTGAATAACATGGGTGCTTAAAACCAACTCTGGGCTGAGGAGAAATTCTCTATAGTGGCTGCTTGCTTGGACAAAGTTAATAGAATAGTGTAAAAATCCAGGGAAGGCTCTTCCTGGACCTATCCTACACACACAGACACACACACACACACTAACACACTGATTCTGCTTGGTTTGACTTTTTCCCTGTTCAGACTTGTGATTTAGGATATTACCCTCCATGCCTGAACTTAAAATCACAGCAAATTGCACAGCAAACAGTAACTCAGAGAACTGTCTGTGGCTTCTCTCTGAAAACACCAGCTGATGATTCTCCATTTGCCCATCTCCTGCAGACCCAAGTCTTTACTCACCAAGTCTTTGACTCCATGAAACGTTGCAGATGCGGATCCAATATCTGCAACTTCATTTTTCATGGTATAGTCCCTAAACAGACATATAGATTGCAGTCCCACATGTACCCTGCACACAGGCAGTGATCTCCAGGTGCATTTCCCTCGCACCCTGTCATTAAGAGCTGTATTGACAGCAAACAAGTTACAGAGCTTTTTTTTAACAACATATAATTTTGCTGTTGTTTGCACGTTTTCTCCAAGACATATTGGATACCATTTGCTTTTCATTACAAAAAACGTGCTGACAACAAAATCACATATTCCTGACACACAAAAGAAAGAAGACATAGCTACCATTTTTGGGGCAGGGGAGCTGCTCCCTGGGAAACTCGATGCACCGTTCCCCAGGGATGCAGAGTTGGCCTGGAGCACACAGGAACACACAGCACGTGCATCTCTCACCACACAATGGATGGGTTTGAGGCCTCCCAAAGCCCTGTCCTTTTTATTCATATTGCAGTGTATTGATGTATTATTTTCAATTATCTGAAGATAATTAGATCTGGATATCCAAGGGTAGCCAGATGCAAACACGGCTGAAGATTTATGCAGTTGGCTGCTATGTTTCTAAGTGTGTTTATACCTCTAAAGGCTGTGAGACAGCACTGCAGTGGAGCTACAGCAGCCAGGTTAATTCATCACACAAACACAGCAAAGCAACACCCAGCTTAAAGTCACAGCCAATTTCTGATTCTTCACGTTCAAGGTGCACCTAAATCAAAGATCTGCAGATAGACCTCAATCTGCAAGAGCCTTTGGAGAACCAGAGCCACTACTAAATGACACAGGTCTTCAGCTGAGGTGAGATACACAGCTCAAGGGGTAATTTCACACCTTGAACTCCACATCCTAAATATTTCCTTCACTCTTAGACTTCAGGCTTACAATGCTCTGTTCAAGAAGATCACATCCCAGTAGCTCAGGACATGCCTCTCGTTCCAAACCCTCATCTGGATGCCCAACACTGAAAACAACAGACTGTTTTTCTTCCACAGTTTCCAGGCAGAAAGGTTTTAAGAAATCACATGGGATTACAGAAGGAAAATACCGTGATATTGACCAAAAAGCTGGGACAGCAGAAGAAATTCCCAAAAGAGTAACAGGTCCCCATGCTGAGGACCTCCCAGTTCTCCAGCAATTGTGGTACCCCACAGCTGAATGGGGCCTATTGCAGCTCTTCCAACTGCAAAGCTGATTGAGAGAGAGCAGGAGAGTAGGATAAAAGATAGAAAGAGGACAATTTTCTTCCTTTGCCCGTTTTTAATTGCCATTTCTATAAAAAGCCCTCAAAAAGATAAGACTGTTAAAGCCAAACTGAGTCACTGGAATTTATTGATGAAGGGGAAGCCAAACCCAGCTACTCTTTTGTCCACGAGCTGTATTTCTTCATTATTACTAAAAAGCACTAATCTCTCTGGAGCTGGACTGCCAAAAAGAATGCACTTGGGCCTAAAATAGCCTTTTTTCCCTAATGTGGTCTCTCTCCCTCTCTGAGTTCCCTCTCCCTGTCCTTTGCCAGCTGGTTGGTAGTTAGTGCAGCTGGCAGTGACTCCGAGTGATTCGCTGCAGTGGAGCCCTGGGATTAGGCAGGAGAATAATCAGTGCTCAGGGAAGCATGCCCTGAACACGCCAGTGACACTGAGCACTGGGGCCAGCCTGCTCAGCCCCTGCACTCCGACCCACAGGACACAGAGAAAGCTGCACAGCAAAACCGACGAGTGGGGAAGCTCTAGGAAAATGGTAATGGCAGTGGTGACCTGTGGTGTGTGCAGGGTAAAGCAGAGCCCACCACACCCAGCTGTGGGGACTGCTGGGGGACACAGGCTGTGCCCAACCCCAAGGTCATGGTGTGGGGCTACCACAGGCCCACAGAACAGAGACCCAGTTCAACCAAGCACAGGAGTCAAGAGATGTTAAAGCACACTCTGTTGGGGTCACCCATCCCAGCACTGAGCTCCCAGCTCCACCCTGTGCAGTGGGAACAACACAGCCCCCTCACAGAGCTGCAGGCTCCAGCAGGCCTCTGTACAAACAGTGTGTTTGATACCACAGGGGAGAATTTGGGCAGAAGTCAAATGGAGCCTGTGACCCACGTGTCCCCCTTTTAACCCCTGTGCAAAGGGTGTGCTCAGGGACACAGCTCAGCATAGGCTCCATCTGCAGGCACAGCAAGGCCAAGGGCT
Organism: Anabacerthia variegaticeps; assembly: GCA_035583185.1. Classification (NCBI taxonomy): domain Eukaryota; kingdom Metazoa; phylum Chordata; class Aves; order Passeriformes; family Furnariidae; genus Anabacerthia; species Anabacerthia variegaticeps. Next base: position 3,715,910 of record JAWWEW010000006.1, on the reverse strand, counting down.
CAACAGGTAAAGCAGCACCTTGTCTAACCTGGTCCCTGATGGGGGAACCACACGTGGTCCTTCCTTTGGACAGTCCCCACTTCTCTTCATCCCAGAGGTTTTACACCCTGACCTGTGCCACAGGCTGGTGCAGCAGCAGCACCTTGGGTGTCCCACCTTCCTCCTTCACACCCCTGGTCCACCAGAACTGCACTAATGAGGGCTGCTCTTTCATTTTTCATGATCTCAACATCTGCATTCCTGGATAAAGGTGTTGTTAATACTGACAGTGGATTCCAGGTGAAACTGCTGGTTATTGCAGCAACAACCACTCATCCTGAGCAAATGGACTATCAGCAGACCAGCATCCCTAAGGAAGGAGCCAGAACAGACTGGCTCACGGATTTGAAAGGCTGGCTGAGAATTCAGCCATCATTTGAGAATCCTGCTATTATGCTTTTTTCTTTCTGTAAAATTAAAAGTCATTAAGCTGATTTCCTTTTAATGTCTCTTGACTCTTGTGCTTTGCTAAAATGACTATTTCCCTTCTGTGCATTATGTATCCTCTCAAAACCAGCTGCACAGCTACCACCTCAGAGCAGGTCCGACGCTCCAGGGCTCACAAAATCTCTGGGAATGTGGTTTTAACACTGTTGGCCAGGGTAGGAATCCCACAAACTATCAGCAGCAGGTTTGGAGAGCAACACTTGAGTACAGATGCAATTAATCGGGGTGATTTTCAAAAAGCAGAGGCCAAAAACTAAAGCAGCAGAAATAAAGTAACTTTTTCACCACTGAATTAACTTGGCAATTGGTGGCCAAGAAGCACAAGTCCAAGATCTGCTCTGAGGGTCCCCACATGAAGCTGGTTAGCTACAGAGAAAGCACAATTATCAAAAAGCTAGATGACAGCAGAAAAAGGCTTATGATTCTGCAGGAGACAGCAATCTCTTCCTGGCCTGGGATAAAATGCAGTTTTTATTCAGGTAGAGCTCTCATTAAAATCTGGGAGAGTACTGAGTAAGTAAAAATAAGAACCTCAGGGTCCAGCCTTTCCCAGCTTACTCTCAGACAAAGAGTAAGATGGGAAGAGCTTCCCTGCTCTGCTCCATGATCTCCTGTGAGCTCAGAGGAAAGTCAAAACAGTTCAAGATGTTTAAATTAGGGCGCAGGTTGATTTATTGTAGCAGAACCACACGGTGTGTAGGTTTGCTTCAGGATTCTTTCTTGCTCCAGTCATCTCTTCACATCTCCGTGGAGCACAGGAAACACACGCCATCATCTGAATATTTATGGCACGCTGTGGGAAAGCAGAAGCCCCTCTTGTGTGCCCATCTCATTACAGGGGTTTGCAATTTTGGAAAGGCTTCCTGCCCGGGACCAACCCCAACGTGCTATTTCTACTCTGCTGTTAATCCAGGCTAATACAGCAGAGGATTTCAAATCTTCCAGCAGCCTTTTCCAAACCAGAGCCCATGTAAAAGAGTTCAGCTAGCCACTCTCCTTCATCTGAGGGGAAAGCTTGCCTTAGGCACAAACAAAGCTTCAAATTGATTTAATTTAAAATTTCAAACTTCTGTATGCTGCTCAGCTTCCGACTGCCATCTGCTTTTTCAGCTTGCCGTGACAGAGAGCACATTTTTTAGTATGTTTGTTCAAGCAGGTCCATCAGTACAATATTAATTTTCAGTATTTAGGAGTTCTGTATGCTTTTAAAAGGCACTAGTTATAAATCTCATCAGAAATCAGCAACAAAAATATCACAGCTCGTTCAGCCAGCTTTAACAATTGCATCTTCTCAGACTCTGCTACCTCCTCAAACTGTCCCTCCTGTTTGGTTGTGCTGTACCAAACACAAAGGTCCCTCACGATTTTAAATCAGGGCCTTTCACATCAGCTACAACATGAGGCTTCAACCAGCAGAACCCATAAGTATTTTGGGTGAAGTGTCATCAAGACACCCCTGCTCAGATATCCCCAGAGAACAGTGCCAGCACAGGGGCACAGCAGTGAAACAGCCTTTATAGCAAGAACCCAGGTTATCTCAAATCAGACCTGTCTTGACATCCCCTTCCTGGCACTCCTGGGCCTCTCCCCCCACTCATCTTTTATTTTAAAGCTTCCTGTATAAAAATGATTTTCCAAAGAACAAAGGGTGTGACTTGGGACCTCTCCACTAAGTCAATCTACTTCTCCAAACTGCTTAACTGATGTGTTGCATTGTGCCAAGGCAAGAATGAGTAGAGTTCTTCTTCCACTTGCAAATGCGCTAAAATTAAGTCCTTCACTAGGCTTTGTGCTTAAAATATGGATCTTTTGCATCCTTCCAGAACACCCTCCTTCCAACAAACACGTTTCTAGAGACAGGCATATGTTACAAACATTCCCATGGAATGAACTTTGGAGGAAACTGCAGCTTGTGCCCGTCCCTGCTGAGAAGCCAGAAAGATGCCAAGCCATGGCTAAAATGGGAACACTCCATTAAGAGAGGGGCTGTGAAGCAGCCTGGCTGTGACCAACCCATGAGGGCAGCCCCGAGTTCACCCCACGCCACGCCAATCCCTTCTCTCTGTCACAACCACATCACTGCCTTGTAGGCTGGACCTAAGTCCTGGTGTGCTTTGCATAAGGAATTACACAGTAATTAATAACTCTTTGAGGTGACAAATAAAGCTAGACCCGAGTCCACACTGGTCACACACCAGTCCAGCACTCTTTCCAAGTCTCTGGATGTTCCACCTAAACTCTCCTCACACCCTCTGGCAGTCAGACACAACCTGGGGATTCACTCCCCTGCCCCAATTGACCAATTTGATTTCTATTCAGCAGTGAACTAACAACCCCAGCTCCACCCTGACACTCCACACTGCGCTTCAAGGTCTCCCTGAGAGGCAACACATAAATGTAAATTCTGTAATTATTTGAAAGCGGAGGCTCTTCCAACCTGAGTGAGATCTGATAGCATCTCTGCCTTATAAATAATGTAATGTGCTGGCAGGGTTTGCTTCTCTGTACAAGGCACAGAAGGCCCAGCTGGAGCACAAACAAGCATACAAGGAAAACACAGTTGACAAAAATTGTGCTGGGAGACCCAAAAAGATGTTCTCCCTAGATCTCAGCATAGATGGACGACAGGGTTTCCTTCTGATCTAGGGCAACACCTGATGGGTGAAAACTGAGACTGTTGGGGAGAGATGAGAAAGCAGAGCTGAGCCACGGTAGGGATGTGAGTGCTGCAAATACCCCAAATATTTCAGTCAAATCTCTTTTGTAGTTCTACCTTCAAAGTCACAGATCGTAAAATAATAACGTGCTGTTGTCAAGATCCTCAAAACAAACACTCAAGGGTGGAAAAAAAAAAAGGTACCAATAAAAAATTTAGAGGTGTCTCACCAACACCCCCCAGCAGCTCTGCCCTTGGCAGATGTGACACAGATGTGGTAAGCTGTGTCGGGCAGTGACACTGCCTCAGGCACCTGTCCTTGGACTTTCCCAGCTGGTTTTGGGACACCAGGACTGGCTTTTTTCACCAGGGGATTGGTAAAAGAACTCAAGACACCTCACAGAGCTCCCAGCCAGCCCCTGTCCTTTTGGTCACCGAGATAAAAGGCTGAGGAGAAGGATGTGGTTTGCTGTAAATAAACCCCAAACTACTGGACCATCTGGAGCTTTCCTGTGCTTTCTGCTGGCTCTGCAGTTTTAAGGAGACTTTGTTTGCAAATGATGACACAGTTTGGGGATTTAAACCATAATCTTTCAAACACACATTTAAAAGGTATTAGCTAATTATTTCCGCTGTAGCTGCCGCAAAACCAGCAAATAAACCAAAATTCTTTGAACTGGTGGTTTTGAAGTCGGTGTTTGAAGTGAATTACAGGTGAGGCCATTTGAGTGACTTCTGTGGAGACAGATTGTGAATGAAAAGGGGGAAAAGTGCCTGGTCTTTGTGCAGGGGAAAAAAAAAAAAAAAAAAAAAAAAAAAAATCGATGGAGAGCCAGACCAGGAGAGTTCACCTGGGAGGCAACAGCCTGAGCAGGAGCAGCCCAATTTCACCCACCCCAGCAGGAGCTGCCATGCAGCTTATAAACCTCTTACAACACATTGCAACTTTTCCACAGGCTGCCTGAATAGGAACACATTTTTCCCAGAGAAACTATGACTTATCACAAATTTAATGCTTGTGTAGTACAAAAATTCGTCGCTTCCTTCTGTGCCCGTGGCTTGATTCGCTTTAGTTGTGCTGCTGTGGGACTGTCAGCCACGCCTGCTCCTTTTCTCACTACCACAGCCAATTTCTCCCTGATACACGTTTCCCAAACACCCATTTCACATAAGAGAATCTACAGTTGAGCACTATTAAATTAAACTTCAGCACAGGAGACCCAAACCAGCATCAAATCAGTTACATCCAAGCACATCCCTGAGCACACCTTCCTCAGCACCACAAGGCCACGGCTTTATCTCTGTTCTGCCTCATTCTTCCAAATAATGTGGGTGATTCATTTTCTGAGCATCCAGCACCCACATCTGACCCAAACAGACCTGGGCAGGCCTGCAAGGGTGATGCTTTTGGATCACTGGGGTTCAGGGGGCCCTAAGTGAAGCAGGGTAAGAAATCCACCCTCCAGAAGATGTTCAGATTGACAGGGGATAAAAACCTGATAGGCTGCCATTTGTTACTATTAATGTTTAATTAAGAGCAGATGTTATTAGTTTTGTGTCAGAAAAGCAACATATCTTCTATGCATGGCTGGAAATTCTGAGTTTGGTGATAAATAAATGACTGCAGCAGAGTCTCTAACAGGGAATGCTGGCTGGGAATCACGCTGGTCCTAAAGCCCAAAGAAAAAACAACATGGGGCTGGTTTTCCTTCCTTCTCATCCCCCAGTGTTCATGCTGGGATATGTAGAAAGACTGGTGGAACTGGTTTGGAGTTTTTTATAAATCTCTAACCAATTATACATTGAAAAATATAACACTCCCCCCTTTTTCTTTCCTAGAAAGTCATCAGACTTTGCAGCATTTACCTGGGTCTCCAGACTGCTCATAAATATAAAGAATTCTAGCCCAAATCTTCACTTCATTATTTTTTAAATAACATTAACCTGCTCCATCTAAGCCCTTATTTTCAGCATTCCATTTCTTTTGGTCAAGCAGACAGTCAGATGAACTCTGTATCTAAGCCATGTACTTCAGAAAGAAGATACCACGCACCCAGCAAACCCATCATGTGCCTATTGTGTTTTGGAAGAGGGTTAGGACTGGGTAAAGCTCTTGTGAGAGGGATGAAAATATTCCTGAATGCATATAAAGGACTTTCCAAAAGCCATAAACACAGTAATACTGTGGGCCCCTACAACAAAATGACATGGCTGGAAAATGATCTCAAGAAACAATTTTCATGCCACTGTAAGTCCTATTAATGACGAAGAGTTTGCCATTAAAGAGAATGAAGGGAAGGGAATGTGTTGGCATTATATTTTAGTAACCAGGGACCCACTGGAACTGGAACTTCAAAATAGGATTTCTTAAAAGCTTTTTCTTTCCGAAATTCCCTTTGCAGAAGCCTGCTTATTCTTTCATAATCACTTCAAAGCAATCCCCAGCCTTGCAATAAAGTAAATTCAAAGCAATTAGAGAGTAGATCTACACAGCAAGACCAAACAGCGCTTATAGAGGGTTTCTGTAAAGTGGTTCTGCATACATTTTCCTTGGAATGACATTATTTGTATAAAGGAGGAGGGGCATATTTCATGAAGGAAAGAAAACACGAAATAAATTGACGCCAGCGAATGGAAACGCCGCATCTCTGGAGTGGGAGATTATATTGCAGTTTGCAAGCACGACCAATCTCGCCTCGCCCTGCCACGTTCCTGCCTCGCAGTGAACAATAACAGAGGGGGAAAACAGAAAGGAGAGGCGTCTCCGCTGCGTGCTACAATAAAAGCCACCACGTCCTACAATAACAAGCTACATATGTTCAGGAATAAACAGACCAAGTTTGCATTTTCCTGCCCCAGTTCCCAGAGGCCCTGCTTTGCTGCTTTGCCAATCACCGTTTTCGCAGAGGCAACCCTGTGAAATGCAAAGCTGCCTTTCGCTGGGGCTGCGAGAGGAGCTCGGCGTGCCGGGCTGGGATGGGGGTCTTTCATTGTGATGCAAATAAATGTAACAATTAAGAATATAATTTTGGAAGATGTCAGTGGCGTAATTACTCACATGGCTTCCAGCCAATTAAGCAGTAGGTGAATTAGCCCGTTTAATTGGGTTTGGAATTTCAGCGCAAGGTGTCTTATGCTTTGTGTTCTGTCAACATTTTGCTGAACTGTACGTTAATAATTCCGGTTGCTCTGAAATAACATCTGGGGAAGTTTGGTCTGGAGTACACGAACCGCTGCTCGAAAGGTTGTGTACACCTGTGATCCCAGTTGTGCAAGCAGATTGACTCCAACAAAAGCACCATTCAAGGAAGATGGAAGCCTTGATTGCTTCTAAATCCATTAAACACTCTGAATGGTCATGAAGATGAAACAAGGAAACGCTTTAGGACTCTGAAGTTCGAGGTCTTGGAAAAGAAACGGCAATAATAAAAGAACAACACAAAGTGATTATTGCCAGCATAAAAAGACAAGGGTCTAACATCAACTGAAGAGGAAAAAGAAAAATACCCAAAACCTTGTCATATTTCTTGTTCAGAGACTGCTGTGATTCAGCTAATCTGCTCTATTAGCAAATGATCACAATACACACCAGTCTGCAGTCAGATGTGAAAACACAGGCACTCATGGCTTAGTGGAGAAGTACTTCACAGCTACCCCAAGGAAGCACAAAATAGACACACCGGCATTAGGACTGAAGATTGCACTGTTAATGACAATAACAGCAAACAAATGAACCCTCCTTCCTGGGAAGAGATTACCTGCAGAACTAAAAACCCCCATTTAAAGAGGGGCTGATGAGAGCCAAACCAACACAGCAGCCAATATCTATTAACCACGAGAAATGAGAGAGAGTGCAAGGCCCACGAGAGATGTTCTTTTCATTTTACTTTCACATTGTCATTCCCTAAAACTAAGAGGGTCCTTGGGTGTGCTTGGCATCTCTGATTGAAATTCAGTCACTGTTTGCTCAGCCTTGATTGAATTCACTTCACCTGCAGACTTCATTTTTTCAGAATTCCAGGAATAAGTGCCAGGCCCTGAGTTGGGAAGACTCAGTGAGAGATCAGCCCAGCATCACTCCATGCTGAAACAAAGCATGGAAAGGAGGAGCAGCACTGAACACCTTGATGTGTACAGCAAGGCTGGGATCCCAGGGATGCTTCCAGGGGAATTACAGCCCTCGAGCTGGATCACTCTGTCCATTTTACTTGCCAGAATTCCCTGTACTTCCTAACATCAGAGGAGATAAATCAGAGGTACAGACCTTTTCAGGTCCTGGGTAATGCTCTGCACAGCCAGCCCTGTGGGACTGCAGTGAGGTCAGAGTACCCAGCACTGCACAGCCCAGGAACAGCCTGCAGGAGTTACACCTGCAAAACGCAGGTCTGAGATCTGCAGTGCAGCCTTGGACTCGTGTTTCTGTATTTAACACCTTAATGGAACAAGTTGTTACATGCCTCAGCGCCTCATTCTTCCCATTTCAAGTATCAGAATAAATCACTGATTCATATTTCAAAAGCACTTTGAGATCTTTGCATGTAGCCTGCTCCGCAGCATTATTGTTATTTATAATTAACAGCAGGCTTACTCCGCTATTAATAACACTTAGCAGCAGTGCTTTTCATCTTCAAACCACTTTCTGAGCACTAATTAACTTCAGACTTCTGTTATTCAGAACATCTTACTTGTTCTGCTTCCCTCTCTTCCCTGCATTACAGGGGTAAGAGGGAAAACCACATGAGCTTCCAGCAACTTGATCCTTCCTATTTAACTCTAAAGGGTCACCTCGTGACTTCCACAGCAAGAATTCTGTCCACGTTGACAAGTTTTCTGCAAGGTGTCTCTGTAAGACACCGGAGTGGACCCACACTGTCCCTTTCAATGGGAAACGTGCAGACTAAGTGGGGTAAAAACAGCTTTTCCATGAGCTTCTCACCTGCCTCAGCACTGCCCCTTTCTCCCTGCTGTGATATGGAATTACCAGAGACTGCTGAAGGGGGCCTGGGAACCCTCAAAACATCTCACCACACAGTGCAGTGGGAACAGAGAGAAAAAATGCACTTTCTTCAGTCTGCACTTTATCTCATCCACAATTTCATTCCAGCAGAAACATCTCAGGGCAGCTGATCCCATTTTTTCCTTCACTGGCCATTTCTCAGGTACAACATGTGGCACATAGTCCATTTTTAGCAAAGCATTTCTTACTCAGTGATGTATTTTATACCTTGGCATGTACAAGGTAAGGCAACACACGATAACCCCTCTCTTCTTCACAACAACCTGGTCAGCAGTGAGCAACAGGAGGAGTTTTAGCTCCTCTCCTGCCAGGTGGATCAGACCCTGCCACCCAAGTGACCTGCCCTGGATGTCATCACCACTGCAGCAGGGACACTTGTGGTTTGTACCCCTCAGCATTCAAGGGGGGCTTCAGTAACACAACGTGCTCGGGTGTAATTGTCTTCCTGTCTGGTCATGAACATCAATGTATTCACGTTGATTAATTATTTTGTTTGACTATATTGTTCTGAGGTTCAGTCTTCAAATTAATATTTTTGACTGTATTGAATGTATGTGTGTTTTAATAGCAGTCTTTTCTTCTACCATAAAGAAGCCTGTCATTAATGGGAAATGGTTTAGCTACGCCAGGGGACTTCTAAACACCTGGGGTTTCAGCAGCTTGACTTATCCAGGGCTCTTCCTCACTTCCCACCATCAACAACAGACACCCACAGTGAAGGAAATCAGGCACAGTGGTGTCCCTTTTGGTAGCTGCTCTGTCTTGGATCATTACATTGGCTCCCAGTGTCCTCAGAGCAAAGGTTGCTCTTAACTTAGGAAGAGAAACTGAGAAGAAAGGAGCTGTGAGGGGAAATGAATATATAGGAAAGCAGTGGAAGGAAAAAAAAATAACAATAACACTGCTCTTCTGTGTCTCCTTATGAAAAAGAGCCTGTTACAACACTGGCTGCACAGGCACCCCAGGAGCCTTGCTGCTCTAAAGAACAAATGGACAACATCAAAAACATGGGGATCCTTACCAAAACACTCTGTCTGGCTGTCCTTTGGCTCATACACTGTGGGGTCTGGACCAGTTCTTTATTGAAGGGATGCTCTTTCATTTTCATTTGCTTTGCCAAATTGGTCAGCAGCAAACAGAAATCAATACAAACCCTACTTGTTAGGTCCAACTTTGCAAACTGTACTCTACCAAGAGCCAGAGAGCAGCAATGGGCTCCACCAGCAGAACTTCACCTAGAGATGGACCTGTGTGCTCTGGTGTGCACACTCTGCCTCTCCTGATCAGCTTCACCATGAAAGGGGTTGCATTAGCAAGTCTGTATGTGTATGCAAAGGGAATGCATTAGCCCACAATGAAGTATGGCTGCAGTTCATGGAATTTTATCTCATCCATCATATTAAAAGCACAGTTATTTATTCCAGGGCTTTCATTTTTTTTTTTTTTAATGCAAAATCTATAACAGCAAAACCCCCCAATCAGTGAAGCCATGCACACTTTTACATGATCATAAGAAGGCGTTACCAGGGGTAGACTAGTTATGCCTTCTTGGCATATACTTGGCCCTGGAGGTAAGGATAACATAAATTCTTCATTGTGCTCTAATTTAACATCCAAAGATTAGCATATTCCACCCCTTTTATAAATTACAGAGTTCCCACCACGGTCTGCATTTAAAATCCAAAAGTGGAATGTATAAATTGTTGATTTTAAACAAGAACAGGCTGTTTGCAAACTGACAGGGATATTTCACCCAGTGCACTGGATCAATGTCCAGCAGAATAAATGTCCATTTTGGACCAGATGACCCACTGTGGTCCCTTTCAATCTCACCCATTCCATGATTCTGTGAAACAACTCACGTAACCAGCTGCTGCAGTAACAGCCAAGCAGCCCAGACTACTGCACCATATAATTCAATTGATTGCCCTGAGAAACAATAATATAGTTATAATACTTCTACTGGCTTGATCCCCAGGGGAGCAAATTTACTCCGGTCTCCCTAACTGGTTGATAACATATTTAAATGCCAGTCAGTCACTAATCCGTTGCTGCTCCATCCTCTGAGAGCTGCTTTATTGAACACTGTAATTGCCTGGATGTTGTTTTTCATTTCTGTAGCTGTTGCTGTTAATTAAATATTTCATAGAAAGCTCTCTCTGACATTTCTTACTGCATTCTTGAATATCTGATAAGATATACAGGCTGAATATCTGTACCTGCTGCTCTCTGCTGATACTCTTGTCCTAGATTCAAACCCCCAAAACACTAAAGAAATGACATACTTTTAGTGAAATTAGGACTCACACTGTTAAAGGGCTGAGGGGAGCTGAATGAAACAGAGGCATATGCCGTGTCTGTTGGATCACAGATGTCAGCTAAAGCAGGATGTACATCTGGACTGCAACATTTACCTTCCTCTCCCCCCATACATGCAGGGGATGCGGGCACTGCACTAGTGGCACAATTGATCTCCTGGAGTCAAACCTCAGCAGCAAATGTCAGCCTGGGCACTCTGGAAACAAAGAATCTTGAAGGCAGGTAAGGTTCAGCATTAGCTGGCTTTATGTATGCCATGATACAAGAGGAAGGCAGCGTGGAGAAGCATTCTGGCAGCTCCTGGGGATGGCACTTGGGTTCCCTCTCAATGCTGTCCTGAAAGGGAGACATCCAGCTGGGGACACGCCGTGCCAACAGGTTAAGGCTGAGCTGGGCATCTCAAAACATCCAGAACTTCTCTAACACTTGAGACACATTGCTGTTTTCACACACTAATGACTACTGCCTCCCAAATTACCAGGACTTAATGAAGAGAAGCTACTGCTAATGCTCTGAATTCACTTGTCCAGCTGGGTCTGACACACCAGTCTGGGGCAGTAACAAAGCCTGCTGGGTTTGCATGGCAAGGGTTTGGCAGCAGGGGGGACATGGGTGGGTTCTGTAAGAAGCTGCCAGAAGTTTCCCTCCTGTCTGATGGGGCCAACACCAGCAGCTCCAAGAATGGCCTGTCACTGTATGTCTGCACACATACACCTGCTCTCTTAAATATCTAGTTCAACATTTAACTAACACAACTTTAAACTGCAGGTCAGGTGTTCTAAATGTTTAAATAATCAGGATGAGATCCCTGCACTACTAAAGTGTTTGACAAAGCCTCCACTAAGTTCATGGGAATGCAACATTTCACTGGCTTTTTTGTTCTTAATTGCTTTAATGCCACCAAGTATGATTAGTGACCCATCACATTTAGGAACTAAGACAGTGCATGGACAATGTCAGGAGCAGTCCCGCACGAGCTGTTTATTATCAGCTCCTGAATGTCCCCTCAGCAAATGGAAAAAGCTGGTGTATGTCAAAAATCCAAGAGTTAAGGATGCTGGGATGCCCACAGCTCTGTGCAGCCAATACAGAAGGTGGTATGTTGTGGAAAACTCATGTAAGAAAGTTGTTTCCAGGATATTACTTTGGAAAACTCTGTATGCAAGTCCTTGATTCACACCATGTGCTTTCTGCTGTGTAATTCTGCAGTGTAGCTGGAGATACCTGCAATGAAATCACCTGCATTGCATGGCCTGAAGAGCTCTGATTTCACCTGCCCTAAGCAACCAGGTACCCACAGCCTTGGAGAGACCTCAGTCCAAATATTCAGTTGTATGGAAAAACCCACTCCTGAAAACACACAGGAAAAAATCCCCATGGGAAACAGCTTGTTTCTCTAAGAGGATCCATGAGGACAGAGCAACAATTAAAGATCTGCCTTCCTACCACATAAGGGAAATGAGCAGAGGAAGGGAATAGGCTGGGAAGCACCTTCTGTGCTCCATGTGAGCTTTGTCCCAAATCAGGAATGCTACTGTAGATGAGGACCGGGCACCAGGAAAGGGAAGGCTCGTGCTGCTGGTTCCACCTTGGCACACAGCATTCCCTACAGCTCTCCAGGGAGACCACACACACTGCATGGCCTGGGTTTGGTCTATTTGTCACTCTGTAGGTTTGCAGTCAGCTCCTGCTGGTAGCCCCTGATTTCTGCCTAGTTAAGGAAGAATTCAGTGGTGCATTCTTTCAAAAGAGAAATGTTTTCCTTTCCTGCACCGCGGGTGACAACCCCAGGTGTCTCCCAACGCTGGCAGGAGATGACTTGGAGACTTGTCAACAGCCAGAAATCCTTCCGCAGAGCCCCTTCTGAGTTTTCCTCTCTGAGTTTAACCTGCCATGTTCCTAATATGATTAAGACTCTCAGTTCCCTGCCAGAGTGACAGCATGAGACAAGTGGGACTTGGCAATGATGCTGGAGGATGCAGGGTGGCGAAATCAGGGAGCGTTGGACCACAGTATCAGGGTCCTTTGCATCCAAAGGAGCAGCATTTCCATTTCCCAGTGACCACTGCACGAGCATCTGACAGCTACAAACTGCCAGATAACAGCAGATTTGTTACAGACCTCTGGGCCAAGAATTAAGGGGAGATATATTCTCTTCTTTCTGCTTAAAAAGTAAGTGAACACACAGACAAGCAAGCAGGAAATTAAGTGGAAAGGACACGTGCCCTCATGTATCAAGAAAGAAGGTATTTACAAGCTCACAAGAGCAATATATGAAGATTCTTAAACTACAGATTTCTTTTTGTAAAATAAAAAAAAAATTAAATAATTTAACCGTATTTTGAGTCTGGCAAGTATTCTTATGCCTTATGAAAGCTTTCTGGGCTGGATCTGCAAGCCTAAATTACATGGTGATTTTAAAGCCAGATTAATTATTTCAAGCAATCTTCCCCCTCCCCTCCCAAATCTGAAATGCAACCAGAGATGGACCAGAATATTCACAAATTTGTATTAAACATATGAAACTGTTTCAACCCATCAAACAGCTAAAAAAAAAAAAGGCATCTAAAAAGGCAAAAATTCTTAGTTTAATATTTCAACTTTTTAAACATGAAATGAATTTCACAGGTCCCTTGAAGTAAACACTAAAAATCCTTCCTCCAGCATTTCCATTTCGATAAGAAATGAGAAAATGCTCCCTTTAGGATTAAATAAAAATAAATAGCAGAATAAAGCTTCTGAAGCCCTAGATTGGGGTATTGACCCTGGATGAGCAAATTTATCACCCACCAGGCTAAAGGTGGCTCCTTTCCCAATTCTTCCAACAGCTGGATCACTCAAGGAAGGTTGACAGTAACACAGTGCCCTCCACGCTCTCCCTCCCTGTCCCAACCAGCCACCTGGACACAGGTGCCCCGAAGCCACCGAGTGCCACGTGTTCATGCATGAAGCTCAGTGGCTCAAGTGGCCAGTTCTCCACAAATACTCCAATCTGGTAATTATCATTGTAACGACTCTGTATTGTCCTCGGTTTGTGTTTTAATCTCCGTAATTAAAGTGTCTAGCTGCCACAGCAACAGACGCTATAGAAGCATGTCTGCTGTATAATCATAATATTAATTAAAACCCTGAAGTAGCTACACAATAAGGAAATGACTGGATGGTAGGAGAGGCTGGTGGCTTTAAAAAATGATTTTAGAGAGCCCTTCACTCTGGTGTGTGTCAGGCAAGGAGCTGATGCTTTTTGGGTACCAGCTGCGAGGCCACCCCAGAGTTTGGAGGGGTTCGTTCCAACTCCCCTTGGATAACTGTCTGCATCATCCCCAAATAATCAGCAGACTGGCCCCTTGTGGACACTTTCAGCAAAGGAACTAAAACCCAAACAATACCAAAAATTAATAAATCCTCTCACCCTGAGCTGTTTAGAGATTAAGGCGTTTCTGTTGCCTGTGCTAAATGTCATCTGCCAAGCGGAGGGAGATGCCAGTGGGGACACAGCACCTTCCTCAAAGGTCCTACAGAGCTCCAATTAGCCTGAATATGTGCAAAGCAAAAAAGGAGCATATTCCCCTAACTCCAAGATGCCTTGCTCACTCCAGCTCTATACTACACAGCAGCATCCCCTATTTTTTTCAGGATCTCCAGGTCTGTAACTCCCAGCACTCTGAAGGATGGAGGGGGGCTCTCTGTCCTACCAGAAATGCCAAAATAAGGGGTGTGCACACAAAATTGGGCTGTCTCTTCCCTCACTCATTTTTGGGTGTGAAATAACCCAAACCCATTAAAAGACAAATCATGGATGAGACCCCCTCATGGGATGGGAGTCAGATATAGAGGAGGGAAAGGAAGATGAAAACCCAGTTTTACTAATTCTTATATTCTGCATTTGGTGGGATTAAGGCAGGACTTTAAATAAGTTTATAAGAAAAAGAAGGGGCTTCTCTCAATCTGATTTTTCAGTATTTCAGCCACCAGGAGCCTCGCTGCTTGCAGGGAAGAGGGGCCTGTGAATAACTCACTTTTCACTATTGGTGCAGGATATCTCAGACCTTGGGGCTGATTTGAACCTGTTTGAACATATTAATAAAGCAGCAACCCTACAAAGTAATATCACATCTCTGTATATTAGTTCTTAGTTTGATGTGATGTGAAATGCCATCTCTAACCTAGTGGTTTGTCTCACTCAGTTTTGCAAGATTTACTGCCAAGTTTCAGCTTGAACACATGTAACCTGTATAATGGTCATCTCTCTGATCTGAGCTGCAGTTTGTAACACAGCTGGATGCTTGTGTTGACTTGGCTTTTCCACAGCCCTCAGAAATAAAGGTAAATGATACTAAATCTTTGTACAACTTGAAAAGCACTGGGTGAGTACAAAGGAAGTGTGGGAGCGAGAATGGTTTTTATCAAATTTACAGCTCGGCAGAGTAAGATTTAGTTTAGCATTGAGTTTATCACACAAATAAAGCTGATACTGCCCCAAGATGGACACCTGCATTTCTCTCAGATACCCACACCTCTGGAAGAAAGGGAGCTGGCAGGGTAACCAGGGGTCTGTTGTCTGACACTGGAAAAGCACAGGCAGAAGATTTTACTCAGGGCCCAGGGGTTAGGGATGGATCCATGGTAAAACACCTGCATGGAAGTATCTCTGAGCCTGGGAGGGAGAAATGAGGTGCTGCTGGGACAAATGAGGAGCCTGCACTTGTCACTTGCTAATGCCAAAGAGTGATGCTGTCCCTTTTGAATCAAATCATCTCAGGAGGAACTCCAGCAAGAAAGATGATCTCATGAGGAACCCAAAGTGCCCTTAACACATCCTATTAATTTTCAAGCCCTATTTCTGTGCACAGAAGTAATGAAACTCAGGACACCTTCTGCCAGCCAGCAGGTAAAATAAGTATTTTCTGTTGGCTCTTTTCTCACCAAAGCCCTTTGGGTTTTAGTGCTGCTGTTTCTTCTGGCTGACCCCAAAACACAGCCCCAGATCATCAGTGCTGTAATTCTTTAATGTGGTGCATCAATCCCTTGGAAATCCCTCCTTAGCACAGCATGTTTCTGTTAGTGCTGGGCCATGCACTTCTAAGTTTTGGGAAGGGGCCTACAGCTATTTCAGCTTTTAATTAACAAGATAGCAATGGAGGGGGTCAGCACCTCGTCTGACAAGTGTAGGAGGGCTCAGGATCACCCATGACCCTTCCCAGGGATGAGCAATACTCCATAGCTTCAGAGTGTGAGAAGCTGAGCAGCAGGAGGGCTGGCACGCATCCTGATCAAGACAAACTCCAGAAATAGTGTTTGTTCACAAGGAGGAACCAAAATAGATCCTCAGTTGGATCCAGACCTGCCTTCGGCAGCTCAATCAAAAACAAAGCAGGTTTTAACTGAAACTTCCAGCTATTTTCATAGTTTTCCCCTCCCCATATAGTTCTTTTCCACATTTTCCACACTACCACACATGGGCACAAAAAACACCACCAGGCACTCTGCTCTCCTTTGACCTTCCCTCTGCATCCACTGGCTTCTCTTCTCAGCAACCCTTTTCCAGCCAAGGAGAATGTAAGCAGCGACACAGCACTTGCTAAAAGTGGCTTTACTTTGTCAGCAGATGAAAAAATAACTTTCTCTGAAGGTTTCTTGGAGTACTTTGTTACCCTTTGAGTGACCTGGGCTTCTCACAGAAAGCAGAAGTCCTAACTGACCAACAGAGAGAAGAGACAAGAAGGTCTCCTGGTAGCAGCTGAAAAGATAGAGGGTCCTAAAGGGAAACTGGATTGGACACTGAAAACCATGGACAAGACAGATGTGACCCAGACAAACCAGGATGGCATCTGCAGCCTGGAAGGGCAGTAGACATTTGGTCCTGCAAAGAAAGAATTTGGGGAAAGAGTCATAATTAGGGTTGCTGCCACTTTCTAGAAGCCAGAAAAAAGCACAAAGCCTGCATTGGGCACTGGCCATCACAGATGCACCTGTCACACTGGAGCACCTCCAGGCCCATTTTCCAGCTGGATTGAGCCTGGTGACTATCCAGAGAAGCTACCTGGGCAACACAGAGCCTGCCAGACCTTTCAGCAAGAGCTCACGTTGCACAGCAGCAAATCCTCCTCGCAGCTCAGGCAAAGGTTGTCTGTCCCCTAGGACAGATGAGGGCATGGAGAGGTTCCTGTCAGGAGGCTGCTCAAAGCTTGGGTGCAGAGTTTAGAAGAACAAGCTACTCCATGAAAGTAACCTGCAGTTAATGGCATGAAGCACCTCTGGAGCAGAAATTACAGACACCACTGTGACTGAACCATCACTGCTCTCTCTCCCATGCACGTTTCAGACGCAGCTTTGCCAACACACCATCTCCTCACCTCTGGAGTTCCTTTACTACCCTTCCCACACTTTCTTCCTGGCACTCCTTGCAGGGCTGAGAGCCCAGGCCAGGTGTCACATCCCCGCCATGGCCGCGGCCACGTGTGCCTGCACTGACAATTCAATCACGTCGCACTGATTTGTCATAAGTGATCACTGACTGGGACTAACGACGTTCCCATTGATTGCTCGGAACGGAACAATTGACAGTGACTGAAGGTCAGGCTGACACAGCCAAGATGAAACAGCAGCAAAACTAGGCAGGTTTGCTTCCCATAGATGTACTATAAATTACTGTGAAGGTGATTCATATGAGCTTACAATGAAGTCTGAGAGTATAATTGTCTTTCATTACTATGCAAATTATTCAAAAAACATCATCCAAGATCCAGTCCTATTGCTGATACACTGCTTTACCTTCTTTCTCCTCTGACAATTCACATCTGCAGCATACAGGAGTCAGATTATTATCTATACCATTATTAACTCCATTTACTTTTCAAGGTGGTAGTTGTGTGGGTTTTTTTTCTTAGAGAAGCTATTTTGACACACAATACTTGGAAACTGTGGAATTCAAAGCCAAAAGACAACAATTACTTCAACTTTCTTCACACACTTCCTAGGCAGTGTTTAAACTTTCCAAGTCTGATGGATAACTAATATAATTATACTAAACTTGGAAAGAAAGCAGATGGCATAAACCAGGCAAATGAGAGATGTACCAGAAATAGTTATCAGCTGAAAGAATAATGCACTGTTGGGTTTTTCAAGATGCTTTCTGAAATAGATTCACTGTCATGTATTACTTCCTTAAGAGCATGTTTAGCACCTACTGAATTACCCAAGAAGAAATCTCACATTTTACTCTCAACTACAGTAATGATTATTTTCTTTAAGAAACATACAGACATTTTAAGAATCAATACTGCAGATTATTTACCCAGCAGCAAATCACAGCGTGCCCTCTGCATAAGTCACTTCTGCAAATAAAGTTGTCACAACTGTCCATTAGAGCAGACAATGCTCCACATTAATCTTTCCCAGAGTAACATCCTTAGACCACGTGCAACTGCAGAACTCAAACACCACCAGTTGCCAAAGACCACCCTCAAAAAGGGCTCTGGGGAACGGACCAAAAATCAGAAGGAGGCACAAAACCAAAATCTCCTCCATCCAAAATGTGCTTCCCCCTCTTTAAACAAAGACAGGATCTAAAGTTTTGGTAAAATGAAATTTAAATCTCATACATAAATATTCAGAAAATATGTCACTGACCCATGCAGAGTCAGTAATACACCACATTTTGCCACCACATATTTTGAAGTGTGGCTTCTGTTAACTAAACCAGCTGTGAGAAACATCCATGATAATGAACTTCCCTTTACTTTCTCCACCTTATCATTCTATCTGCATTTTGAGAACTCAGCTGAGATTTTGTCAAAGGGGAATTCTTCATATAAATCCTTATTTTGACATGTTAAGACAAGGAAATTATACGGTTTCCAAAGACTCCCTTCCACCAGAGAGCTCCCTGCTTTCATCCCTTAAGGCTTGATGCACAAGGAGTGTCGTGGGACTGGGGAACTGCTGACCCTCGATGAGCACTGAGTGAACAGTGAAATGCCCGAAGGGAAGATCCCAAACATGAGAACAAACAATGAGTCAGAGCCCTCAGACAAGGATAAAGGTCTCTGAGCAGTCACCCAAGCCCAGCCCAGCCCAGTCTAGCACAGTGGGTGGCTCTGGCTGCAGGAGTTCCACCAGTCACGGCCAGCACATTGGCAGTGCTGACCACAAAAACACCATCAGCCTCTGACAGGTATTCCCCAGACAGGAGAGCACCCCATTCTTCAGATAATCTCTCTGTTGTGAGCAGCTATGGGAGATCACAGCACTGCTGGGTGGATTCTGCCAAGCTCCTGCCCCGCTCCATAAAACCCTTCAATACCATTGCACCAGGAACCTGCTGTCGGTGACCAAGCATGGTCTGCAAAACCCAGCACAGCATCTGTGCCTTCTGCTCATCTTCAAAACACTCTGGACATTTGAAGGGACAGGCACACCTCAGTGCTAAATGAGCTTTTGTTTATTAAAAGAATAGTTATTACTAGCACCTTAACTGCTAGAGGTTTTTAAAAAGCTTATCTAGTGCCCTAGGTTTTAGTTCCGAGTCAAGTCCGACCCACTGAAGCAAAAAAAACTTACTTCAATTAAAAGCTTTGCCACAGTAAGGACCATTGGTTTCAGTCCTGAATTATTTAAAGCTGAGAAACCACAGCTCAGGAGGGGTTTACAAAGCTTTTGAAAATATAAAAGTGGTAGATGAAACACCTTGCCCAGATCACTGCTCCTAAAGGTTGGACACACCCCCAAAACCACCAGTTCAAGGGAACCCTTTTGTTGTCAAGCCAAGGCAGGCAAACCAAACTTTTCCTCTAAAATATCAGCCAGCACCCACAAATTTTCCTGTAGCAACAGCATTTCCCATGGTATTTTAATGTGCTCATGCATGGCTGTGGATCGTCTCAGCCTTGCTGAGATTGCTTCAGGGGGAGCTACTGACATCTGATACCAAGGACAATTTCTGGAGCAAGGAAGATTGTTTTTTCCCCCCCGAGGACCTACATTACTTGCAGGAAGGAGTTGGCTTTGCAGGCTGGAAAGGCAGCATGCCAATGCTGCTGGGATGGGACAGCACATGGAGGTAACTTGTCGGTGCCCTCAGCTCCCCAGGGCTCACTCCCTGCTCAGGAACTCACACACGTGTCATTTGCCCTTGCTCAGTGACTCCTCTGACTCCGGGACACTCTTGTAACATTATTAATGCTTCGTAGTCATCAAAGCTTTTTTTAATCCAGCTTAGGTGTGAGATCTTGGGGCCAGGTGAATAGCAGGGTGGGGAAAAAAAACCACAGCCATGCATGCACTCTGCAGCAGGTCTTATCTTCTGCAGTTCAGGCTTCACTGGAGTGTGCAGTGGGATGGAATGAGCTCGGTCAGTATCTCAAAGGCCAAGGACTTGGTAAATCCCCAATGTGAGTGTGACCACTGTGAATAAGGCTGGCTGGCTGCCTCCCTGCCCCCCGAGCACAGCCACAGCTCCATGGGAACTCTGCTCACATACTCATCTCCAGCCAGATTTAGCTGCAATTTGCCTTTTTGCCACAGGTAGAAAGTTGCCTGTCTTGTACATTGCTGAGGAAGTCACAGACGTTAAAAACAGGGACCTGATTTCAACTCTGTCCATTATGCAAATGCAATTAAGGTACATTATCTTCATTTGGTTTAAAACCTTTAAAACACCTTGAGCAACCAGCCTAATTATACTTTCTTCATCATGTCTTAACTTTCAAACACTCTTTGCCTCAGTGCAAAAAAAACCCCAAAACTAAACAACAAGCAAAAACCCTTCTCATCAATATTTCTCAGATAAAGAGCAATAATCTTTTACGCTCATTTTGCCCATTTATTCCAAGGAACCGCTTTACAAATTGTGAAGCCAAGATCACTTTACCTACCTCTGGGATGGAATGTCACAACAGTTTAATCACACAGCAACGCCACGCAACATTTGGGGATCAGGCACGAAGAACAATACTAACTCTAATTGAAATTACTGGGGGAATTAAGGCATGCAGAACATAATTACTCATACTGGATTTTGGCCAGCGCAAATGGGAGCACAAGCCAGGACATGAGGTCCAGCCACCTAGTTCCTACCAGAAGTGCCATGAACACAAGTGGCAAGGTCCCAGAGTGTTGCATCCTCTAAAATATGGCCTTTCTAGAGAGAAAATAGCCATTGAACAAGCTCCAATTTTACTGTGGCTCTAATGCTGAGTAAAAATAGAAAAATCTTGCATCATCTACTAAACACAAACAAGATGCTCATAAAAATACAAGCTAAGTACTGACTTGGCAAACTTCAGCATGTTTAAGCACTCCACACCAAGCATTACACCAAATTCTGGACTAAGTCTAATGAACCTCTTTAAACAAACTTCCATGGCCCTCAAGAACATCAACATGACTCTATTGTGGAAATAAATCTGTTCCAGCAGGCTCAAACATCCCTCCAACCCTGCAACAGGGAAAGCAGAGCAGAACCCAGCATCTCATATGACTTTTATGTACTCAAACACCCCTAGGAATACATGTCACTTGTTTAGAAGGAGAGTGTTTCTCTCCTTATGTGGACAGGTACCAGCACCTTTACTGCAAGTCACCACTGTGTGTACAGGGATGTTCTTCAAGCAGCTCCTTTCCCGTTGTGTTTCCTGATAGGGCTCCCTTGTCCAAGCAGCCCATTACTGTGGGGCAGACACCCCATGGGTGTGTGCAGAGAAGCTCCTGCAGGAGCAAAAGGAGTCCAGGGAAGGCCCTGGAGCTGCACAGTTGGGACCCAGGGAACATTCCCCTCTTTGGCTCTTCCAGCACAGTTTATTGCAATCCCTCCACCAGCAACACCCCATCATTAATCAGCCTGCTCTGGTTTTAAGAGGCCAGCTCTAAAGTAGGAATGCGATTTTATCACAGGGATAATGTTTGTCTACTTTTGTAGATGTCCTTGGGATCTAAATCTAACAGGAGTGCTGAGCATTACTGTTATTAAAGCAACAAAACACGTCCTAGGAGCAGATACAAAGAGGGATTCTCAAAGCACAGAAAAGCATTAAAATAAGGTCACATTCCTTAGAGTCCCACAGGACCTGAAATACAGATGCTGTGAGTAGCGAGCAACTAATTAGTTCCAAGCAACTAATACATGGTGCAGTGCTAACACACAGATACACAAACACAGCCCCGTGTACACAGGCAGAGTTTGATTGTGTTTTTAAATATTTCATCTCGCAGGCCAATTATCAGAGGGGAACTGATACGTAAAATTGCCCAATTCTCAATTATGCTCTGCTCTCTCCAACTCATTTCCATTTTGACCATGGAGCTCTGTGAAGCCCTAAAACAAGACATCAGTTACAGTGAAATGAAATTCAATGATTGTGGGGGGTTTAATGCAAGAATAAAATCTCTGGCTGAATTCTCTGCTCTGAAGGATTAAAAAGCATATAAATAAAAAGTACTTTTTAGAGAATAACAGACCAGGAGGCAATTTTTGCTGATTTATATAAATCTTCAGAGAATCACAGAATGGGTCAGGTTGGAAGAAAGCATGGTGGGTCATCTGGTCCAACCTCCCTACTCAAGCAGGATCATCCCAGCCACAGGATGGCTCTTGAGTATTTTCAGGGAGGAGACTCCACAGCCTCTCTGGGCAACCTGTTCCACTGTGTGGTCACCTGCACAGGAAAGAAGTTCTTCCCCATGTTCAGGTGGGATTTCCTGGGCATCAGTTTCTGCCTGTTGCCTCTTGTCCTATGGTTCGGCACTCCCGAACAGAGCCTGGCCCATCCTTTGATACACTCCCTTCAGGTACTGATAGACATGGACAAGGTCTCCTCCCCATTCCACCTTCCTCCATGTGCAAATATCACCTGAATGCAGGTGGGAGACAGCCCAGCAGAGCTGGCCTTACACACCCTCCAGCTCAGGGACACTCCAGCCAGGAAAATCTCTGCCATGGGGTCACCTGGTGGACAAGACAGCTCAGAAACTGCAGGTAAGAGCCCCCTTAAAGCCCTGCTGTTTAAAAGGCTGTGAAATACAATGGTGTGAGCAGAACAACCCAGGTGAGTGCTGAGACCCTGCTGGCAGCAAAGGCAGCCAGGCTTCTCCTGCCCAGCCAGCATTGCCAAACACCTGACAGCTCCTGCCTTCCCCCTAAGCCCTCTGCCTCCTTCTCCCCCTCCTCACACCTCCTCTTTCACGCCTCTTTCCCCACCGCTCTGCTATGCCTGAGACAATTTCCCCTGCCCTGTGTCCTTCCCCAGTGGCCTTGTTATCTTCTTCCCACCCTCCTCCTCAAGGCTTGCTGCCTTCAGCCAGCCTTCCACTGGGAATCTGCACTTTGCACCCAGGAAAGGTGGGTAACATTTACAAAAGGATAGAAATAACTCCTGTGCTAAAGCTTTGTTGACTTGCAGTGGGATTTCAGATCCTTGTGGTTTTGGCTCCTTTTATTTTTTTGGTCTCCCCCTCTTTTTCCTCCCAATAGCATGACTTTCTAATGCTACTGGTTTAGTTACAGTGGAACAACATTGTATGGGATCAGCTATACATACCCTTGTATTGACACTATGGATTTCCACAGAGGACAAGATAAATCCCATATGGGCCAAGTTATGGACCTGATGTGCAGTGGGAGCTGCCATAACAGAGGGTAAAAAGAATGTGACCCATAAAGGACCATCACCCCAACATCTGCATTTACAGGAAATCACATCACTAAGCACTACATACTGGATAGAAGAGAAAATAGGGGGGTTTCCTCCCAGAATACTCCTACACCAGGGTTGGAAATGGATATATATATTAACATATATATCAACTGAGAAAATTTGTGGAAAACATCACATACATTTTTTGTTAAATACTGTGCAAGCCAACTACAATTTTCTAATTTTATATTATTCTAAGCCAAAAAGATTAAATTCCTCAAGAAAGCTATTGACAAAAGGATAAAGTGTGTGTCTTTAAAAAAACACACCAAAAATATCTATCCTTGTAACACAGGCAGAGTTCCTGCTTTCTGCCCCTTAAACATTTCTTCAAAGCTCTCACCAACCTTCAGCCCTTGAAAAAGGGAGTCACCCTCTCAACATTTCAAGATCTTCCCTGTTTTTTCTTTATCCTTTCTCTGCTCTTCATCTTCCCTTCCCCACGAAACCTTGACCACCACAGGTGTCCAAGGCAAACCCCAAATGCCACATGAGTCCTGCACATCCCCACCTAAACCCTGCATCTCCCAGCCCTGAGCAGCTCCTGCAGCACTAATAACACAGCAGCCAAGCTGGGGGGAAAGAACACCAGAAAGAGAAGAAATCCTCTCACAATTTAGAAAATTACAGGATCTTTCTTTTCTTTTTATGTGTGGGCTTTTTTTTTTTTAAGAGAACTGAAATTGTTCCAATGTAATGGAAAGTGACCTCTTCCAGGTGTATAATTTTCTGAAAACCACTTAAAACAATAGGCTTTTCTCTACTTCACAAAAGGTACTTATCCCATAATTGGCATGCAGGCATGGAGGAATTGCCAGCAGTAGAAGTTTTCTCAAATAAATTTGGTATGTCAGGTGCAACTGTGAATCTGTTGGATGATTATTATCTGCCTGTTTAGTGCTGACAGAGCCTGGGCCCAGAATCTGCACAGCAACAGCCTTAAAAAAGGAGGAAAATCTCATTTAGGAAAGGGCCAAAACTGAGAATCAAAATATCCAGCGTTCCCTCCTAGGGTTGCCTTAGACATTTATTCTCCTCTTTAAAAATGCAAGTCTCTGTTTCAGTATCTTATTTATTTATAATAAGAAACTGGTAATATTTAACACAGAGTAAGAGTAAAGAGGCTTGAGATGTAATGCATTATTGTGACCTTCAGCTGCAAGGAACTACAGAAAAACAACAAATTAACATTCTTTGCTGTACTCTCCTGCTTTCTGCTCCTGAGTAGTCTGAGCTTGTGTGCTTTACACAGAATTAAAGTTTATTCATACAAAAGAGCCCATAATGGAGAAAATCAAAGCTCCACTTAATAAAACTGACTTTGATATCACTATGTTTTCCTTCCATTAACCTTTCAATTGCCGTGGATATTCTGCCCCTGTGCATTCAGTCGTCCAGCAAAGTGGAAAATTGCTGGCAGGAGAAGATCGAAAGAGAAACCATCAGATGAGATAAAAAGCAAAGATTTATGAAAACCTGCTTCATAGCTCCTGCACTAGAGAACCATAAACTGAAAACTTTGCAAATTAGAGTGTCATTTACGGCCTTCAGTGTCCATGTCAGCAAAAACCATCATACCTGTGGAGTCAAAAGCTGGCAGATCATGCCCAGCATCAGAGATGACCACGTGAGACACAACACACTTCTGACAGAGCTGACACCGAGCAGAGTTTTTAACCTGATGCCTGTTATTGGAGTCACAGGTGGTAAAAAATAACAATCACAGAGATACAAAATCCTGAAGAGACTCTAATGCTCTTCTTGAGATTTATAGTTTTGCTCAGTGGCATTTGCTTTACTCTCCAGGTGCTGCTCAACGTCTCCTGCAACACAACCCCTCCAGTGGCAGCTCCACCTCTCTGGATGGCAATTGCAGTGCCAGCCAGGCTGCCAGCACAGAGCCAGCTCCGGTTCCAGCCCCAGCCAGGTGTACTTGCTCACTAACCCAAGCCAATAAACCCAGGCTGTACCTGCCCCCTCAGTGTGACCCAACCATGAGCAGTGGCTGCAGTGCTGTTTGCTCCCAGGGGAGATGGAGCATTCAGCAATGTGCTGGGCTCTTCAGGCTTGTTGCCTTCGCTGCTCGGGCTGCCCTTTAACATGCTCCATCTGGCAGATTGGTGGTGACACCCTTTCCCCCCTCCCTGCTGGTAGGCTTGTGACGGCCGGCTCTGGGATGCCCTTCCTCCCGTGGCTCGCCTGGAGCCAGCACAAGAGCAGCCTGCTCTTCCTTATTAATTTTCCAGTAGGGAAAAACATCTTGGGGCTCCCTTCTGAGTGCGTTCTGCTGCTCATGAGCTGGCTGCTGCCTCACACGAGAATTAACTGTGCATCTGTAAGGCTTTTTAAACAAGCTCCGGCCTCAGGTCTGCTCACATCCCTGCCTCCATTCCCTGCTCTTTCCAGGGACTGCAGGGGAGACAGTCTGGGTGGGGATGGGACATGCAATCAACCTATACCTGCACCCCTACCACCCCATCCTTCTGGGTTTATTTCCCACTGTTTGGGAAGGAATTTTTTTCTCCTTTCCTTTTAATTTACTTCCTAAATAAGCCATAGCCATCTCCCATTTTTCCTTCTTAGTGTCTCTCCAGGGTTTTCATGTTAGAGTTCATTGGCTCCATTTGCTTGTTTTCCATTAAGCAAGCAGTGCTGCATCACTCACCATTTTAGTATTCAGTCTCTTTATGATCCCTCTATAACAGTGAAATATTTTCCTTCCCGTTTTAGTGAAGACACCAAATCCTAGAAGGCTTTGCTGAACAAAGTGCAAGGAAGGAGCGAATGAAGAGTTCACCAAACCCTCACTAGCAAGCCCAGACTCCTCACATTCACCAGGTCCACTTGAACACAGAGTGAAAATGGATATGGAAAGACATCGAAACAGGCAAAAAAAAAAATCAACACAAATCTCTGGGACACAAAATGGGCAACCCCAGTGTGAGTTTGATTCCTCACCTGAGGTTGACACTTGGCAATTTCTCAAAATTACAAGGGGGAATAATTGTGAGTTTGCTGCAATTCTTTCTTCAGCCATAATAAAAGAGCTTTGGAAAACAGTCAAGAGCTGTGACAGGGTAGAAAAAGATGTTGTAAGGCCAATCCTCATCTTAGAGTGTACAAAATCATCACTGGTAATTTAGAAGGGCAACATGTTTGCTACTGAGACCACAGGAGACGTGAAGACCTGGCTGTCCAATATTTGGATTCAGAAAGCTGTTTCTGATATGAAGTGCCCTGGTGGTAACTAATGAAATAAAAATAAAACCTTCTCCTTCATCGTGTCAGAGCCAGCCCTGACCTTAATTTGCCACAGAGATCTTTGATGAGTATGAAAGTGTTTCCCTCCAATATCTTAGAAGGAGAGCACACTGCCTAATGAGCTGGAGGTCTCAAACCCACAGGCACCACGGTAATTACAAAGGGGTATTTAATTATCTAACCCTGGCATCTAAAGAATTAACAAACCTTGATAATGAAAGGTTTGAGGAAAGAAGAAATCGTCATCTAAGCCACAAAACACAGGGAAAAAATCACTACAGAGACAGATTTCAATACATTCATATCTGGTATTTCTAAAAGCTTACTGTGTACTAAAATGCCAGATGTTCACACATTATGGTTGTTATTACTGTTAACAGCATTAATTGGGAGAGAGAGGAAGTTAATCCAGTTTAATTCAGGAACCTAAGTAGAAAAATATGAGAAAACAAATGGAAGTCTGTAACAAAGATAGATAGCCAACATTTTGGCAACCTGCACATTTCACACCCTGCTGGCACAGTCATTCCAGAAGTGGCCAAACAAGAGAAATGTAAATGTCCCTCTCTGAGAACCATTTCATTTACATTTGTTCACCACACAGAACACCAAAATACACAAAATAAACCAATTCTTGATGTCCAGGGCCCTGCACAGCCCTTTGTCTGGCAATGAGAGCTCCATACACACCTCAGCACAGTTTCACTTGTGTTATTTATTTCCCTTGCAGAGAAACTTTTGCCTTGTCGGTGGCAAAGAAACCACTGGTTATTTGAATTTCAGCGCTCCGTCAAAAATAAAAGGCACCATCACACGCAGACCCCGTCTCCTTGCAAATGTATGCAAATGCGTGTGTCTAACAAAGCAATTTACATCTGCCCAGAGCCTCAAAGTGAGTGTATTTGCTTTGATCAAAGCTTAAAATGGGATTTATCTGTAGGGCATAAAAACAATGTTTGCCTTAAAGACAACAGCAGTGGCTTTAGATCGCTGCAATGAGGCTGCTGCATTAGTTGTGGCATCGCTGTTTGTAATGCTGCTAAGGGCCTGGGAGCATCTCCCTGTAATCCTCTGCAGCCAGAAGCTTACAGCTTGCCACTGAAGTGTCTCTCCAACTTACACTTAGCATGTAAGACGTTAATCTAAGCCCTTTATTTCCTCACCAAATTATTTTTAAAAACCCCCAAGCCCGTGTGTGTGTCTTCAGGAATTGCATTCCATCATTAACGCTGGCTGCAATTTTCACAAGAAGGAAACTGAGGTATCTTGAGATGTTTGGAACCAAGACCAAAAAGAACTGTTTTATCTGAAAAACACTAGTCTAAAAATAAAGGCCAGTAAACGTATGATGTACAAAAAGGGTGCCTGTGACATATTATTTGGTTCACTAAACCAGAAAAAGAGGAAACAGCAATAATATTAAGTAGCCCCTGGGATTTTTCCTTCAAATTCTGTCAGTAGAAAGAGATACAGATGATGGTAAGTGCATATTTTGAAGAAACACAGATAGGTGATACTTTGAAAACCAGTAATGGATATCTCCCAGAGACATTTTCTCATCACACAATGAGGAACCCTCCTGCAATGCCCAAGAAATTGAAAAAACACACCGTGTCTGCCAACTCACCCAAGAGACAAAATTCCAGGCACACCTCTCGGCCACCAAACACTTTGGGAAACGCAGGTCATGCTGCTCCAGGGAGTTCTGCAGGTCAACTGACAGGAGAGGTCACTTTTAACCCCAGGTCATGCCAGGAAGGTCATTAAAGAACTTTCCAGGCTGTTGCTGAAAGGATGTTTCCAGGTGTAAGTCATTACCTGAAGCTGCTGAGAGCAGCTCTAAAGCCAAGGGGGGTGGAAAACAAACCCCAATCAATAATTTGGTGCTGCCCATTACCCAGCTGCAAAGAGGAGCACAAGACTCTTCAGTGGCAGCTGTTTCTTTTTGTCCTCAGCACTGGAGGCTTATTTCATTCACCTGTGAGCGTCACAACACAAGGGGTGATGGTCCTCACCCAGGTAAACCTTCTGTCTGCCAGCAGTTACAAGCCCAGGGCAGAATTTGGTGCCATAAACATGAATCTGTTCATTTGCATTTCCTGCATCATCTGCATTTCACATGGTAAGGATGTTATTATGAACAGGGAGTCTCAGCCATTGCTTAGTTAACTCTGTGCAAGTGTTTCCCAGGCAGACAGACAGCAGAAGACTGCTCATAGGCATGGAGCAGTCATTGCATATTCATAAGTATCTCAACACACAATTAATTGCTGAGTGGTGGAAAAGCAGTAATGAATAGGAGAGATTTCTCCTTTGACACAGAACTAAACCCAGACAAAGCTCCCAAGGTGTGTGTTACATCACCAGTGAGTGTCCTCGGCTTCACACCTGCCACGCACTCCTCCTTGCATCACAAATCAAAAAGCTTTAGTCGCTTAATAAAAAGCAGAGATGGCGTGTCCTTTTTCATTTACTACTAACACAATCACATTAGATCTTGAACTAACTCATAATAAGCACAGATAAGCGTTGGAGCTTCTTTTTTTTTGATGTTGCCTTGGAGCAGTGGCAAAGTGCACAGTAATGGGCTGCCACATTATCCTCTTGCTTCCCACTTTGGCACTCCAGTAACAGCCATAACCCAGCAAAGACAAGCCTGCTGATGGCTTTGACACTTCCATTTTCACTTTCTCAGTTTTGAAGCTTCTCATCATTAAATTAAGTGTGCTCTGTAATTGTTGTAAAATCCCTGCCAGCCACGGAGCCAGGGAAAAGCACTCCAGTTTTGTATGGACCTTCTAAAGCCATTTAATTGGCACTTGATGGCCGGGCCAGATAAGCTTCTGTTGGACCAAGAACTGCATCCCAAAATGTGAAATCACAGCACCCTTCCTTCCAATCACATCTGGCCCAAGCTTTCTCAGGTTGCCATCTCTGAATTGCCTGCAAAGTTTAACAATCTCCCTGAATACACTGTCCAGCAACAGTGCCTCGATGTCAAGTTTCCCACTGTCCGAATCCTTTGTTATACTTAGGGCCCAGATTTAATCATATAGCTAGGAAATGTATTTGTATTGAATTTATATTGCTCCTAAATTAATGCATACAAGGAAAGATGTTAGCATCAAGATTTAGTACTTTTTAACCTTGAAGGTATGCCATATAATAGGTATTGATTTTATCTTTTTTTATTACACAGAAAAAATAATAAAATACGTCTGCTGGTGAACTGTTATACGACAGAATAAATGGTTAGCAGTGTATGTTATAAAACAGCACGGTGACACCACGTATGTTTGCTTTAAAAGCTTATTAGAAAAATCAATGATGATATACATCTTGGTTAGGCTCATTTTTTCTAATTAAAGAGACAGTGTCAAAAAGAGGTTTTCGGTAGTTCAAGCTGTAATTCTTAGTTCTCTTCATCATCTGTAATATTTCTTCTTACTGAGGAGGCCTTGCAAATAATATTACTCTATAAAATTGCGTTGGTTTCCACTCAAAAATAATTCTGGATGTGGCACGGAGGTCAATGCTGTTCTTTTATGTATGATCATCTTAACGTGCGATGCTGCAGATTAAATTGTCTGGTTTTGCTAAGCAGACTCCAAGGAGGAAACTCGGATCGCCTTTAAGTCAAAGAGAAATTTCCATTCGCCCCAACAGAGGCAGATCCTACACCCTGGAGGTACAAAAGCAGCTTCTCTCTCCTCCAAGAAAGCAAGGAGAAACCAAGGGGAATAACTCAGTGGAAAGCAACATAAAAGAGAGCTGGCAGGATCTCCTCTCTGAAGGGATCCTCCCGGCAAAGGGGAAAAATACCTTGGGAGAAATGCATTCCCATCTCCTTGGCAAGTGCAGGGAGTCACAGCACAGATTTATTTTTACCTTGTGTGATTAAGGTGCTATTCAGGCTTTTAGAAGAGGCTCTGGCACTCTGATGTGGCTCAGCTGGAACTCACAAACACCCCCGTGGTGCAGATGTACCTGTGGCCCCTTCCCTCAGTGCTCACAGCATTTTTAGCATCCAGCTTTTCCACACAGGGTTCATTTATATCCCTGGTGGTACTTTACCCATACATAACTTTTCCAAAAAGCCCTTCCTGTGCCTTAAATATCCTTGAGACATTTCTTTTGGTAGTCGCCCCTTTTAAGCTGGTTGGTCTTCCATCAAAATGAAATATATCAAAACTATTTTGTTATTCGCCCAGAAAATTCCCTTTCGGACACAATCATCTTTCTTTCCTGAATTCCACCTAATTTGTTAACCTGTTTCTATTATTGAACTACCTGTAGATAAATGCTATATTCCAAGGCAGGAAAAGGCTTTTTGCACCTCTCTGGTCTCCAGACAAAATGTCATTGGCATCATATAATGCCAACCAGAGTGACCTAAACAGACCTCTCAGATACGTCTGGATTTTTGGAGAGATCCAAATGGGAAAAAAGAAAGTGTGGTCCTACTTGTCTTTTATGAGACCTTGAGCCACAGACCAACAGACTCTTGCTAAAACATATTGCACACACATATTAATGCTCTTTTAAGAATATAATGATGATGTTCATAAAGGCAGTAAGTTATCAGACATAAATTTAATATATGAGGTCTGACTACAGCAGTATTTTATCTTTTTTCGAACAAAAGTGTACCTGGGGGGATACACAGAAGCGTCTTGCAAAAAACATGAAGGTATTTGCTTTCAGAGATACAAGAAATCTGTCTTTTTATCCTTGGCTGAGCCTCAACTACTTGATTTAACCTTTGCTAGCATGACAGTGTCAGTTCATATCCCATTTCCCCTTCCTCCATCTCCTAAATCTGAATGTTCTTCGAGGCAAAATTCACAAGTGTTGAGGGTTTGGAGAGTCTTGGGAATGGGAAGTGCTGTCACTGGGACTACAAGCCATGTTTCAGTGCTCAGTGCACTTTCTGAGAACTCACTTCCTCCTCCTGCTCTTAAATCTTTGTTGAGAAAAGATTGTGACTAGGAATGATGAAGTGTGTGAACTGAGGGGATTGTAGTGTCCTTAAAAGAAGAAAGAGAAAAAAATGGCACAGCATTCTTTGCAATGGTTATCAACAACAGCCATCCTTTGTGCCTGAGCACTCAGGAAAGCATAAAGTAACTGCAATACATCCCATCTCTATTGATTCAGAAAAGGAAGGTAATTGATTCACCCTCAGGATTTCCTTTAAAAGACACTGGGTAAGAATTATCTCTCCTATATCATATCACGAAACACACTAAGCAAAGCTACTTGAGATTTGTATACTGTCATCCATCACTGGAATCCCCGAGCTCTTTTCAAGTATCATTGAGAGTAGACACTCATATTTTTGGGGTCGTTGCAGGGTCTCCTCTCTCCCTCTTTCAGGGTAAAACCCTTCCCTTGTAATATTTGGATAAGGCTTGGCTTGGAGTGAAGGAGGGCTTGTTACTTTGCTGATTGAATTGAGTTCAAGGCTTAAAAAGGTGCAGCAAAGTGAGCACAGTAACCCTGAAGACTAAAAAACATCAGCCCCTTTGCCTCACTGCCCCCACCACGGTTTCTGCTTGCATCTTAATTTCAGGGCACCAAAACTTGCCCAAGGGTCAGATCCATGCTCTGTGTGTGGAACCCTGGGTCACACAAAGGCTTTTGCTCACCAAATGCACATCCAACACAATCATGATCATTTATACAAAGGACTCGATTTTTAAACCTCCTGAACTCTCCTTTTCTACAGATTTGTGTATTTTTAACACATCTTGGCATATTACCTGTAGATGTTTATTTCTGAAACACTGTCAGTTCTCCTGCTCTGTATTATAAAACAGTAATCCCAGAACAGGGATGCCTTGCTCCCAGCCACTGGCACTTGTAGCTACTCATAAAACCCACCAGGTACTCGGACAAAAATATTCTCTGATAACATTTGACAATTTGACCCGATGGAGTGAAACTTTATCTAAGGGACAAAGAATTGGAGAAATGAACAAAGAGCATGGAGAAAACTGTGGGGTTAGTCTATATGGACAAAGAATATGAAGAAAATGGGGGTTCTACTCTAAAAAATTCCTTGTCAGAGATTTTACTGAATGGCAGTGGTGGTAACAAATCACAAGAACCAAGGCCAGCAGCTCCAGCCTAAAATGCCTTCCCACAGTAAGAAAAACCCTTTCCAAGTCATTCTGTGCAGGACAGCAACCGATAGCCAAGAAACTGCCTTCCATATTAACGTGCAGCTTTTCTCCATGAGCCTCTTCCCTGCAAGATTTTAACTTTGAATTCCTGACAGGTTGGAAAAAAAGGAGAAGGGCTGAGCGCTCAGACTGGCAGATTGCCTGAACACACTCAGAGTGCCCGACTGGTCTCGTGTTGTCACCTGCTGCCACCTTCCCACGGGGGAGCAGATGTCCCAGCACAAATGGAGGGGGAACGTCACAGTCAGGTGAGCAGCCCAGAGCTGCTGTTTCTGAGGGATTAGAGCCTGCCCAAGCACCACTTTTGGAAGATACAGAGGTACCCTTCCCAAGGAGACAGAGGAACTATAAAGGTGGGCACACCACAGTCCTTTGGACCTTGTGGATGTGAGAACAAAGGGAAATACACTGAGAAGTCCATCTTCTTGGGGATGCCAAGCAACAGGACAAGAGGCAACAGGCAGAAACTCATGCCCAGGAAGTTTCATCTGGACATGAGGAAGAACTTCTTCACTGTACAATGACCAAGCACTGAACAGGCTGCCCAGAGAGGGTGTGGGGTCTCCCTCACTGGAGATATTCCAGAACCATCTGGACTCAACCCTGTGGCCTGTGCTCTGGGATGACCCTGCCTGAGCAGGCAGGGGGACCAGCTCACCCACTGTGGTCCCCTCCAACCTGACCCACCCTGTGATTCTGTGATACCATCCCAGACTTGCCTCCAGATGTAGCTCCAGCTGAGTGATGGGTGAGGAATATCTCAAGTACATCAGCTCCTTCTTCTTTCTGCAAATTGTCTGTGAACAACTCCTGCATGTCTTGACTTCATCCCAGCAGACAGTGAGTATTACCTGAGACCAGCCACTAAATACCTCCTGTGAACACTCCCTGCTCTGTGACAAGGTATTTGACTGTGTAAAGACCAAAGGGGAGCTGGTCACACATAAGTCACACAGTGTATCTGTTCCTTGCCTGGAAAAGACAAGCTCAGAGTCACATTTCCAGGGTGAACAGCCACAGCTACCCATCCCAAATGTTCCTTCTGGAAACATTTTTCAATCCTCCTATCTCAGGGCTAACCGCAGCCAGAAAACCCACTGGCTAATACATTTATAGATAATAAATATAAAAGGAAAATAAACAAGTAAAGCTGATTTACTGTCATATCTAAAAGAACATTTGTGCGAGCTTACACAGTCCTGGGAACCAAACCAAAGCCAGGCAGAGTGGCTGCCTTTGGAAAGCACACCTATGAGTGATTCCAGCTGCTAATCATGGACACAGGGACTTTAACCTCTTTCAGGCACCAGCACAGGAATGATGTGTAGCTAAAGAGCTTAGCCAGCTCCAGGTTTGGGGGGGGAGTGTGAGCAGCTACGGGAAAAACGTGATTATCCTAAATATGTTCTCCTCAAAACACACACACAGCAAATTCCTTCCTTCCCCTTGGACCTTGCAAGGAAGGAGAAAAATCCAGTATTTTCTGTAGAGCATCAGAACTCCTGCAAACCCTCATTAAAGGCCACAGAGAAACCATACATTTTAATGCCTGCAATGTGCTGATGCATTCCTCTTTATTACCTGGAAATAATAAAGGTGTTGTGCACATTATCTGCATGTAGGCTATCCCTGGCACTCTCCAGGCACGCCTCTTGGTAGGCAGGGATAGAATACCCAAGGTAAAATAAGACTTTTAAATCCACATGGAAATGCTGGCTGGAGATTGCCAGCAGTTTATATAATTCATTCCCCTGCCTTATGGATGATGCTTATCATTAATGAGCAAATATATTTGCCTGTAGACCAACACCCCAAACTCCTCCTGATGGCTGCAAAGGGCACGGAACAGGCCCTAAATTTGCTACTGCAAATATAAATCTGTCTTTGGTTGAGCTTAATCACACACACAGCCTAAAGCTTGGCTCTCAGGCAACATTTCCAGGCTAATCAAGAAGGCAGGAGAGTCCAAGCTCTAACAGTTCCTCACGGCAGAGATGCCATAAGGCTTCATAACTCACCTGACTCTGCACAGGTGAGAGCAGTGAGGGGGATCCTGGTGACTGCCCATCCGTGCTGCAAACAACAGCCTGCTTGGATGAGCCAAAACCGCATCAAGATTTTTTAAAAAGCCCACTGAATCTGGCTTTTCTATGTGTAAACATGATAAAGGGTGGGTGGACACTTCTGGAAAAGGGTGTTAGGAGCAGGGAAACTCTGTGCTCCAATTACCCTGCAGGGACAACGTGGCCCTAAGGGCAAATTTGCAGCTCTGAGCAAAGCCCAGTGACCCCAATAAACACACCCTGCCTGGCAAACCATCACACCTGCAAGAACAATTTGGGCATCTCATTACAAAAAAGATTTTGAAAAACACATATTCATTTTTTTTGTCTGAAAACAAAACACCTTTCCAGAATTGCTATGCCAGGCACGTATGTTCGCCCAGCTATTTTTAATCTTCCCTTACTGAAACTTAAACTCCAAGAAACAAACTATTAATTGTTTATCTTAAGCTCCTCAAAGGGCCTCATGGACCCTCCCTGTGTGTTCCAATAGGTTGTGCAAGGCACAAGGCTCAGCGAGTGCCCATCCCAGATCCTTCCAAACATCAGGAACATCAGGAATCCCCATATTTCCAGCCGCAAGGAGAGGAAGTGCAGAGTCCACAACAATTTTTAAGACAATGCATTTTCAATCCCATAAATAATGCACAGCAAACCTGCACTTTGCTTGCTACCTTGTGGGATTGCTGTGTTTGATACACACACGCTGAGGCTGCGGGGTCTGAGCCTGTCACCAAGGAGCAGCCTGGGATGGATAATGAGTCCAAGGAGAGGAAATTCCCAGCTACTTTTCTCTTAACATTAATGAGAATTACACAGCAAAGGTCTGACTCTAAACCAGCCTCCTGAAGATGGTTAGTCTTCATCAAGCTAGAGCAGAGACCTGCCAGTGCTGTGCAAACGCAGCCAGGAGGAAGCAAGACAAGAAAATCTTTAGAAAGGAATTTTGTATTAAAATGGCTAATCATTCCCAGGCTTGAGTGAAACACAGGAATCCCTTACTCAGAATTATTTCACCTCCCAGTGGAGCTGATGAAGGAAAGCAGAATTTCAATGCTTTGAAAGATTTTCTACTGCCAAGTGGAATGTAAAATCCATGACTTTGGGGTAATTTTGTCAGCTTTGAGATGCCGTGGCCAGGAGCTCTCCAACTGTTCGACAAAACACACATTAGTTCTCAGCGCTTTTTACCTCATTTTCTTCCCCTCTCTGCAATATTACACTGTGTGTTGGGACATCTGGTCCCACTGTGGGAAGGTGATGGAGTCTCCTCGCATGAGGCGAGGTGCATCAGGAAAGCTGCCAGCGAGGTCTGCTCTGCATCCCGGCTTTGGGAGCTGCAGGATGGGTTTGCTCCACGTGTCTCCCCTCCCCGAACGCGTTAGGTATGAAAAATGGCCACGTGTCACCTGCTGTTCTGTGCAATTAATCACCTGGCTGGAAAAGACGGGGTGCTGGTTGCTCTCCAAATGACACAAACGTGCAGCTGTTTAACTCCTTCAGACAAACAGGTCCCCTGGTTGAGAATGGCCTTCCCATTTGTAGCCAGCACAAATGAACACACGAAGGACACAGGTGGTGTGTCACCCAGAAAGTCACATGGAGCTGAAATGCACTGTGTGTCACTGTTCAGGAGACAACACCTCTGCTGAGGGGCTCCAGTTGTGATCCCCTTCCACAGAGCATGCTGGATGAACAGTCTCCTTCTCCTCTCATTGAAGTCTCCTTCTCATTGAAACAAAGGAGAGCGGAATCAGGTCTAGAACTTCTCTTCAGTCCAATCTCCCTGATTCTCAAGCATGACAGCTTGAACTGCTGACCCTGAACTGTTAATCAGGATTGTTTTGAGTCCAGACTATTGAAACTTTTACCATGGATGGAAATTTCCCATTCAGATCCCGCTTTGGAGGCACCCAGCCAGCACTCCAAGTCACACCTGAGTACACCCAAAGTTCACTAGTTGGTTCCACAGCTTTGTGATGCATCCAACTCTGAAATTACCAGCAGTTTGATACCAGAAACAAACACTGTCTGTTTGGCTACCAATTAGTCAACAATTATGAAAGGAGAAGAAAACAGAGGAAAACTTCTCTTCTCTGACAAGCTGTCACAAGGATACGAAGAGCACAAATAACGAGTAGCTCCTCCAGAGCACACGAGACAACACGACAGCTCGTTTCAAAGCATGATTCAAACCGTCTCGCAAAGGAGCAACCTATGAGTAGACAAGGATCGCTCTGCCAAGGAAACAAGAGGCATGGCAGAGTCCAAAAATCTTCACAGTCACAGCAGATCAGGTATTGGAGAGATGGTGAGAGAAGATGAAAAGAAACCCCAGTTTGCATCAACAGTGCTGTCCAACACTGCAGCTGCCACCAGCGAGACAAGGGGATTAACAGACGGGGCTTGGAAGTGTAAGAAAATGCTGGGATTTAAGCAGTTGTTCTGTGAACAGTAACAGTAAAAGGAATTACATTCCCTGCTAAATCCACTGTGGGTGAGTGGAGTTCAT
Source organism: Anabacerthia variegaticeps (assembly GCA_035583185.1). Lineage (NCBI taxonomy): Eukaryota > Metazoa > Chordata > Aves > Passeriformes > Furnariidae > Anabacerthia > Anabacerthia variegaticeps. The sequence continues at coordinate 3,678,719 of JAWWEW010000006.1, read as the reverse complement.
AAATTCCCTTCACCCCTTCAGCACACACTCCAAGACATCCCCACTCCACACTCAAAGGAGCACAGTGGTCATTAAAGCCAGTTCCCTGAAGAAGAGGCTGGAAGGAGCCACTCCTCTGCCTGAGAGCTCAGCAGCTGAGCAGCAGGAGCAGGGACACTGCTGGCATGTCTCCTCCTTTCCACCCTGAGGTCCCATGTACCACCAAAGCCAGCTCCTTCTTGGTGTCCTGCCAGCTGCGGCACTTCTTGTGGCACAGAGAGGAGAAAATACACAAAAAACAATGTGCCCCGTGGCAGCAACCATGAGAGTGGGCAGAGGGAACCCAAAGAGCCCAGGGTGTCCCACAAAGCCCAGAGGACAACAGCAAGTGCTGGTAGACCTTGTGTCCCACCTCGAGCTCCTCAGGAAGGCCCCAAAATGCAGGAGCATCCCAAGTGCACCGGCCGCATCCCTCCCAGGAACAACATCAGTGCCCTGCACAAGAGTTTGAACAAAACCAGGAAAATAGACCCCAAAAAGCCCACAATTGCAGAGCAGTGAATTCAGGCACATTGCAAGGAGGCGTTCGGGGACTTGGCAGCAGAGCAAGCCTGATTCAAGGTCCTGTGATAAAAGTGAAACGAGCTCACATCTCATGGCTGTACATGCAGTTTATGAGCTGACATATTATTTTACATGGTACACTCACTCCATCCCAGATGAGCACAGAGCAAATAAACCCTTGAAGGATTCCTGTGAACTGCACAAACACTGGAGTCAGACATTAGCAAGACACCAGCCCTCAGAAATGCAGATGGGGAATCACACACACACACACACCCCCCAGCTAAAACCCACAGCACTGAAATGCAGCCACCACGTACACACCTGCCACGTAGGCACACACACTACAAAACTATTTCATTGGTTTGGGGCTCAGCAGTTTGGGGATCAAACTCTTTCAGATCTCCCAGCTGCCTTGGCAAACTCCCAGGCTGATTAACAGGAGGCAATGAGCGCTGGAGGGAAGCCCCTGAAGCTCTAAGTGAAAATTGACTGCATTTTATGTAATAGGAAACAGTTTCATCTATTAATGTCCTGTAAAATACATTTAGTTTACAAAAGCTCAAATCCTTTTTTATCTTCCATAGATGGAAGACAAAGGCCTTGGTTAATCCAGGTGTTAAAACACTCTATAGCTGCCAATTAGGCAGCACAGGAAGAATACAGATGAAACAATCCATATCCCAGGTAATGATCTTCCACTGCGGTCAGGATGGAAAACAAACACCTTCTGGGAAGTCATCTGCTGGCAGACATTCAGGAGTTATTGCTGCCATTCAATCTGAGAAATAGTCAAAGAATTTCTAAGGGGAATCATCGAGCCCTGTTTCCTACCTGACCACCTTACGTCAATATTATTTTAATTCACACACCACACTTTGTAGTAAACTCTGTTCTGAAAGCAACCCTGATGTAACATAGAACTGCTGCCTTTGGGAGAATAGTGGGAATGATTTCTTACCAAAACATCATTTTTATATGACATTTCATAAGCAGCCAAATGCACAGCTAGAGAACTAGGCCCTCTGAATTTCCATCATTTTGGAGAACTTCAGTAGAGACTACTTTGAAGTTAATATAATATTGACTTTCCAGCACTGATGATTGAACTGCTGGGATACAGTAAATGATCCACTGTTAATATTTCACCTCTCTTCTGTACCTTTAATTTTTAAAGATACCCCCAGTTAAAGGATATGTGGTTGCAGAAGCAGGGACTGGGACTCATAAGGCTTGTGTTACATTCCTGATTGTGTTTTACATTCCTGCCCTATCCTGAAGTGGCTTTTTCTTCTGAGAGAACATTTCTGGCAAATTAATAATTCAGGGATGTTTTCATGGTGGTTCTTTCACCTTTATTTATTGCCCTGACTGGAAGAGACAAAATTTCCCTTTGGAGAATGAAGACTAAGAACATATCATTTAGAACAGCTGCCTTCAAAAAAAAAAGGATTTTCAAGTTTCACTATAAATTTTCTGCCTTAAGTTACCTTAAGATCTGCTGGTAATCTCTCTGCAGTATTTAGAGTTTATATTTTAAAAAGTCATAATGGTAGAAAATGTCAGGATCACAGGTAAATAAGGTTTTACAAAGTATCACATAAGTGAAATAAAGACCTATTACTTCTCATTTCATATTTACTTCTGTTTCTGTGCTTCCACAGAGGAGTTGCTGCACAGCAGCTCTGGGGAAGGTCAGGCACTGGCAGCAAAGGTCCAAGGCAAGAGAAGGTGGGAACTCACATCATCTCCAAACCTGAAGCACAAGACCCTTCAGTGCACACCTCTCTCTGGCAGCCCTGAAATGTTTTGCTGCATCTGCACCAGAAGCCCTTTCTCATCCCCTCAGTAAAAGACAAAATAAAAACAAACCATAAGAAATGAAAAAGAAGTTTCTCATGGAGATGAACAAACAGAGACTTTCACAGAGTGACTGTTCAGTCACAGAACTGCAAAATTGTTTGGGAGGGAAGGGACCTTAAAGACCATCTCGTTCCACCCCCTGCCATGGGCAGGGACACCTTCACTGTCCCAGGTTGCTCCAGGCTTTATCCAACCTGTCCTTGGACACTTTCAGGGATCCAGGGGCAGCCACAGCTTCTCTGGGCACCCTGTGCCAGGGCCTGCCCACCCTCTCAGGGAAGATTTTCTTCCTCTGAAAATGTACAGGCTTTCCAAAATTCTGTTTTGAACTGAAAAGAAAACTTTTACAATCCTAAGTTTCTATGGTTTTATTCACACATTTTGCCAGCTCAGAGTCCCCTTTCTCTGTGTGAAGCTGGAGACATCATTAATCCAAAAGCAGCTAAGCATTCTGACCAGAGACAACTTCAAATTGAGACAGCACTGGCTGTCAAAGAAATCTTCCCTATGAAATAAACCTCCTGAGACCCCATTAATGTAGACATCAACTTCAGCAAGTTCAGTAAGACTTTGTTTCTTGAAAACATCCCATCATTAGAAAGCTGGACCACCTGCACCTCCTTCTGCCTCCAAAGCTCTGCTCAGAATCAGCACAGGCAGCAAATTAAAGCAGTTTAATAAAGTGAACTTTTACCCTGAATGAAGTGGAAGAGTTTCTGTGAAACCTTTCAGGGAGAACACTGCAATTCAAGGTTATATCCTTAAGTTACCTCAAATAACTTGTGGCAAGAGCCAGCATAAAACTTTTAAAGTATGAAAAAAAGGAGACATTATCATAGTACTAGAGAAATTCAGCACAACACGAAGGTGGAAACACTGGGATGGGTGATTTGTAGCATTTTTATACCAGTGTTTGTCACCAACACCCTACTTAAAATAGCCCATTCTGGCAATAGTGCTGCTACCAGAATTCACCTCTTAGTGTCAGGAGACAAAACAAGTTGATAGTGGCTACAGATATTTATTGTTTTTAATGTACAACAACACATGTGTGTATGATATGTGAAGGAAAGGAGCAAGACCCTGAACACCCGAGCAGGTCCCTAAGGTTTAGTGCAGTGCCCCACTAAGCTGCTGTGACCTGAAACGGCCCCTTGCAATGGACCAGAAAGTGTGTCACTTCAGTGGGCCACTTCTGTTTTTAGGCCTCTTCTGAGACTGCTGGTGAGCACAGCAATTAGTGACACCTTTTCTGGGAGGTTTGAGGGGAGGGACATCCTTGCATGGGGATGGGGAGTGGTGCCAGCACCATGAGAGCAGCCAGTCAGATCTGACCTGGATCCATGGAACCTAAATGTTCCTCCTCCACCTGAGGCTTTCTCCATCTTTCCTTCCTTCCAAAGATCTTTCCTGGTGGATCATGTGTTGGTCCACAGTCCAGGCCAGAGGTGTGGCTATTCCCACTACACAGAACAGTAGACATCTCCCAGTATCCCCATAAATAAAGTGCCCATCTAAGCTCCAGGGGGATTTAGTTAACTCATTGGATATTTTTAAAAATACCTGCCCCATGAACATGTTATTCTGTAAAATGTGGTCCCAAGTAACTTCATTATCTCAAATACTTCATTTCCCAGCACCAGAGTTCCCTCCCTGCAGCATTTTGCCTTTTGGGATCAACCAAACACCCCAGGAAAAACACAGCACAGCACATCTCCATGACTGAGTCTGCAGCAAGGTCACCATACAAATTATCATATTCCAGTATGAAATATTCAAAACCAGGCAGCACAACCTCATCCTAAAGACTTCTGAGTTTCCTGGGGTCATCCTCTCCCATAAACTTTATTGCACATAAAGGTGCAATTCAGGGAAGAGTCTCTACATAAGTAAAACAAATAAATTATTCTTCTCTTCTAGAGAGATCCAGGACTGTAAACACCAGGCTGTCACAACTGATTTCCATTGTCAAAGTTATCAGGGCAGGTAGCTCATAATGTAGGTGCTTTTGTGACACCTGATTAAGGCTGGTGTCATCACAGTTTTATGGACTACTTAAATGTGGCAATTTCCATTAAGTGTTTTTAAAAAAGCAATTAACAGTTTTAACAAGAGTTCACTAGTTCAAATCATTTCAGCATTGACTGGTAGATTGTCCTCCTGGGTCCCACGCTTGACATTTGCAATCTCTTAGCCTCTCACAAGTAGCATTTTGGCAGAGTAGGGGGGCAATTATGAACATCACTTGATACAGCAAATATCCCTCTTTTTAGAGGAAATGACAGACTAACAGCAAACCGAGGCACCATCAATGAGTAATTAATAAAACTTGCAAACAATGCTACCAGGGCCAGTTTCTGCTAAAGGATTTGCTCTCCCATCCAGCAGGAAAGCAAATCCATCTGCAACAGCCCACCAAGTAAAGACAGAGAGGCAGCTGGGTGGGAAGGAGAGCTTGAGGAAGACAGGTCACACCTAAACTGGAAAACCAAAAATCAGTAAAAATTACAGTCTGCAGAATTGGTGGGACAAAGATCAGATTGGAGCAGGGTCCTAAACTGTGTGGGGAGCACCACGAAGGTGTCAGCCTGACCATTGGGAAGGCATACCAGAAATCAATAAGAAAACAAAGGCTCCTTAGTTGTCAATTATTTTAACAATCCTGTGGCTAACAAAACTTGTTCTGTTGGTGTCTCATTGCCCAATTGCCTCAATGTCTGTTGTGGTGTCTGAGTGCAGCAGGGCAGCGGTTTGGGACAGGGACCAAATAATTCCAGGTTTGAGTCTGCCGTGCCTTCATGTGAAACCCACTGTGCTCCACTGGCACACAGCACCTCTTTACCAAGTGCAGAAAAGGTGGTCCTGTGAAAACCACCCCAGTGACACTCCAGAGCACTCTGTCCAAAAAACAGCTTTCTGCTGGCAAATCTAAACACTGCCACTGCAGACACAGAAGGGAAGGAGGACCAGGATAACCCCTTTGTGGCAGGGCTACACCTACACAGGGAGTTTCAGGTTGTTCCTCTGGAGCTCCAGATGTGACATCCTCCAAATTCTTCCCCAGTGCTGCCCCTGAACTTTCAAAAGGCATTCCAAACCCAAGGCCAGAGACACAGGGCAACTCCCAAAGAGCAACAGACTTCATTCAAGCCAGCAATCCTCTCTCATGACTTCACTCTTCCTTTTAAAACGCCCCCTTTTTAAGGGTAGTTCTAACACATTTATTCACTGATTTTGCAGTGATTTCTTTCAGGAAACAGCATGGCAACAATCTGCTTTCCTGTCCCCTCCTGCTCAGGTATCACAGCCAGGAAGTCCCTGCACGGAGGACTCGTATCTTTGTGCTTCTCCCAAGGGCACGGCAATTCCAGACAAACGCAAAGGAACAGTTGCTTTTTTACAATACCCATTTTGGCAGTTCTCTCTCAAACCAGCATTTCTTTCTTAAATTAGCATATTTCATGGAAACTACATACAGACAATGATGTTTCCCTGTGACAAACGTGGAGCAGGGAGAACAGGCACTGCCAGAGGGTTGGGGCAGGGCTGTTCTCCTGCACCTGGCTTTCCCTGTCGTGGGGCAGCAGGGTAAGCTCAGCAAAGCAGCCCAGCTGCAGGTCTGAGATCCCTGCTCTGTCCACACCAGCCTCTCCTTAACTAAAAAAACCCATCCCTCAGCTCATTTCACTGCTGTTGTATTTTGGGCAAATTGCACTCCTGCTCAGCTTTAACTAGTACTGTCCGTTCCTAGAAAATCTGGGCATAAATAGTTCACAAGGCTCAGTCTTCAGTAAAATGTCTCCCCCCAAAAAATCACCAATAAATCATGCCCAAGTCAGTTGTTCTGGTTTCATCTATTTTTTCCATCCCAGACACAACTAAAAGCACATAAGGACGTGGCTGTCCCATGCTCTTTTGGGGAAAGCTGTTACACTGGTAGGACAGACACAGGATTTGACTGAAAGATAACAGCAGTCCACAAGTAAGAACAGTTTTTACTATATAATATTAAAGCAACATATTATCTATTTTGCTTCTTAATTGAGACTTCTTTATATAAATTAAAACAGGCTTTCCTAAGCTATCATGTATGCTCACAGAAGTACTAGGAGCACTTTTAATTAAGCCATGAAAAGGAATTTGTTTTCAAGGATGAGGTGGTTTCATCATACTCATTATGGCCTATTCTTAACAGGGGATCTTACAAGAAGCTCTCATTAAACAGCTGTTTGAAATGAGAGCAGGTTGATTCATGCCAGCTCCTCTTACCATTGCAACATCATACTTACAGCTTAAAACAATTAAAGCTCTACAGTGACCATGGATTTTCTTTATGTTCCTCTTCATGGATAAAATTTACTCACAAAATCTCTGACTGCTATTGAAATGAACAATTCAATTAACTGAGAGTCCAAGGACAGCTTACTTGGTTTTGGGTTTCTTCCATCCCAAATCTTTAGAATCCCAGTTCTTCCCTGTGAGGGTGGGCAGGCCCTGGCACAGGTTGCCCAGGGAAGCTGTGGCTGCCCCATCCCTGGAAATGTCCAAGGCCAGTTTGGATAAAGCCTTGAACAACCTGGACTAGTGGAAGGTGTCCCTGCCCATGGCAGGGGATGGCACTGGATGAACTTTAAGGTCCCTTCCAGCCCAAACCATTCTGCAATCTTAAAGCCAGTGGGGTCTGTAGATAAAGAAGCCATGTCTGGAAAGAGCTCTGGAAGTGTCACTCAAACAGCTCAATCTTTCTCACTTTTTCAGTCCCTGCCTAGGAGCTGCCCACATCAGTGCCTGGTGCAGGGCTGAGCTCTGCCCTCCCTTGTACCCAGAGGAAACAGGGAGCAGAAGCTTGGAGGGCTCCTCAGCCAGGAGCATCCAGGGATTCTGCTGTGCACAAGTCTCATTCAGTACAGCATGGCTGGCTCTGACATGGAACATCACATCCACTTTACTGAAACACAGAGAGTGCCACAGTCTGGGCAAGTACAAAGGAATGTAAGTGCCAGCCCTTCAGCAGAAAACCCTCCTTCTTCTGGGAAAGTCTGAAATCCAACCCCAATTAAGAGAGCTTTGTCAATGGAACTAAAGCAGCTCCTGTCCTGCAGCTGATAGAAGCACCACACAGCGTTCCTTGGGATCAGCATGAAGTGACTTCCCCTATTCTTTGAGGAGAAACTCCATCGGGATTCCTCTCCTTAAAATATTTGTCACCGTGTGACACATTTCCAGGACAAGCCCAGAGGCTGCAGAGACTGTGCCAGAAAGAAAGGGAGCAGCTGAGCAGTTACAGGGAGAGTATCCAGCTCTAGGGTAGCTCACACACAGCACTGCACACTTAAAGACAGTTAAAGGCAATAACAAGGCTTATCCTGATACAGAGAGGTGAAAATCAGACACAGAAAAAGAATTTGTTTGAAGTCACTCGGGAACTCCAGGACTGCGCTGAAAAATAAAGCCTAAACCCTCAAAGAAAACAGAAAATGAAATACTATTCAAAATTCCCTCAAAAACTCTTTGACCTCATTAAAAAAATTCAGTCAGTGAAACCTCTTAAAATCCTGGACTCCATCCTAAAAGGCAGTTAAAAGGAAAAGCCACCGTGGGCACAAGTTTAATTGCAGAGATGAATGAGGGAAGTTCTCATCTCTCAGTGGTAAACCTTTTAGTATTTATGACATTGAAATCACACTGCATAAACAAAGGAAAAGTTAGAAAAGGATTGGCTTCATAAATAACAGCCCATTGCTGTGCCAGCCTGATTACCTCATGTCTGCTTTCACACAGGCACCACCTCTGGCAGAGCAGCCTGCAGTGCAAGGGGGGAAAATCAACTTGGCCAAAAAAAAAACACCAAATAAAAACACCATTTTCACTGGAAAATTGTTCCATAACATATGATACCCTATTGTGAAACTTTGAGAAGTGACAAGAGGTTAAAGGACATCCCTGTGGATGTGTGAGCCAGAGACACCTGTGGTGGCACAGTGCAGGTGGCTGCTGGAGGTTGTGTGGAATGGTGGAGTGAAGCTGCTGACGTGTCCATGGGCTCTCTTTGCTCTGAGGATGCCTGTGGAGATGGTAGAGTGAAGGAAGTGACTCTGACAAAGGAATTACTCGACCCATGTGGCCAATTCTGGCAGTTTTGCCCCCTGCCCTGTTGGTGCTGAGCCCTAACCTGAGGCACAAGCTCACATGCACCTTGCTAAGGCACCTGTGTGATCCCTCCTCTTGCACTCCACCTACGAAAATCCCAAAGGTTACAGTTGTCCATGGAAAACACCAGACAAGCTGCACTTGCACAGGAATATTCAGTACCAAGTCTGCTCCTGAACAAACTGCTCTCAAGCCAAAGAGTTTTAGTTACAAGTGTGCTTATGTTGCAGAAATAATGACATCATTTTTGAAGGGAATAAATAAGCAGAGACTAAGCTAGGTTGGGAAGGGGCAGGGAAGAGAGAACAGGTCAGCAGGCAGCAGGGTATAGAGCAGAAGAAAGATAAAGTATACAGAAATTCTCTGATTCATCTTACTGAATAGTCTTATTGAATTAAGGCCAATAAATAGATTAAATTACACCAGGCACAATTTAATTAGCGAAGTATGAGAAATAAAATGAATAAATACAATTGCTGGAATTATCTGCAGACATCTGTATTGCTTCACACAGGCATGGACACTGAGGCCAGCTGAAGGCACAGGCACAAAGGGAATTTGGTCTGGCTGGATGCTCCCAGCAGAAACCTGGAGCCAGCTGGGCTCTGAGCACCCAGTGAAGTGCAGATGTATGTTTGTCAAGAGCAGTTCATGGCCCCACTGCCAAAGAGCCAGCAGATAAACAGTGACCAAGCCATGCTGTCCCCAGTGGTTGATGCAGACATTAAGAACACAGAAGAATAGGATGAGTCCCAGGCACTGTCTTGTCCCAGGACCTGCCAGTGCACTTGTTGACATCAGAAGTTGGGCATTTCCATGGCTGTGCGGTCAACTCACCAAGGGTCAGGCTGTTCACCATCTCCTGGCCACTCCCTGAGGGTCAGGCTTCCAGGAACCCCAGTGCTCCCATGACTGCCTTACACTGGAGCTCCTTAGGAATACACAGCTTTCCAAAAGGATCAGGGCAACATCTTCTGTGTACACAGAGCCTGCAATGATTGTTCCAAACGGGCCCTTGGGCATTGCTAAGGTAAAGTGCTTATAAAGGTAACAGTTGTTCCAACATGGGCCTGGGAGAGCAAGCACAGCATCCTGCAAGTGTGAAGCAGCTAAATGAGGGAATAGAGGTGCTCCCAGAACCCACATCCAGCTATTCAACTGAAAGGGAGGAGGTGTTGTTCCAAATAAATTAGTGGAACTAATTAGGCAGCAAGCAGGAATCACACTAAACTACCATGTTACACAGTAAATAAACTCTGCCTTAAGTGCCCCCAGAGAAACTCAATAGAGGTGTCACTTCTCTTAATAGAGGAGAGGAGGGTTCCCAGTCTTCAGTTACCCTGCTGCTTTTTAGGCCTCTTCTCTGGCTTTTAAAATCTGGAGTGGAAGCTTGGAGGTTGATCCATGGTGTGACCCAGGATTCAGTCCTACAGCTCTGCTCACCCATGGGGAGGCTGATCCATGGTGTGACCCAGGGTTCAGTCCTAAAGCTCTGCTCACCCATGGGGACAGAAATTACTGCTCCAACAGTCTGAACAAGCATCCTCATCCCAGACCAAAACATCTGGGAGTGTTCTCTCTAGCAAGAAGGTTGCAATGGGTTTCCCTGCAAGGGATTAACCAAAGTGGACTCCAGGGCTGTGGCAGCTCATCCCAAGGCAGGAGGGAAGCTGGATCCTGCAGCCCCAGCCCCACTGCAGACCTGCTGCAACTGAGCCAACCTGCCTGTGCCTGCTGCAGTCCATAGAATGGGCACCACCCAGGACAGAGGCATTTGAGCTGACCCAGTTAAAATGTTTTTATCTGACCTGTCACTGCATCAGAAGGATTTGCAAAATCTTTCCACATTCAGCCCTCCCTGAATACATCACGGCCAAAACACCAACATACATTATTGTCACCTCATTAATCCCAGTGTTAAACCCAGCCATAGGTCACCCAATTTGGTTTTATTTGACTTTGAATCTTCCACGTGTGCTGGGTTAAACTGCACAGCTCTGGTGCTAAACCACGTCAGACACTGTTGCTGTGCCCTTGCTGTAAGGTGAGGAAATTCAGAACTCCATTTAATTGCATGGCCCTTTATATTTTGACTTGCCAACAGCCAAGCCAAGTGTCATATAATGAGCTGCATGAACCAGCAAGACAGAAGAGATGAATTTCTTTAAGCACAGTGCAGAAATCATGTGAGAAATTATTTTCCTGGTTGCTTGATGACCCGTAGCTGTAGAGCTAATAACCATATTGATGACCGCGGGGGGAAAAAACCCTCAAAAAACCTATCCTATCCTAAATTCTAACTTTCAACTTGCACCATTTTCCGTAAGATTATGAAGTGTTTATTATCCAAATGCTGATCTACAAGTGGAAAACATTCAGTCTAATGAGTACGTGTGTGTTTGCTGGAGTCCCCAGGAGGTTTCTCCAAATGAGGTGTTCACTTCAATGAGCCCAACATGGTAATTAATAAACTCACTAAACAGGCTCGGCTGCTGAAGGGGAACAGGATTGAAGGAAGCCCTGCCACTGTGGAAGAGGTTTTTTTCAAAATACTGTGAAGAGCACACAGAAGGAAAGACATTCTGAGAAGGGAACTGAAGGCAGCTCCAGTGGAAGAGGGGTCAACAAACCAGAGCTTTTGTGGGTGGACAGAGAGATCCCAGCTGTGCACCACGGCATCCAAACCTGCACACCATCTCATGGACAGCCTGGGAGGGTCTGTGCTTAATCCTTATTTGAAAAGGTTACATCACTGCTTATTGTATTTTGCCTGCTGTGAAGTTACGATGCCTCCCCATGAATTGTATTAAACTGATTTTTGTGTCTATTTAATATGGAGGTTTCTTCCTGGCTTTGTCAATAAATTGGATTCCTAAATTATACATAGCATTATTAAGCCTCCCAGTCAATTATTAAAAAAATACTTCAGTGATAACTATCAAAATTTTATTTGGTACTAAAAAGACATTAACACATCATTGCTGGAGGAGTGATTTTGATTTGCTGGTTTTCCATTATGAGGCACTGACCACGATACTGCTCACAGTATGACTTAATTCATTTCCACTTTGCAAAGGGAAACAATATTGCAAAATGACTGCAGATCTCAATACCCACAAGTTCTGCTTTTGTACACAGGCCTGCAAAAATGGGAGTACCTGTCTGCTTTGATGGCTTTTCCCTGCAAAGTCTCAGCTCTACCTGATCCAAGCCCTGCCTCCTGTGACAGCCAGTGCTGCTGGGTGGTGGTTCTTGTTCTCCACCCTGAAAGACTGCTCTGACGTCCCCGCTCTCAAATATTGCCGTCGATCGCGATTCCACAATAAGGAGCTTTTATGAAGCCTGTAAAACCCATGAGTGAAGAAATGTTTCTCACCCAGCTACGAAGATCAGTTGATGATGATGCATTTTCACCCTTTCCTCTTTCAGCAAGTCATGTGTGAAAGCAAACAGAATGTGCAAGGGGACAGCAGCTCTTTTGGGCGTGTGTTGTGTGTGACACACACGGCACGTCTCGGCAGCGACAACGTGTGACACCATGTCACACCCTGACTTTTCAAAGCAACCACAGGGAGTTTGGACAAGCCTTTAATTCACTGAGCTGCTGGCCATACAGGATGGCTCCAAACTGCTCCAAGTCTCCTAACTGCTGTGTAATGCTGAAAGAGGGAGCGCACGTGGTAAACACAGCCCACGCAGCAGAGGGGGAAGCAGACACCGTGACATGTGCGGTTCTGTAAAAGTTGTCCATGAGGCTCTCGCTGAAGACACAATGCTGCCCCAACAGCAGTACTGGGAAGGGATGCCAAAGCTGTCAATTCCAAAACTTTGCCCTCCCAAAAATCAAAAAAGCCCACAAACAACAACCAAATGTTGCTGCTATCGAATGATAACTTTAAAGTTAGGAGAGTACAAAAATGGGGAAAATTAATCCCTGTACAAAGCCACGAGTTGACCTTCATCATAAATAGGGAAAACTCCTCTCTGTCATGATTTGCAGGGCAGAGCCCACAGGGCAGGGCAGTGGCCACTCCTGGGTTTTAGCCAAGTCTCTGTCCTGGACCGTCCCCATCAGCACAGGCTGGAAATGATGGATGGAGCAGACAGCATACGGCTTGATTTCCTGGAGAGCAGGTTGTGTTGCAAAGCTGGCACTTCAGCCAAATCTCGCCGTGAATCTGTCAATGGACGGCATTTGACGAGGAGGTCACTGAAGGAGCAGGAAGGGACGTGAGGCACGGAGATGGAAGAGAGGAGAGTCTCCCCCTTCCCAGCACAAACGCCCTTTGCAAAACCCTGCTCTGGATGTGCTCGGGAATTCTCGCACAGCAACTGCCCAGGGGGCAGAGAACCCACAGTGTGGAACCAGCCCAAGCTCGACCCTGAGGAAGGAGCTCTCTCCATCAGTCTCTCTGTATTAGGAGCTGCACACTAAATACTCCCTGCTAAATACCTGCAATCACTTTGGCAGGGCCATGTCACTGCCAGCCCCCCCACAAAAGCCTATTTTCAAGCAAGCCATAGGTCATTTCGGTCCCATCTAAGCCAGGACAGAGGATAAGGAAAGGCCAGAAATGACACATTTTTAATCCTATATCAGGCACAAGGCAGCAGCACTTCAGAAGTTGCCAAACAGAGGGCAGGAGCCTGAGGAGAGGTGGCCAAGAGGAGCTGCAGAAGCACATTCTTGTCAGAAGCTGGTTTTAATCCTAAAACCAGCCGAGGGTTTACGGGTCAATCCGTATTGCAGGAGCTCTCCTGTTCATGACTCATCCTCTTCAGGCAAATGGATCAAGGACACGCTGTCCAGCAACACGTGGGCACACTGGCAGTCATTAATGAAAAATAAGGTGAGAAGAACTAAGGAAAAGGCAGAACGGACTTGAAAAAGCACAAAAGGGGCAAAACTGAATCACCAGGTCAGGAGAGAACGCAGTGTACCTGAGTGCAGTTGTCCTCAGAAGGACTGGAGCACTCCACAGTGCCCACACCCACTGGAGACAGCTCCCACACCTCTGGGATGCACAAGCTGCAAGAGCAGCTCAGGAACCCACCATCAGAAAATGGCCCAGGAGAAATTTTGGAATTCTCCTCACTGGTGGAGTCTATGAACTTAGCGGGATGCTGGGGAACATCTTTGCTTTCCTGACACTCTTCTCAATTGGGAAAACACTTCTCTTTGCTGCAATATGCTGAAAATCTTCACTGTGCTTGGGCCCCAGACTTCACAATCAGCTCTCACCCCTAAAATTCCCAGCCAGCTCCCCAAGGAGGGGGGAGGAGATGCATGGACACAAAGCTATGGATTTCTTCTGGTTTTGAAGGAATGTGCTGAGAAACTGCATCCATGCAAGGAAGAGAGTTTTGGATCCTCTCTATTATACACCAAAGCAACATTCCTGGTGACAAAGCACCAACTTTGTGCAGTTACTGAGGGAGCTGCCAAACAGGAATTTGGAGAAATGCTGCAGCATCCCAAAGAGCCTGACAATCTGATCCCTGTGTGTTATTGGTGCTTGCTCCCCTGGCTTCATCTCCATCCTCATCCCAAATTTCTGTGACTATCCTGACCCTTAACCTGTTTCCTCTATATACTTTTTAAACTATTCCCTTAACCACACACACACAATCCCCGTGACATATATAATAAAAAACCAGCTCATAAAAACAGGGAAATAAAATTGAATGCTGAACTCTTGACATTTGCTATCCATTACTGTGTTTGTACTCACTGTCTTCTCCCACTGCTCATTATCATTTGTCTCCATATCGGCCCTCGTGGTTTTTTAATCCAATTCTCACAGTATTTGATACTTTATATAATCACATACTTTGAAAAGCTGGACAATCTCAGCTTTAGTCAAAGTGATTTCCTGCCTTCTGGGTTTTAAAAGAGGGGTGCACAGAAAGCAGAGAATATACTGAATACAGAGGGGCTGAAATGACACAGTGAGAAAACTAGACCAAAAAACTAAAGGGAAAGAGAAAACATTTCATTTTAATGAAGTCAACTTTCTAAGCCAATCTCATGAGGAAAGAGGCATTAAGAGTGACCTACACGGCCCCTGGAGCTATAAAGGGACTGGTGTAGATGAACACTAATGTTGGGATTAGCCAATATCCCTCTCCAGGAGAGGGGGAGACCCAGCATTCCAACCTTCAGGACGTCTGAGCTCCCTGCCCAGACAGATGTGGGCAGCGCTCTTTTTAAGGAAACCATTTTTCAAAGCTTCCCACGAGGCACTGAGGTGAATCTTTGCTTGGCTGTAATTGGATTCCCAATGGTGAGAGGTTAAAGGATAAAGGATGAGCCGGGGACTGTCCCCAGTCAATTCCCGGCTCCTGGGCAGTCGATTTCTCCTGGATGGGTCAGGGGACCAGGATCTGCTGAGACTAAATCCCCAGGGCTTAACAAGCTTGAGTTATTCTCCAGCTGAGATTCTTCTTGGGTTTGGAAAGTTTTTAAATTCTCCATCAAATCTCTGTTTGCGCCACAAAATGTGGTTTGCACTGAAATGATCTCGTTGCAGGGTTTCCAAGGGTTCACACCGTGCCCCAGAGTTTACAGATGTCTCAAGTCATCCTCCAACAGCCCTTTTGAAGTCTGCATGTTAATAAGGTGTGATGTGTGAAATCTTCTTTATAACTTTTGCTTTGAGATCGTTTCGTATCTCTCTTCTGCTCAGGAAGCCATTGAGGGACTCATTTTAGCTACAAAGCTCTGCCTTCTAATCCTGGCGTGCTCAGGGAAATATTGGGATGGGTTTGATATGATAAATATTTATTTTTTTACTTTTGCACAAAAAAAGCTTTCCCATTCATTTGAAGCAGGAGTTGTGAATCTGATTATAAATTTGGAAGCAAACAGGCAGCTTCTAATTACCCACTTTTTGCATGTTATTTTGTTTTTCACTTCAGGCCTAAATAGCAGCCTTTGAGGATGTTTGCACCACCTTCTGAGACACAAAACTCAGATACAGTTAATTGTAAAAGAAATATTTTTACATATCTATATTTTACAGTCTAAGTGCATAAAGAGATTAATAAAATATTTACCTGTCCATTAATAAACAACTTGAGAACCTACCAGACTCAGTGAAATACTTTGAAACCTACCATGCCATGCCTGCTTTATGATAATATTTTTTCCTTCCCCATTAAACTCTGAAAAGTAATTATTGACAGTTTCCCTGACCCTTTCAGCTGTGTTTTCCTAATCAGAGCTTAAAAAAAAAAACATTAATGTGATTTCTGTATCCAAAATTAAAGCAATATATGTGTTACCACTGCCAAAATATATTTACAGGGAAGTACATCTGCATGTACAGGCCCCCTCATCAACATCAAATATTGGGTGTATGCATTGCATAAAATCAACTCAAGGATGCTGTTAGCCTAGGAATGTAAAATGTGTTCAGTGCATCATGTTTTGATGCTTTCCCCTGACTTATATCATAGCTGATTCAGGTCATTTCAGATTGGACTTGAATTTTGAATACATGCATTAAAATGTAACCAGGCCTAGGGAACTAAAAAATATCCCTGTGCTCCCAACGTGTCAGGGAATGAAACAAACTTGATTTTTCATTAATAATCATTACTCAGAGTGATGTGGAAGTTCCAGAGGAAACTTGGGGCATTCCCTTCTGCAAGGCTAATCCTTTCCAAGGATGTACAATCTGACAGGACGGGTATAAAACCCACCCTTAAAGAACACACAGGAGCAACAAATCTCATGGCTCAGCAAAGCCAAGAAGACCCACAAGTATTTAGATACCCTGTGATGTCCTCTGCTTTGATGACAGTATGCCCCACTCCTGGAAGTCTCTAAGGCCAGGTTGGACCTGTCTTGGAGCAACCTGGGCTAGTGGAAGGTGTCCCTTCCCACCCAAACCATTCTATGACACTTCTCTCCTCCTAATGGTACCTGTGGAACAACCTCACACACTGTGGTATTTGGTTCCAGAGTCACAGAAAAGATTATGAGGGAAAACGACAAATTAAAGGAGGGCTTGTCCTCCAGTCTGGCATCATCACCAGACAGTCAGTACTGAAACTGGCACTCTTGAGCAGCAAATGTTTTGTCACAGTCACATCAGAGTCGAATCTTCCCCCTCACCCCTCCCAACCCCAACAGGGAGGACGACACCAGGTAGGATTTCCCAGAACAATATGTACAATCTGCATAGGCATTAAGCAGACAAAAGGGAAATCAAATAGCAAGAGAAAAAGTAGTGATGGTGATTTTCTTTAGGCATTCATTAATGTCTATTCAAATAAAAATACTGAACAAAAATCTGCATTTCATATTGTGGGAGAGCACGCTCGTGCCAAACCCTTCGGAGATTTGGTTCAAGAACAGTTCAGCCCTATCTGAAGATTTGCCTGAAAAACTGCCAAAACCCACTAAAGCTTTGCTGAAATAAAAGCTACTGTTGCAGAAGAGAGAAATGCAAAGGAGGCTCACAGGGCTGTGCTCCCACTCCTGCCTGTATATTCATGTACCTGATCAAATCCTCTTTGGTCTCTGCCTTCCTGCTACAACTTCAACGGTGCCCACTTTGCACGGCAGCCAAATACCAGGGGCAGATTCCTTCCACGTCCCCTACATCACAAGCATCAGAGGAGGCATCCCACTTCTTATCTAGGCTTTATGGGTGCCTTTCTTGTAATCCACAGAAATTAAATAATTTTCCCTGGACAGTGCAGGGAAATTTTTACCTGACCCCTCTTTTCTGCCTCTTCTCTCCTACTCAGCAACTCGGGGACTCAGATCTGCACACACTCCCCCAGTGAATGTCACCAGAAACCGTGTCACCTTTGGGCTAAACAAAGAATCTTTCACAGAGAATTTCCTGCCTTTAGTGGAACAGACATGGGCTTTGGGCAGGGAAGAGATCCCTAAGTTCAA
>JAWWEW010000006.1:3610487-3661152 GCA_035583185.1 Anabacerthia variegaticeps | reverse complement strand
GAATCTTTCACAGAGAATTTCCTGCCTTTAGTGGAACAGACATGGGCTTTGGGCAGGGAAGAGATCCCTAAGTTCAAAAAGTCACAAATACCACAGATCTCCAAAGTCAGATCTCTGCTTTTCATTGACAGGACAAAAGCAAACAATCTCCAGTTGTGCAGCAGAGGTTTAGGTTGGATATCAGGGGAAAATTCTTCATGGAAAGGGGTGTCAAGCCCTGGTACAGGCTGCTCAGGGAAACCATGGAGTTACCATCCCTGGGGGGATTTAGTGTGGGTGTGGCACTTGGGGACACGGGTTAGTGGTGTGCTTGGCAGTGCTGGGGGAATGGTTGGGTTCGATGACCTTGCAGAGCTTTTCCAACTTTAATTATTCTCTGACTGTGCAATTATTGTATGATTGACCAGCAAGCTCTTCGAGGAGGTCCCTCCAACTCAGTCAACACACTTTACTGCCTTTCTAAATAGTAACCTACAGCCTGTTAATCAACAGAAATATTCAAGCTCATTAGAGCAAGTCCTCAAAAACACTCTCAAGAAGAGATTTTGTACTTCAGAGCATTCTCATCAGCTACCAAGTTCCTCTTCAAGAGAAAGAAGAGCAATAAAATGTCCTGATTAAGCTGGATTTCTGCAACATCCAACGCTGCAAAGAGAGGACTCACCCACACCCTGTGAGCTGAAATGTTAGCAGTCACTTTCCCACAGTTTGTTCCTGTAAACAAGACCCACTGGAGCAAGGAGGACACACACGGATTCATTTCCCAGCACACTGACTTTATCAACACATTACTGAGGAAAATCAACCACAGGAGATCCACAGACCAGCAGGACTGAGAGCCTGTCACCTGCACCGGGCAAATTAGGGGTCTGCACTCTCCAACACAGTCCTGGAAAGCAGGGGGAGGAGGTTTGCTGGTTATCAATTTATTCAGGGTAATGAGGACAAAGGCTGACTGTGAGGAACTGCAGAAGGACCTTATGAAATGATATGACATATGAGATGGCAGATGAAATTCAATAGAGAGAAATGTCAAATATGCATGTGGGAAAAACAATCGTAACCTCACATATGAAATGATGGACTCGGAGCCAACCGCGACTGCACGGGAGTGAAATCCTGGGTTTACAATGGACAGCCCCACGGAAATGTCAGCCCAGAGCTACCGAAAGGCAAAGGAAAAAAGACAGCAGATCAAATGCTAAGAATCATTAGGGGGGAAGGAAACATAGAGTATAGACAGCATGGATGGGGACAGGTTGTTCATGGAATTTTCCAGTGCTGACACAAAGAGCCCTTAAACCAAAGTGGAACCCTGCCCAACACAAACAAACCAAGGTGATTTTTGGCCCTAACAGGAGAAGCTGGGGATGTCACAAACCTACACTGGCTTGAGGCTAGAGAAGATTAAGTTCACAGAAGAAAAATCTATTCATGCTTCCTATCTACACAGAAATCACTCCTGGCACAAAGTCCCTGAGCTGAAAACAGCTGGAGCCTGGGAAGAACCAGAGGAGAAGCATCACATGTGCCTGCCCTGCTCGTACTGCCCAGCCCATGGACACTGCTGGAGATGGGATGCTGGGCTGGACCCTGGACATGGGAATTAGCACAATTATCTGAAGCTCAGCCTTGGATCCTTACAAGGAACGTGATTTTTCTTCTATTTTTAACCCAACATATGCTGCATTAATAATTTCCTATTTCTGGTTCGAGCGTTGTAGAAATTTGCAAAATGAATAAAAAGAAAAAGTGGTGGGAGCAGCAGGGTGGAGCTACTGCTCATTTTAAGGAACACACTGGCCTGAGACAAAGCTCTCCAGGACTTTGGCAAAAACACCAGCTAAGGGTGCTGTCGGAGACGAGCATGGGGTGTTCACACAACCCCTCCAGTTCCACAACCCACGAGGCAGCAACACCTACAACACCCTGCTACCTGCGTGGGGTCAACAGTGTCCATCTGAAGGGCAGCTCCTGGAGGAAGCCAAGGGACAAGGAGGAGGGTTTGGAATAGCAAATCCAAAGGGGTGGAAGAGGGAGCTCAGAGCAGCAAGTGGTAACGTGGTGGTTGAATCTCACGGTGAGTTTGTGCTCCTGCTATCAGCGCTCTTCGCAGGCAATTCTGTTCCACACTCCCCTCTGATATTAATTGTGAATGCAAGACAGCTTTGTAGTACCTAATCCTATTAGCATGCTCCTGAAATCTGTAAGAGCAGGAATGTAGGACTGGCCCAGCTCTCCAGCTCTGCTCCCCAGGAAACAAATTCCGGTTCAATTCGACAGCCCTTGGGCCCTTGGGGATGATTAGGCAGAATTTACTAACGCTGAACCATAGTTATTGCACCCACAGTAAGGCAAGAAAAATATTTAAATGAAAATACTTCGGACAAAACTCGCTTTCTTAATTTGGAGAAGTCCGTGGATTTTTTTTCTTCCATGCATTTTCACCCAGATTGGAAAAAAACAAACATCTAATTACATTTTTTCCTCCACTTTCAATTTTCACTGAGCTCTTTTCCTCAGTCTCTCTACCATCTCTCCTTTTTGTACGAGGCTTTTCCAGAGGGAGGAATTGAAAAATGCAAAGAAAAAAAAAAATAGAGAATATAGGCAGAATAAAAAGAAAAATTGGATGATAAAGGAGATGAGGTGGAACGCATTTGGACAGATGTTTTCCAACAGGAGCTCTAGGCTGGTGGCTGGGCTTTGGTCTGGGAAATGGCTCAGCATCAGTCACCAGGATGCAGGATGAAGAATTCCACTGGAAATGCAGCAGTGCCTCTGCCAGTCGTGCCTGTTTCACATGATCCAGCAACAGACGTGGTAACAATTCAATTTGGGCTAAAATGATTTCGGTTTTATTCAATTCTGGAATGAAAGCATGTTTTATATCTGTGAGAGATGCCATGAAATAGAATAAGCAGCTTGTACTCCACATCCCCTCAGACATCCAGTGTCTCCATGCAGAGACAAGAGGTTGGCAGCAGGGACTCTTTCAGAGTCCAGAAACATGCAATACCTCTTCAGGAACATTTGTGTTTTGAGGACAGTTAATTTAAGACAAACAAAACCCCAAACCCCACACCATTCATTAAATAATGAATTAAATACTGGAGTTTAATAAATCTCAGTGCTTTTTTTTATTCAGCCTTTTGCAGCACTGGCATTTCATTTCTCTAATATGAGACATATCCCCAGTGAAAAGTCTATCAGCTGTGTATCAGAATAGGTGACTTCAATTTCACAGCTTCTCAGGAATTGCTATTACACAGTAAATCTTAATGAAATACTACACTGGCTGTGATGGAAAAATTATTGCAAAGGAAAAAATACAGCCCAGTAAGGTGACTGATGTCCAGTCAGCACTTCTGGCAATGCCCCATCTCTCCTGATTCCCTAATCCCAATGTTTCCTGGGATTTCACTGCTCTTTGACCCATGCCCAGTTTTCCACAGCCCTGTGCTCACTGCTGGGCAGTGTCACATTCCTCTCTGCACCAACACCAGGCTCTGTGTGTCCCTGGCCCAGGGAAATGAGGGGGTTAGCTCAGCTCAGCCATTCCTTTCCTAATTATCCAAGGGAGGAACCAGCTCCCAGCAGAACCACGCACAAGGAAGGACATTGTGCAGGCAGGATGGGGACACTGATGCTCTCTGTGCTCCTGGCCAAGGAACTGGAGACTGAAGACCTACAAAGTGCTCCAGAGCAACAGGCAACATGGTATTATGAGTCTCATTTCATCTGCACAAGGACTGTGGACACATTCTGCCCGGGCATGGAGTGTGTTCCTCTTCAAAACACTCCCCATCACCAGGAAAGATCCTTCCCAATGACCATCTCCCACCAGGTTCTGTTTGCTCCACCCCTACACAACCTTTATTCACCCTTGAAGGCCTGGAAACCACATGTTGCTCCACCTCTAAGTCACATTGTTGCTGATATGGAAAAAAAATGACATCAATACCAACAAATGGAAAATCCTTTTTTTTCCCCTTCCAAGAACAGTTTTAGTCCAGGAGAGCACGGATATTCTACTTGACATTCTGTATTTTCTTGCTTATTCAGTGCATCTATTGGGATTTCTGTTCAACTTGGCCTCTCTTTCTCCTCCCCCTCACAAAACTCCACGAAATATTGCTCATTTGAAAACATAAATCCAAGATGGGAATTATTTGAATCACCTGTTCCTCCAAGATGGGAATTATTTGAATCACCTGTTCCTCACCCCAGGTGGCCTCTGCTATAACTGGGGGCTGCTGTCTTTCATTAATTCACTTATTTCAGGGCATAAGCAATGAGAATCACCACAAACCATAACATTAGCAGTATTTGAGTGTAACTTGTCTGGCACTTGTATTTCACGAGTCACATAGAACTCAAAAGTGATTTATTGGAGCTTTGAAAAGCTAAAAGGGGTTAAAACTGACTATTCCTACCATGAAATTTCATGCTGACATGACATGTTTTGAAGGGATGATAGAAAGACACAAAGATCCCTCATAAATCAGTCAATATTTGCTTCATATCGAGACTTTAATGCTGCTTTTATCTCCACAAGGTTGTCTCTGAGGGCAAGACTCCACCTGATTCAGGTTTGGGAAGCCTTGGAGCACGTTCAGAAACATTAAATACACTTAAAAATAAAAAAAAGAGAGAGAGAGATCCTCAGTTAAGACTCAATCACAGGACATGACATTGTCTCAGTGAGTCAGACTAAGAAATTAGCCAAAAATACTCTGGAGTAAGTTGTTTCAGGCAGTTCACCTGCTCCTCAGGCTTTAGTTTCTCAGTTGTGTGTCATTTTATAATCACATTTGCCTAATTTCCAGATTTGTTTTTCCAACTGACTACCTAAAAGACAGCAAAACAGAATGTACCAAAACAGCTGTGAAATGAACATAATAAATCAAAACCCAAAGGTTTATTTACTTTCTCTTCCTTTCCAGTTTGTTTTTTTTTTTAACCTACAGCAGTCCCAGGCTTTGCCTGCAAAAAATAGATAAAACAATACAGACAACAACAAAAAAGCACCCAAAAAAGACACCAACCTGAGGCAGTTTGGAACAGATGACACTCCTTTCTCAGCACAAATCCTGCTGTTTGTTACAGGGGTTCTAGAGCAACAAATCTCCAGAAAACATGGCCCATATCCAAGAGACACATAACAATATTCAAATCCTATGCAAAGCATGTTTGTGACTTCTTTTTTAAAGGAATTTCATAGAGCTTCACTCACTCAATGTGTTTTTGAAGTATTCAAATTCTTGCAGTGCAACAAGATAATGGCTTATATTCAGAATAAAAAAAAAAAAGTAATACATCTCTTGGCTAACATTTCCTTTCCATTTTCTAATATAATTCACTATAGCTAGTTAGCTGCCTTTTGAAGCTAGAAAGGAAATATTGGGAGCATCAGAAAGTTAGAGTAATTCAATGAAAACAAAGAGAAAATAGGAAAATACAGAGACAATGTGTTTGAAAAGTACTGGAGCATCACACAGCAAATTAAAGATATGTGCAAGGAAGGGAAGAAAACGCTCTGTCAGAGATAAGCAGTTTGACATTCCCTGTCACAACAAAGAAGAGAGTTATGGATATAAATCCAGGTAGCTCCTGATAAAACAGTGTAGGGGTGGCTGCCTCCCCACCACGCTGCTGGAACCTCTGGGATTCCAGCAGGTCTTATGATCGAGCTGGATTCACTCACAAACCCACCTGCTCTTCTGGCACTGGGACCATCATCCTCCTCACACCAAGCCCAGGGAACTTCCACTTGACACACCAGTCCCGTGGGCCAGTGGCAAAAGCTTCCTAAATGGGACTGTACAAATTGAATTTCTGGCTGGTGGCATTTATTTGATTATAAATTTCAGGAGCTGTTCCCTTCCATGCTCCAAGCTGATCCATTCCCACTCCACAGAGCTGACTGGAGCAGTTTTCCAGCTGCACGTGCAGCACCCGAGTTTGGGGAGTCCCCAGAGATTGAAGAAGCAAGAAATAGGGAAAAGTTTGATGTGTGTTGGAGGAGCACAAAGGGTTGGTCTAAATCACCATTTACCACAAATCTGTGCTTTTTTAGCAGGGTTTTGCTGATAAATATCAGCCTAATCTGAAAACTGGATGCTTCGGTTACAGGATTAACGTCAATGGACACAGAGAGTAATGGAACAGAATTGCTTTCCTCATGCAGGGACTGAATCAGTGCCTGGTCCCACAGAGCCAGGCTGGCTGCCCTGCAGGGACAGCCCAGCTCTCCTGTGCTGGAAGCAAACAGTGGCTTCTGAAACAATTAAAGCATGGGCTTCATTGCAAAGGCTTTCTATATGACCTGGGTGGCTTGGGAGTGAAATGCAAGGGGGTGAAGAGTCCAGCCATATCCAGCACTGCTTCAAAAAGAGATACCCCAAAAGAGGCACTGCTATCCTGCAGCAGCCACAGCTTTAAATCCCCTCTGTTCTTAAAATGAAGATGCTCCTCCAAAGACACGACTCAGTGAAATGGTACATCAGTCAAGAAATGCAGAGAACCCACAGCATAAACTCTCCAGAAAGTGATTCCTTTCTCTCCATGGCCATGGACTCATCCACTGACAAGAAATGAAATGTAAACCAGAAACCCAGAAAAAAACCACCTCAAACAAAGGGCACCTTTAATTAAAGAAGTGAACAGTGCTCTCTATATTGGCCATTTTTCTCTTTTTCATTTCTCCTTCTGTTTTTTCAATCCATCTGTTGGAAAGGGAACCTATTTCCAACCATTACATTGG
Organism: Anabacerthia variegaticeps; assembly: GCA_035583185.1. Lineage (NCBI taxonomy): Eukaryota > Metazoa > Chordata > Aves > Passeriformes > Furnariidae > Anabacerthia > Anabacerthia variegaticeps. Next base: position 3,654,386 of record JAWWEW010000006.1, on the reverse strand, counting down.
ACATATTTGTTGGCTGGGTTCTGTTATCCTGACTCAAAACAACACTCCCACTCTGCACCCTGTCCAAATGTTTTCCTTAGGAATACAGCACGTGCCACAGACACACAACAGACCACAGCAATACGGGGCAAAGTCCAATTTACATTCCATCCTGAGGAAATTTAATAACCCACAATTAAAAAAAGTCTAACTCATTTGACAGCACTCCTTGAGAAAGAGACATTATGAGCCCAGAAGTGCACACACGCTGCAAGGTGTTCAAGGCTCTTACAAAGATGAATCCACATCCTGAGAATTCCAATGCTGACTGTGAAAGTCTCACCAAAACCATGGGAAATGATGGTGGGATGTCCTGGCTGCTTTCCCAGACCCAACCCAGCCCTCCTGCCCTGCCCAGCTCTGGGGTTCAGTCTCACACTTCAAACAGCAGCCAAAGGCAACTCTCAGAAAGAAGAACAAAGATGCCCAGTGCCCTCTGTGAGTGCCAAGCTGCAGAGGGGAGAGTGAGATTTGCCCCCAAATCCATGGATGAATTCCCAGTGCTGGAGTGGGAATGGACACACAGGAGCCTTCCCTGCCCTGAATATGCATGGGATGTCTCCTGAAGTGCTCCCCAACAATGAGCTTGCACAATCTATGGTAAATTAATTCAATAGCTAAATAAATGTACTATCCTACAGAGACACTGGAGCTGTGAAAATGGTTAAGCAATGTTGCTTATGATATTTTTACCCAAAATAAGAAAAAACAGTCAGAGGGGAAAGGAACATGTTGGAGAAGACAGATTTTCACAAATATTTGTATTTGAATTGCTGATGAACTCTTCCTGCTGTTATTTTTATTAATGTTTTAATTATATATGCAATACACTTCAGCAATAGCTGAAAATATATAGGAGAGACAACATTTTACAAGCAAGAGAGACAGTTCTGTAGCCAACTTTAAATGTACCTCCTTTCTGTCAGGGAAACAAGTGCCCTGGGGCCATGACCCTCCATGTAATCTTGAAAAGCCAGTGTGTGATGGAGCAGTTCTCCTGAGCTCCTGCTAAAATCCCCATTCCCATCCCTGGAGCACTGTTTCACTCCACGCTTCCAGGGTTTTTATACTGGACAGCAACACAGTGACAAGGCAATGGGGCAGCAAGTTTCTCTTGGGACATTACAAGTTTTGGGATATATTAAAGATCTCATGTCCTAGGACAGGCTCATTATCCCCCCAAAACATCTTTAAAATGGGTGAAATTTGAAATTTCAGGTCCCCACCAGGCCCCTGGTGAGGCTGATCTGTCTGCAGCGAGCAAGACCAGAAGCCCTCACCAGAGTGCTACAAATGCACACTAAAGCAGCACTCTGAGAACCAGTTCACTGTGCAGGTGAGTTAAGGACATACCCTACTTAGCAAAACAGTTGAGCACTTTCCCTTGAGTCCTCAGTCAGCCCAAGGCACTCTAGGTGCCTTTGGACTAAGTAGAGAGTGGCTCCATCCCATCAACCAGATGGTGCAACAACCCCAGTGCACTTAAGACCCGAGAAGAATTAGATCCCATGAGCCTTCCCAACCTCATCCTACCCCCCAGGACTCTGCTGTGTCAGGTCACTGACCCCATCTGTGCCCCAGGCTTGAGGTCTGCTGGACACTCGCTGTGTTGACCCTTCAGAATAGCAAGTAATGAAATCTTTATTATAATCTGTTTTCAACCCACACTGCTAAAAAAATTTGTCAGCTGCTTTCAAATGGTCTCTGTTTTTCTGGCCCTGCTTCTGGCAATCTAAGTAGCTGTCATCACTGTAGGAGCAGCCTGCTTGATAAGATTATAATTTTGTTTACATTGTGCTATAGGATGCCACGCTGAGTACAGCGCGAGGGAAATGGCAATCGACAGCACGCAATGTGCATTTGCAGGGAAATGCAGGATATCTGCCTTTATTCCTGACTCAGAACTGCACTGTTCTGGCTGGTGTTCCTAAAGGTAAGCTAAAAAAAGAAAGGGTTTTAATGTATTTCTTCGCTGGAATTTATCACAGTAAAGCCTGTAATGGCCTTTTTTGGCACCACACCAATATACAGCGCTCAGAAAACAGCTATTTATTGAAGCAAGAAATGCAATACCGAGACTACAAATCACTTCTTACATACAGAAGACTGGAAGTAAATCTGGCTAACGTCTACCTCTTTACCAAAGGTAGAATTCCCAGCCTCAAACTGGGAGCAGCCAATTCTCATCTGCTGTGTGGCTGCAAGTTAAAGACCGTCCTGCATCTCATTTCCCTCCTCTGTAAAATGGAGATATGGCCATGTATTTTAAGAGAGGGTCTCAAGCTCTCTCAGTACGTGAGGCTGTAAATCTACCAGGGAAGTGTACCAATATTTTTACAGCAGTCAGTTGGGTTGGTTTTAATTTGTGTTTGATTAGCAAAGAGCTCTGGGCCAGACTCACAATATTCACAGAATTCCCGGTGCAGCGAGGCAAAATTTAACAATTATAATGGTAGTAATATGTATTCAGTCTCAGCCATTAGCTGTTGGGAAAATGGGTCAACAATAACATGACTGTATAGCGAGAGGATTTCTCCACCACACACTGAACTGCTGCAGCAAAGGGCAGGGAGGAATGTGAACCAGATTCCCATTACCTTTAGCATGATCACTGCTGGTTTTCCCTTCTCAGCAAGCAAAACATTTTTTATACCTTTCTCTTAACTCTATCCAGAAATTAATTTCTCACTTGTGTTCTGCTCTCCCCTTCATGTGAAAGGTCAGCCAGAGCTGGAGTGTGTGGTCCCAGGAGCAAAGTTGAATGTAGGACTTGGCACTGGGAGGAAAGGCAGGAACAGCTTTGTCAGGTCAACCAAAAGGCAACATAATGAATCCTTAAGCAGTGCAAGTGCACAGAGTGGGGATTGTCCGTTAATAATGGATGACTTTCCAAGCAGGGTGCTGAGTGGTTCTACATCCCAAGGCAGCACTGCTGAGCCTGTCAATGGTAGGAAGAGAGGAAGGCAAGGAGGTGTGAGGACATTTTCAGGTTGCTGTGTGGGAGGCAAGAACGCAGACCCCAACGTGACAGCCCCCATGGAACGAGCCCCGCTGCTCCCCTGCCCGGCCAGCGGAACGCAGAACTCCATCTCACAGCCTGACAAGACAAATTGTGAAATTTATCTTTCTCAGGCTGGATTGTCCTCCATGTAATGGGAACAAAAGGCAATACCAACAAAAGAAAGAGCAGCATTAAAGCCCTGTCTGAGGATGGAAAAGGAAGCAGTCGTACAGCGATATGTAAGTCAGTGCCCAACGCATCACTGAGGTCTGGAGGCTCAGCTCAAGCCTCACTGACCCACACAACAAGACCTTGAGGGCTCCAACAGCAGGACCTGCAGCCACCAAAGAAAGGGAAATAAAAGCACAAACAACGAATACTTGTCCTTTCCCAACATAAAGTGCCCAGCTCAGGTAAAATTTTTGAAGAGCCTGTTATTGCAGCTGACAATGGTCTTTTGGTACTTGAGAGCAATTGGAGTGTCAGAATTTATGAAGGTATGAACACCAAAACATTACTACTTCATTAATGGTATCAAAGCTGGTGCTTGATTTAATGGTCAGAGTTTTAAGGATGCAATGTCATTCATTTGGAGTCTGCCAAAGTACACATGTAATTTCGTCTCATTGTTTAGGAATATATTTCATCAAACTCCTGTTGTTCACGAACAGAGTCAGGTGATTTTTGGCTCAGTCTGCTTTCCCTAACAACTGGAAACAAAAGGAACATTAATTATACCTTACTTCACCCATTCAAATGCAGAATGACCTGAGCATGTTCATGAGCAAGAAATTGCTGAGACACAAGCATGAAATTTCATGTTTGAGAAGTCTGACCCTCCCATTTGGAAGTACCACTACGTTTCCATGCAGCAGCAGCAGCAGCAAATACAAAGTACTGAATTATTTCCAGCTTCATTTTATTTAGTGAGGTAAGGAGAAGCTGAAATCAGCATTTACCATGTGTCAGCACAAAGTCACAAACATCATGACTAGAAATCCAGCCACTCCTAATGACACCCTCTATGGCCCAGCACACACCAGCACCTGCACAGACAGTCCTGGCACTTTGGGTGAGCCCATGGTTAACAGATTTAGCATTTTCAAGCTGATGGTTGCATATTGCAGAATTAGGGCTACACTCTGGCTTTGTTCCCAACGAAGTAGCACAGCCTGGGCCAAGAGGCAGGAGGGGTGTGTAGGAATGTATTTTCAAACACATCATCAGTCTGTCTTCGCCCACTGCCGACAACATGTGCAGGAACAGCACTGAGAGCAGCACCACCAACTCCTCCCAGGGGTACAGGAATGTACACACAGGAGGACACAAGGCTCTATACATCCAAAACACCCTAAAGAATTCTCCATGTACCAACTGAATGCCAACGTGCAGCAGACAGGAGTTACCAACCAGCAAGGGTTGGGGCACTGGCCACCCCTCTCCTCACTCCACTGACTATGCCCAAAGCAGATGGCTTGCCACAGATGCACAGATAACTCTCCCGACCAAACCCGACACGCCAAATCATCCTCCAAACCAATGGCAACTGGAGGACACATGAAATGACACCCCCAAAGCCAGCTGGCCGGGCCTGGGTGTGCTGAGTGGCACGACGGGCACACGGCTCTGCTTCCATCTGGCGCGGCTGGCACCGGCGGAGGTCGGCACGCAGGCTGAGGGAAGATGAAGCAGTTGACTGATGACAAGGGAGAATTGAATGAGGAGGGGGAAAAATGACCTGCAACAAATCAAGTGTGGCCGTGTGGATGTGTGTCCCCTCGGCAGACTCAATCACCAGCGAGAGGGTGACAGAGATGCTGAAATGGTTAAACAAATAGCTTCGTGTCCGCCTGCCCGGGCTCACGGCGAGATGGATAGACCCAGCTGAGAAGCACTGACCTTAACAACACAGAAAGAAGAGAGTGCTCTGGAAAATACAGAGATAAGCCAAACACGCAACACAAAGATAAATATCAGCGTGGGCTATGATTTGCATGTTAATCCATAAAGCCCAAGGTAAATGAGCAGACAAATGAGGAGTCTGAAAGAGAGAAATGTCAGTGCTGCAAACTGCCCTGTGTGTTGGTGAGTGGTGGACAGACAGACCCCCAAAACCCCACAAACATCCTCTATCTCTGACTTGTCAACGTGACTTATCTTCAGGCAACACCACCTTTCACTAGATCTTTTTTCCACCTTACCTCTCATTTCTCAATTGCTACACTGAGAACTGATCCTATCTTTGGCCAATAAATACTCCTTACGGGTTATACAGTTTCAAACAGCAACCTTCAGATTTTATCTGCCCCTGATCTGGGCCCTCTGCAGGGGCTTCCACCAACCTCCACAAAATCTCCTTATCTTTTTTAAGTCCTTCACTGCAATGCCTTACAGAAGACTTTGTGGAAGGGGCATGCAGGAGCAGTGGCCGTGCTGAGATCACCCATTCTCAGAGTGATTCATTTTCACCTTTCTTTTTTTAATGCATGTCCATAGAAGTGCAGCAAACATGTCTCATATTCCCAGACTCAGTGGGGGGAGACTTTCTTTTCTTTCAGTATTTATTTACAAGTACAACAAAGTCCTGCTCCACACTGAAGGTTCCTATGCAGGATAACAAGCCAAATAGGCTGTAGGATTGGAGGGTACAAACACCAGGGTGCTAACAACTCGACAGTGACTCGTGTTTGTCACACAGGGAGCTCAGCACAAAGCCTGGAATGGCAAGATGCCAAAATGGAGCTACTCAGCACATCAGGATCAGCAGCAGGAGCTGTGAAAAATCAGAAGTCAAAAGGCACAGTCCAGCTGTAAAATGCTTAATGGAGAAAAAGGAGGAGGGCAGGACTCCCAAGTGAAGGCTATGACCCAACATTAACAAAAATAGCAGCACATCTCTCTCCTGCACTGCTGGACCCTCACAGCTCTCTTGTGCTAGCCCGAGCACCAACATATTCCTCTCCAACACTGCCTTCTCAGTTATCTCAACAGCCTTACTGAAAACCCTGCCTTAATGTAATAGTGTTGTTCAAAGCTGTTAATCACAGTCATGTCTATAAACAGACCATTATGGTGCACATCCTAATGCCACTTAGGTGTCTAACCTCCTGACCCCAAGGCCCACGAAAGCTGAGAGCTCCTCTGAGAGGTGTTCAGGTGACAAGGAGAACACTGAAAAGGCATCTCTTCTCCCAGGGCAGCTCTTCTGCCCACTGACATTTCAAAGCACGCAAAAGCTTGTGTTTTGTTGTCAGGCATAAGCTTCTCACTGAAGGCAAATGTGTTTGTTTTCTGCCAACCATTCGAGTGTCCCTTTCTGTTTGGAGGAAAGGAAGGAGCCCGGATTATCCAGCCGAGGTTGGATAACCACAAATCTTCGGGAGGGTGAGTTTTGGGGAACAGGGAGGAAAACGTCAATTGGTCTGATAAAAACATATTTATCTTTTCAAATTGTTTCCCCACAGAGCTTCAGGGTGTTTAAGTCTCGAAACCAGCCAAGAACATTTTACAACACAAAGATCCTGTTAAGAAACATGCAGAGCACTCAGAAGTGAGATTCCTAAAGACCTTCCACATGCACCAATGTAAAAAAGCCATTAACAGATGTAGCTAAAACCCTACACACATCTTCACTCCAATTTAACTTCTATTTTTTAAAAGATACATTTTGGCTCTGTTTACTTTTCAAGTAAGAAGAAGGTGAATTTTCATTTTTATATCGATTTCTAATTTATTTTTTATTAGCTTTTCATAAAAAAATTAAGCATGGGGGAAAGAACAAGCAAAATGTGCCACGTACATAAAAATTCTCTCGTTCCTTGTTAAAACCAGTTTTTCTCCTGATCTTTTCACTCATCAAGCATTTACTGGTCTGAGAGACTCCCTGTTCAACTGCTGTAGAAAGCAAAAGGAATTGCTTGTAAAATATTAACTTATTCCATTTTTTATCTTTGGGAATCAAACACATTAATTATCAAAATTCCCTGCGTTTCACTCCATCATGTCATTAGCACAATCCACAGGGAAGAACACCCTGCACAGCCCAATTCCAGTTCTAATCACCCCTGTATTTATCAACAGCCAACTCTGATTTCAACTGCGACTGCACGTCAAGTACATCAAAGGCCAGTGCCATCCTGCCAGGGTGGTTGTCTGTGGTATCTCCACACTGACCAGCAAGGCAGGACTTAATTCTCCAAATGTCATCTCTCTGCTCCTGCCCGGGTTTGTTTGCTGTATTTATTGTAGCAATGTCTTTTCAATCGTACAGTAACTGCCCTTGCCAGCGTGCTGCTTTCCCTCAGGCTACTTTAAATCTCTCTAAAAACCAAACAAGGATCCTTATCTTCATATAAAGTATCTGTGTGCAGTTGAGAGCGATACAGAAGAGCTTTAAATTGAGAGAGAGAGGTCAATGATGCAATAAGAGGACTTTGTCCCTATATATAAAGCAGAGGAGGACTCAGTTCTGACCAAAAGCACAAGCTGTTGGTGCCTGGCCATGGAAGGCTCTCCTGCCCCCCAAAAAGCCCTTGAGTGCACCATTAGCTCTTCACCCACGATTGCCAAGCGCCATGGGGATACCAAAGGCACAAGTCTAGGGTCAAGCCCTCCATGCCCAACACTCATCTGTCACATCCCTGTCCCAGACTGGCACAGCAGGTCTTGGATGGGAAAAGGACCAGCAGTGGGTTCCCAGTGGGATCTTCTACCCGAGCAGCCCATCCCTGTCTCCACCTCTTCCCTGCTGGAAGTTCAGCAAGAGGCAAAACCAAACCCCAGAATCCCTCTTGCTGCCAGGCTGTTCATCTTTCCTGACCTTCCTCCCAGTGCTCAGAACAAAACCACTGCACCCTGCCCCTGGCCCTGCCTGTCATCCGTGGATTGATTTGCAGCACAGAGCCCGTTTCGCTGTCTCGCTCGCCCTATTTGGTGGTCACAGTTGGTCACACACACCTACTGGCTGCTGGCCACTGCCAGAAAGCCTGTATTTTTGTTTTTAATAACATCCATGAAGCTCAGATAAAAACTTGATTATGATCTTTTGTCTTCTTATTGAAAAATATTGTACGAAATAAATAAGAACTGTGGCTGCTTCGGGAAGACGTGAAGTGCCCCCACAACTAGTCCCCCATTATCGCCGTGTCACATCCTGAGAGAGAGAAACTGCAGCCACCAGCAAGTGTCTGAGCACACTGCAAGCAGCAAATCAACTCAAGATGTGAGAGCAAAGATGGCCTGACTTCACTGACCACACCATTTTTATTCCCAGTCTTTTAGACTACACAACTGTTGATGGGGATGGGTTCAAACATGAAATGGGAGCAAGCCTCGTGAGGATTTAGTGCCTACTTGAACATTGCAGGTTAAGCCCTTCCCAGCAAAAGTGAATTTATTTTTTTTGTGTTCAAATTCCATTTCATGGCACTTCTTTAAGACTGGAAGAAAGAAAAAATTTATACTGACATTTAAGTCACAGCCTGGAGCCAGCTCATCAGACAGAGCAGGAGAGCAGAGCAGTGTTAGGAAAACCATGGGGGAAGGGGGGAAGGAGGGATATCCATGGGAAACACGGGTGGGAGTGGGCTGACAGGGAGGCAGGGACAAGGGCGAGGGGCACAAGAGGGAGTGGGCAATGAAGGGAATGTTGTCAGAGAATAGCCCAGCACAAGGAGAAGAAAACTGAGGAACAAAAGGGAAGGGATTCTGGTTCCTGGGGTAGGAAATGTTGCTGTGTGAGCGCAAAGGGAAAGCAAAGAGCAGAATGGGAATGCTGGAAGCAGCACTGGGAGCATCACAGAAGAGCAAAAGGGAAAAGGATTTTTACACAGTATCCAAATGCAGCAAGAGGGGGAAAAAGGGAAGGAGGAAGAAAAAAGACAGAAGAGGCCCTCAGAAAGTCAGGAGTTATGGAGGAGCATTGGACCATCAGGGAGAAACCCAGGGGAGTGCTATAAAACCTTAATTCTTTCAAACACAGTGGTAACCACGAGCAGTTGCATTATCTGGTACCCAGCATATATTTTCAAAGTGAATAATTATCACAGAGTGCATGGAGGAAACATCAGTGTGAACACTCATGGTAAGGTGCAAAATAAATGCATTTCCTGTAAAAATGCTCTGCATCTTTTTCCTGATCATTTTCCTTTCTAATAAAATGAGGCCTTTCAGATACTCGTGTTTCAGAACGTGGGAGGGGTTTTATTTGTTTCCCCAAGTAATATTAAATAACATAGCAATGCCTCCAAACATTTCATAAAGTGCTTTCCTTATTTCAGCTTCGGTGTAAAATTAACTCTGAAATACCAACAGCTCAAATGAAATGCAGTGGCATCACCTTGCATTTGGAAGCATTTAGTAACTGCATTTTAAGGCTCAAGAATCTCATAGTGCTTTATAACTACATAATGCAAATATATTCATCTTTATGGGATTTGATCTTTGATATTCATCTTTAGGGGATTTTAATAAACCACCTGAGCTACCTGACAACTCCTTTTTCAAGGAGAAGGAATAGGTCTTTTAACAATTGCTTTTGTTCTTCTTCACTGGAGGATTACGAGGAGTAAAAAGATCCAAACAATGACCATATGATGGTCAATACACAGACAAGAAACAGTTCTAATAGAGTATTATAAAAATAAGATGTAAAATCACCAACAGCACGCAGAAGATCAGCTCTAAAACATTCTAAAATTTAAATCAACATGTACAAATGTTGCAAAAGCAATGATGTCTAGCCCTAAATCTAGAAATTTTCTCTTTAATACATGAGGGTTGGACATTCTGAGGCTCTGCTGAGAAAGTGGCTCAAGGCCTGAAGTCCCCAACTCTTCCCTGATAAATGACCTCTCAAACAGCACCATCAGCAGCAGTATCAGAGATGCCATTGCTCTTCCAGGACTAAACAGCAACAAGATCTGAACAGCAGGAGATGACACTGAGCTAAGAAAAGTGAGCAGAAGGAGCAGAGAAGGAATATATCAACAACAAGCTGGAGACTTGGATACGATATCCAAGAGCTGAAAGCTGACATGGTGCAGCACTTTCTATTTGTTCATTTTATTCTTCCTCTTAAAATTCATGTGGTGAAAGTGTGAGGTGATAAAAGGCCAAGCATCTGTACTTCAGCCACTTACAGCAGATGCACATAAAAAATACAGCATTATTGGAAAAGCAGACATACCAGAGAGGTGGGACAGAAGCATGAGATGCTGAGACCCAGGAGCTTGTTCCTCTTTTCCAACTGCACCATAAGGACAGTGGCTATCTCAGTACATATCCCATTTTGAGTGCTACTCCTTAAAATATAGGGAAAGGTCATTTGGAGGGGGGAAAAAACCCAACAGACCACCAAAAACACCCCCCCACACAAACAATTCAGTGATTTCACAAGCATGGTCAACAGGAAAAGAACCAACACTTCTTTTTTTTTCTTTTTTTTTTCTTCTTCTTCTTTCCCTGCAAAGCAAAGCTGAGATTAATTCAAGGAGGTGCTAAGCATCATCCACAAGTGTCCAACAGGGCAGTGACAGAAGGGGACATCCATCAACTCTTCTCGTACAAGTGACAGGGGGACAAGCAGCAGAAAGGATTAGGTATTAGAAAAATGAAGGTCTTGTTAAGAGTGAGAGTGGTGAAGACCCCGAGCAGGCTGTCCAGGGAAGATGAGAAATCAATATCCCAGGTTTCAGAAGAGGTTAGACAGACTGTCAGCTTCTGGGGGTGAGACAGCTACACTTGATCTCACCTCAGAGCCTAGCAATGTTCTGACTCATCTCCCAAGGTCTTTTCCACATCAGCATTTCTGGGATTTTTTCATGCTTCGAGCAATTTGTCTCAATTATGGGATAATTTCATATATGAAAGAACATCTCCAATACCACTGCTGGCATATGGTAACTGATTCTCACACCCCTCCATCTTTTTCTAAAATTCACTTAGAAATTGAATGGGGTTTATTCTTTCCCCCCCCCTTTTACTTGGTTTTGCTTTGCTGTCTAAGGGCTCCATGCTCTGGGTGTTAGTATCCTCCAGGTTCTTTTCCCTCAAAGAATTTCAGGAACAACAAAGTATCTTTTGATCCTGCTCTAAGGTCACCACACAACTCACGATGTTTTGGTCTTGTCCTTCCTTTATTTAAGAACACAACAGAAGAATCCACTGGCACTGTGGGCACCTCATTCTCTTTGCTAACTGGAGTCTCTTGCAGAAATTGGACTTGATCTTAAAATGTCTTTGCCAACCTTAACAATTCGAAATTAAGCCAGTAAGGCCATCCCCAAACTGTTTTTTGAAGTATCTCCTCCTGCAGGACACATCCCCCTGACCACTAAAAACAGGACACTTTGACATCAGTGTCCTCCCACAAGAGAAAATCCTGTCTTTTACTTGTAGTCTGGGAAACAACTTTTGCATTACTGGAGGATTTTGCATTGTAAAACACATCAGAACATCGTCATTTGCTAAAAAAATATGACTTTGGGACCTGCAAGCAGGACAAACACACAACAAAGGAAGCATCAGCAGCTCCAAGGAGGGAGAGACTACACTCAAACCAGAACTTTCAACCTCAAACCCAGTGCTGGTTGAAAAGATTGGATTTTACTGGTAATTCAGAAACAAGAGTGCAAATTGCTATTTTTTTTCCCAAACACACATTTTCAGGCAGAGTAACATTACCAGAACCATTTCTGCTGGGATGGAGGTGTACTGAGAAAAAAGTAGCTGTACTTTTTTCCAGAACTGCCTATTCCTCACAGATTAAAACCACTGGGTGACATTTTTAATCAGTATTTCTATATAGCATTGCTAAAATGAGGACATTAGCAAGCTCATTTAAATTTGCAAACGAAACCCATTTGAACAGCACTTGAGCACTAGCAAGTGGCAAAGATACATGAAGTTAAAGGACTGTGAAGAACAAAAAGCTCTTGGGCACTGCACTACCCTCCCTGTGCTCCCCCTTCTCCCACCACGTTTGAGAACATCAAGACATAGTTCTTTCTATCCCGCTCCTATCAAAACTCAGATTGAAATCTCTCCTGTGCAGAGCAAGGACTCTTGGTGCTAAATGAAAGAGAGGTTTGCCTTTGGGGTTGCAAACCCCCATATTTTGTAGGATGCTCCCTCCTTTTGTGCACTGCCCACACAAAAGTCACATCTTATTTCCAAATGAGTTGGTTAATTTAGAAAGAAAAACAGCTCAGAGCTGTTGTTCCTGAAGCTCTTGAAATTAAAAGTACATTTTATTCCAGTACAAGAACACAAGGATGCAAGGCTGGGGGTGTGACAGTTCAAACTCATCTCACTTCAGATGATCTTGAACTCCACCACCTGTAGTCTCTAGAAATGTTGCACTCTTACCCTTTAAAGAAAGGAACAAGAAACACGATAGGACAGATGTAGGAAATCTGCTATGTGAGGTTTAATTGCAACCATTTGTAACCTGCATTTCACCCAGACACACATCTTATTTTTAAGCAGATATTCCTAATTAAGCAGAGGACCTGGTTATCACCGAGCAAGAGACATGCAGAGTGGGGTTATCAGCACTACCACATAACAAGAGTAACCCCAGATATCGATCCAGAATCTGCAAGATCCCAGGACCAATTAAGGGACAGGGAGAAGGGATGGCAGACACCAGGAGCACAGCCCTTGCACCTGGAGGAGGATTCAGCATGACCTGAAATGGGCTGTTTAGAGCCTCCCACAGCACTGTGGGCTGCAGGGGTGTTCCCATGGCCCTTCCAGGGGAATGCTGCTGCCCCCCTCACCTAAACAGTTGCCCTGAGTCGATAATGGAAGGGGAATTAAACAGTCCTGTCCACTGCAGGTTAATGTGCTGTGCACCCAGGTCATTGTTCCACTCTGGAGTTGCCATTCCAGGCTAATAAGGTCCTGCACGGCTGGAGCAGCCTTGGCCAAGTTTTAAGGAAGCCTAAGAATGCAAAGATTTGTGGGTTTGTAGTCACTGTGTCTGTCAATCACAAAAGCAAAGCTTTAAAACCAGAGGATCCTGACCTGCTTGTGGGTTTGCAGTAACAATATAAGTTTATGGGGAACGGTGCAGCAAGCTCATGAAAATCTGAGAACTTCTGGTAATTTAAAAAATTAAAAAAGGTTCATCACCATGGCAGTGACAGGGATAAGGCCCTCAAGGACAGCATCATGCTGCTGTAACACTGTTCTGTGTTCTGGAAGAGGATCAGGGATCCTGCACCAAGCCCTGTTACACAGCACAAACATACCCGTAACTCCACCTGCACTCTGTGTCCACCCATCAAATAAAATTATATTTTCCATAGCTTCAATAATTTTCTTCCCACAGTCTCAGGGTGACATACACACACTGATGGGAGCTTGGTAATAAATCGAAGAGGCAGGTAAATATTAGCACATTATTTGCAAACATTAAGACTGAAGTACTGAGGAGTCCCTGGTCAGAAAACCAAACCCTTCTGTCCTTCAGCCCCTCACTTTTATACATCAAAAAGTTACAGTGCAAACAGACAGTGCCAGAAGGCTCTGAAGCTCAGCTAAATGCTCCTGGAAGCCTAAAATGAAAAGCTCACCAGCCTGACGTTGTTTCTGTTAAGCAATGCATGCTGTGGTGCTGCCTCACGGGTGAGACAAATTGCTGCTCTAAGTCTATTAAAAAGGGAAAAAAAAGGCCACCATATGGTGCTGACTGCAGTAGCTCTTAGCAGGTGAAACCCATCCAGAGCAGTAGCTACCATGCTTAATTATTGTGACAAATTCAGTCATTCCAGGTGGGAATTTTTTTGTTTGGGTTTATTTTTGTGTGTGTGTTATTTTTCACATTTTTCACGTGTGACTCCCACCCAGAAAATAACACTGGGGGTAAGAGACAAAAGGAGGAGAAAGAAACCACACACGCCATAGAGGTGTTCGTGTCACCCAGAAAGGGGATGGCTTCAAGCATGGAGTTTGTGATACAGAAATAATCACAGGTGTTGGCACATGAGGGAAGTACCAGGGGGGTTCCCACACAACTCCCTTGACTTCCCTTTCAATCTACCTTGAGCATTTAATTAACAGCAGCACTAACGCCCCACCCAACACTGATGGAGACAGTGAACCCACACAGAGCCTGCCCAGCCCACCCAGGACCCTCCTTACACCAACTAGGACAACATAAAACACAAAAAGATGCTCTCAGGTTTAATATATCCCAGATTATGCACGATGCACAGGCACAGTATCTGTCCTTTGATGGGAAGGTGTGCCAAAAAATGACTTGAAGGGACTCAGTGTGGCTGTTGTGTGATCTCAAGGTCCGTGATGCACAAAGGAATAGTGAAGGGAGAGAGGGAATCCAAGGAGCACTGTAACTACAGACAAGCCTACAGACCAAGTGGCACAGAAGTCAGTTAGCCCCATGCACAGATGAGGCACATTTCCAAATTATTTGCTTTTCAGTGTAAAGTTTCACAGGTTACTGCTGGGATCCTCCACAGCCACACCTGCTCTTCTCCTGCCCCCTCGCTGCATTTCAGCATCCCACTGTCCTCGTGTCAGACATTGACAGGAATCAGATTAAGTTATTCCAACAATCTGACTCTTTCCTTTTATAACCTGTGTCATTAAGAGTCAATGACAGAATTTTGTTCAACGGAAGTCCATGAACATTTTCCCCAGTCCCCCATGCCCTGGATAACTCCTGTCTTGGCAGGAAACCCACAAAACATTAACCTAATTCAAGCACCAAGAAATGCCACTCTCCAGTTCAAATAATCAAAAAGTCCCTGTGAAAGACCCAGAGATTTGTTTCCCTGTTTTTTTTCCCCAGCATAAACACTTCAGGGGAACTCAGCTGAATATATATCCATCACTAGATGGGCTCCTGAGGTTCCCACAGCCCAACATCAGATTAGTTGCTTTGATCATTTCACACCTACAAGTCGTACATTAGTTTTTTAACATCATCCTAAATCCACACTCTTCTTGCAGAGGGGATACACACATATTTGAAGCAGTGATTAAGTAATTTCCTTTTCCCTCTAAAAGCCCCAATAAAACTTTCACTAGCAGAAACAGCTAAGAGCTCACCCACATCCAAAACCAGAGTTTGCATAATTTTATTTCATTATTAACAGAAATTCTTTAATTACCAGGGGTTGGATTTTTTTCCTTTCCTTCATAAGATCCTACGTAAAATCTTAGGGGAAAAAGCCTTTCTGTGGTCCTTCCATGCTCTCACTAATTTGTTCAAAAAGCCTACAGTAATTTCCCTGAATAGCTTCCAAAATGAATCCCATAAAACAGCCTCTCTCACTGGAAATGTCTTATCTGTGGGTGAGTCAAAGGATCAACTCGTTACAGGGCTTATGTGAGGAAAAAAAAAAAAACAAAAAAATAAAACACCCAAGCAAAACAGTGTTTGGAATTTTAAATTCATAAACAAACATTTTAAAGTGTGCCTCCCCTGAGCTGCAGGCTCAAAACCAAACCCAGCACCCGCTGCAGCCACAGCAGCTATTCCTCAGCTCAGAAATAGCACGCCTGACCAGGGCACAGTTTGGAAAGCACTAAAACACAACCTTGCCAAAAATATCAGCCACAGAGCTGATCCTGGGTGGCAGGGAGGCATCTCCAGGGGAGCCCAGGGCTTCCTGGAAAGGTCAGCCAGCACATGCCAGCCCAGCCTCAGCAAGGGGACACGCACAGGGGAGCTCAGAGAGCATTGACAGCAGCGATTCCTGGGAGCACAACTCAGTGGCCACACAGGTTGTGGCCACAAGCCCTGGTTAAAATGATTGGGAAGAGAGAACAGGGCTCTGTCTGCTGACCAAAACTGCTCTCTGTATGAGGAGTGAAAATTGGAGACTGAAAAGGCTGAAGAAACATCACCAGGAAACAAACAACGTAAGGTGTCATAGATACACCTGCCCAGGGTGGATAGCCCAGCAGGGTCATTGAGTGGAGGATCCCTGACCCACTTTGTCCTGGCACTGGGGCCATTGCTCACACTCCCAGCACACAAAGGGAACCTTTTCCTCCTTCATACAGGGTATGAATACCCTAACCCTCCCCACTTCTTTTAGATTTAGTCTTTTTTCCACTCGTTACCAGATTTTTAATCCAACGTACAAATTGGCACTAGAAAATCACGACAGGATGCAGGAAAAGGTTGTTGTAGCCAATGCCCTGGGTGAAAGCTGCCCCAGGAACCAGACAGGCTCCTGCTCACTGCCTGTGTCCTCTCAAACACACCCTTTGCTTCCATTGGTTTGCCCAAGGAAATCACTTATTGCTCTAAACAGAAATAAACAGACTTATTATTTCAAAGAATAAGACTTTTCTGACCACTACCTGAAAACAGGGAGCACTGGTAAGTTTTGGTTAAGGCTGTTCTGCTGGCTACATTAATTCTATTGTAGAAGAACAAAGATTGTGAGCATTTCTGGTGCATCTTAACAAATAAAATCCCAATATTCAGCAAACATTTCCTGCTATGCTTGCTATGGCAACCAAATGGTCTGAATCGAATTTGAATTCCCAAACTATTTAATGTATTGTGGACACACCTTTTAAATGATTCATTCCACTGAACACAACCTGAGGTTCCAAAAGGAGCACTCGCTGTAGGTGCAGGGGCTCATAAATTATTGTGAACGTGAGAAAGGCAAGTGAAGTTCTGTGAAAAATCAGTGTCATCACCTGGTCACGGGCACCCAGAAGGGGCTGAGTGACAGAGTCAGAGTGTCACCTCCACACCTCTGCAGCCTGATGATGTGTGACACGCTGTGCTCCTCAGAGCCACCTCACCACAACCTGGCCCGTCAACACGGAGCAGTAGGGATAGAACCAGCACTGGTGTGTGCCCTGCACTGCCCCATTCCTTCGTGGGGAACACAAAGGCCAAGCCCCAAAACAGCAGAATAAAACAAACCCAAGGACTGCAGGATGAGATGGAATCCTACACACCTCTCTCACAGCCAGCTGGTGTCCCTCCCACTTCCAAAGTCACTAAAATATCCCTTGTAAAGAACACACCACATGAGAGCAAGTCACCCTCGCCCTACCCAAGGCAACAAAAGTGGGAACAAAACAAGGATGACTCTTCTAACTGCAAGTGGACAAAGAGGTGCTTTGGGTTCCTGATGAACTCAGTTCAGAGCAGGTAATTTGTCAGGTCTGGATTCAGGACTAAGCCACCAACACCCCCCACATGTTCCTCTTTCTCCCTTCATCTGTCATGTAATCCAAAGTGATCTTGAGACTTGAAAAAGCCTTGCTAGTGCTGGTAGATCAAAACAGCCAACCAAAGTGTAGAACAGCCCAGGAGAGAAAATCCTTCCTGAAAGGCACCAGTAAAGCCCCAATTCCATTTTGGAGGCAGGAGAGGCAATACTGGAGGAATTCTCTAAGGAAAAGCAAGGCTGCCCTCACGTTTCAGGAGCTGGGGCCAGTCTCAGACAGCGATGTCTTTTCCAGACACTTTCCCACCACTCCAGCCTTACATGCTGATCCAATTCCAGCAATTCCATGTGAATTCTGAAGCAACACTAGTGCTGGGAGATGTTTAGGAGCCATCTCCAGTGTGGAAACACGAGCTCACATTTCAGTTTCACAGGACACACATACTGGCACGTTGTTGCTCTGTGTTTTATCCAGACTTGGGTACTTCCAGTACAACCCCTGCCTGGGTTTCATTCCACCCAGTTCCCCATCCAGGATGCAGTGGTGTACTTTTCCACAAGCAGGATTAAGATTCTGCAGCCAATGCTCTAAGGGACAACTCAACCCTCTCCTTCATGAATTGATAAACAGAGAGATTTCCCCATTAATCTGAGCTTCTTCCAGGAGTTCAATGCCCAGAGCAGACTGACAGATTCCCAGTCCATGCAAAGAGAAAGGTGGGATGCTTTGACACTTAGGGAATGAGAAGTGAGGACCATCCCTAGGGATCTGTGGGCTGAGCAGAGGGACAGGCACGGACACACACACGGCTGGCAAATACAAGACTGAGAACTCCATCCCAAATTAAAATATTGAGACAGCTCAAAAACTTATTAACCACCTCTCTTGCCTTTACCATAATGGACAAAACCTTAGACTCTTTGACCACAAAGAATTCGGTGTATCAAAAATTTCCTACAGGAAAATGCATTATTAAATCAGATCCAAGCATGGCTGGGGATCTCAGCTCCCTTTGTTCCCTGATGCTGCAAGGATGAATCTGGGAGGGGGCAGGGGAGAGGGAGGGTGTTATGAGCAAGCTGGCTCTACTGATTTCTTGTAAATACCATAAAAATGAGCACTTGACCATAATCTATGAATTGGATATAAAGAAAGAAAATAACTCTTAGAGAAATGAGCACTTTTAAGTGCTTCTTGAGCATCACACTGAAGCAAACATTTATGAATTTTCCATCATGGCATGAAGCACCGTGTCAGGCAGGATCAACCCCATAAAATTATTTTGTGACAATACATGTAAATGGTTTTAACATTCTGTGTCCCTCCAAAGCGATAGCAAAGACTACCCAAGCCATCTGAGAGTTCAGAATTGTAATGGGGCCTTTGAAGAGATTATTTGCAGACTAATCATATATTTTCTTATGGCAGCATTCTACAATCTGAAGTACCATATTCACAGAGCACATTTTGCCTTCCACAATTACCTCTGAAAGAGCCACTGAAAAATTACACACTGTGTAGACCAGCATATATCTAAATGATATGCATGTCTTACAGAAATAGATTATTTTCAAGGGGTCCTAAACCCAGCTCTTCCATTTTTTTCATGCAACTGCATGCAATAGTAATTTATGTATAAGAATCTGTGCATTTCAATCAGATACACACAGCTCCTAGGGCTTTCTGTTTGCTCAGGTTTGCATGTTTATACAAAAAATAATAAACAGATTTTTAAAGCTATTACTTTTCCCCTTTTTTTTCAATCTGAAAAACAATATATTTACAATCCTCATAATGCTGAAGCACTCTCAGAAAAAGAGATACTTATCAAAACACAAAACATTTTAATGACAGTTGCTTAAAACAGTCACTGCAAGATGTCTTAACACATCTTGATTCCGGATCCTATGGAGGGCCTTTCCCACAAAACTCTATGCTCTTTATTCCCTGTCTATGATTGTCAGGAACTCAGGTGTGTAACCTTGGTCTTCCAGATGTCAACCAAGTCAATGGACTCCAACAGCAGCTGGCCAAAAGCTGAGTGTCCCAGTGGCACATCCCTCAATGGAGCCTGCATTCCCATTGGAGCAGGAACCAGTGGAGTTAGAGAAGTCCACAAAATACTTTTATTTAAAAAAACAAAATCACAGACACATTGAAAACACACACAACCACCTTGTTTAGGACACGAGGAATTCCTCTTCCAAAGGCTGCTGTAAGGGATAAGAAGAAACCAAGAAACTAAGATACAATGCATGTAATTCCTAAAACTACTACAGCAGTCCTGTGGATGGATAGGAGAAGGCTGCCTGCAGCCCTGCCAGGTGGACCCATGGTTATGAAGGCTGGAGAATCCAAAGAACATCTCAAATCATGCATATTCACTTACATATGTCCATATATATCTGTCTTAAAGCTGCACCACATCATATTACAGCACAGACCTAAACATTACCTGTGCTTCACCACAAGACAGGTAAAGAGCAGGGCTGTGAGCACCATCACAGGGGTGAGGAGATGAATCACATGGGTCCTCACACCACTGCACCACAGCTCAGCAGCAAGAAGTCAAAGCCACAGTGTATCTGCAATTCCTCACCCAAAATTCCTTTCCTTGCTTCTATCTTGGCCTGTTCCAGTTCACATGACCCAGCTGTACAAAAAATTAAGCAGAAAAATCATTTCTTTTCTCCACATTTCAGTGGGATGATGTCTCAGAGGGAGCAGTGTCACCTCCTGTCCCCACAGAGATACTGCTGGCCTTATTCTGCAGCTCCTGCAGACACTGCTGAGCCTGTCCTGGTGCTGGCAGAGAGGGAAATAGAGCCAGCCCAGATCACAGAATACAGCTGCCTTTAGTACCTTTTCTAAAACAAATCAATCCCATCAGCAAAGTCCACGTTCAGAAAGCCAAGGCTTTTCTCCAATAATAAACTTGTATCTGTAAAACCTATGGAACAGCAACACAAGGTTTCCTTTCCTTCTGTGTTTTACCACAGAGAGAGGAGAAGGATTTCCCTTCACTGCCCCATTCCCTGGTCCTTGGGTCCTTATGAAGTAACTGACTTTGGATGCAACAGCAGCAAGAGTCCCCAAATTGTAACTTATTGAAAAAAAATAAAATCAAAAACAAAACCCCCACCAAACCCAGAGCACCTTTTAAATCTTCTTTGTGTGAGGAGCAGTGCATTAGATCAGATAAGGGATATTAAATGGCCTTTAAGTCTGACAGCAAAGAGCAGCTCTAATGGGAGTCCCAAATTGCGCTGCCAGCACTACAGTGTACTTACAAAACAGCAACAGCAAGATGCCAGAACAGTGCCATGACCTATATTTCCTTCAAACCAATTTTCTTCTTTGTAGGGTGGATGGAAAGTATCCAACTGCTTTCTAAGTTCCTTTTCTTTCTGCTGGAACTCTGCCTTAGCACACGCATTTTTCTTACACCCAACTTTGTGCCCCACGGCATTTAAAGCAGGAATCATCTACAGGCTATTTCTGCAATTAGAAACAATAAATACTGCAAATTCATGGGTAGGTCACAATTACTGGACGGGAGCAGAATTCTTTGTACTTCATTTCCCAAGTTTTAAAAGAAACCCAATGCTTAGAGTGGAATATTAAAAGAAGAATAATGTTAGAGGAATAGAGGTCCACATTCCAAGGAATTCCTGTGGATTCAGTATTGATGGAGTACAGCTTAGCTGATGCTGTCCCCTCCTGCAAGTTCAGATCTCAGAATTACAAGTTTCCCCACACTCTACACCCTTGAGTGCTGCAGTTTTATAAATATAAGCATGGGAAACACTAAGCTCATAGTGGCAGCCTTACCTGAGATTCTATTAATGCAGCACCCAAAAAAACACTGCTAGGACAAGACAAAACCATCACTGAGGACTGAAAAGCTGAGAGACAGAGCTTTTTCCCATCTCCACGGCTCATTAAAAACTTGGGGTTTGCACATATAAGGACACCTAAATTGTCAACATTCATATTTATCAGAGTGAGGTGTTTATTCTCTTGGTTATTCCCACCCTGGGGGGGGAAACTGTATCCTTTAAGAACATTAAAATCAAAACATTTTTAGAAGAAAGGAGTATCTCTGTCTGATTTGACTCCCACAGCCTTGTGATACGCCTAAAATTTCCATTTTTGCCTCCAAAGGAGGAACTTGCATTATATACTGAGAGTGGTCAACAAAACACCTGAAAGGACTCAGGATAAGCTTTTTTCCACCCTCCCACCCCCCTTACAGTTCCCCTTGCCAAATGCAAAGACTCTCCCCGAGGCAGGGAAATGTGGAAACGGAGCACCTGATGCAGCTTTTATTCCAAGACTGTCTCACGTGTGTTGAGTGTCAGAAAGAGCCATGTTGTGCCACAGCACCCACTTGTCTCGGGAAAATTGAAATCGTTCGGTGTCTAACACTTTGAATGATTTCCCAACTTCTCACTTGCCCCATCTGCTCCTCTCAGCTCAGTTTGATTTGTTTTAGCCTTTGTGTCTGCAGTGGCACCAACAAAACTGCAGCATCACTGCAAGCTCCTCTGCTATGGAGCGCTGCCAAGGCAGGCAGATTCAGCCTCCTCCAAGAGAAAAGCACCAAAAAAACAGGATCACTGTCTAGTTCTGCTGTCTCTCCCATCCTCCAACACAAGCACAGACAGCCATCCAGCTTCAACACTGCACTCTGAAATAATGTCACCTACAAGATAACCAACATTACAATTATAAATCAGATGATCACAGAATACAGCAAAGCACAAGTGCCACATCTCAGCCCCAATTTCACTCTATTAGCCATCCCAGTTAGCTTAGGACTTTAGTCAGAATTACTTGAGTTGAGGTAGCATTTTGCTTCTTTGCTGTTAGCATAGTATTTGCAGGACCTTTCAGGTAAAAATATCAGGTACTTTGCAACATTCAAGACACTGGGATACTGAAACCAGACACAGAACTTTTAGGTAGGTGGGAAAACTGATAAAAACAATGGGTGAGATATGCACATCAAAGGGGTTTTTTTGTTAAGACAGTGCACAAGGTAGGGAGTCACAGTCCCTGAACTGCAACAGAATCAGGATACCTACCCAGGAGTTTAAAAAGGATCTTAAATATGATGGAAAAAAAGATATTAGAAATAAGAACATGGGGGGGGGGGGGAAAGGCCATAATCTGCCAGTACAAGTCTCCATTGAAAAAGACTCAGCTCTGACTGAGCAGAACCTTAACAAAAGAAATTAAAAACACCCCACACGCACTTGTTCATCTTCCCACAGGCTTTAAGTCAGTGATCACCAGATCAACGAGGGCCCACCAGGATGCAGAGATACCTGTGAGAAGGGAATCAGCCCAAGACTCTCCTGAGCCACCAAGGACTGAATACACAATATTGCACAGAGAAAAACAACGGGTGGGGAACAGCACTCACAGCTCCCAGCCCTGGCTCATGGTCCACATCACTGAGAGCATCGTGCTGAAAAGAGCTCAGAACTCAGGCAGTGGTCTCAGGTTGCCTTAGGTTTACTCTAGAGGAGGTCTTGAGGCCAGTGAAAAAAATGTAAACCTCTCCAAAACCTTGGCATACACTTCTCCAGGTACAAAGTACCAACAGCACAAGTGACTCAACACAAGGCTTGGTCTGGTATTTTTAAGAGATGTTCAGGATGGGTGAGAAAACCACAAAGTTCTGCTTTACTTCAGAGAAGCACACAGTGATGTCCCAACACTTCCCACACCTGGCACCAGCTCCACTCTACTGAACAACTTCTCTGGGATTCCTCACGTTACCCTCAGTGCCATATTTTTCCCCCAGTGTTCATTCCCTCCTTCTAGTGAAGCTCATGAAATTCAGCTTTACAATTCAAGAGACACATGGTCATAACACCTTCAAAGGGAAGTCACCAAACACGCTGCTACTGCAGCATCCTGAGCAGCCAGTCACAAAGTTGGGCTGGCCCTGAACTCTGGGAATGCTGCTCAGCAGTCGTTGGGGAGTAAATGAGGCAGAAAGTGAGAGAGCCAGGAAACCACAGAGCTGGGAGCCCAATCAGCTGTGGGAGCTGCAGGGCAAGCAAAGGTGAACAGCACCCGACACTGCAAGGGAAAATATGAGGTTTACAACTAATAGGTAGGAGTAGGAAGAGAAATCTCCCTGGTGAAAGAGGCTGGCTGCTGCATACACTGCTCCTGTGAAAGGCTGGCACACCAGCGGGCATGTGTCCACACTGCTGCTTCAACAAGGGGGAAAATAAATCAGGATACACAGCAAATTAACCACCTTCAATGGGCAGGGCATTCTCCTTCAAAAAGCACAACTGCTCCCATCTCTGTCCCAGTCTGTTCACACCTGCACACATGTAAAAAACATTATTCCATTCCCCAGTCTGCACTTCTGCAATCAGGGCTCTGTGATTTCCCTGCCACTGTGACATTCTCAGCAGCCATGACATACAGCAAAACTCCAGTCAGGAAAACTGAGTTGGTTACTGGTTTGTTCCACGACATATTGAAAGAAAAGCCACCAGCCCAGTGTCTCCAGCCAACTGCAGAATACATTATTAATGAAATTACAGTGAGGAACCTTTTGGTACAGCTCTTTTGTTAAGTAATTCCAAGCGACTCCACTGCACAATTACAGCCTCTGAACTTTGCTTTTTAAATGTTGCCATGTCTAATCCCCACTGTGTGTTTGCACTTGAAATGATAATCTCAAGGCATCAGAGCCTCTAATAAGTAAAATAATTAATAAACTCTACTCTGGGCCCTCCCACTAACAAGTGCCATTGTACCCTTGGACCCTGCACAAGGTGACATTCTTACCCCCAGAATATTACCTTATTTCTTAAAAATCTGTATATGGGAAGTTACACCAAACAATCTATTTCAAAGACCACCATTCAGAATCAAAAGTACTTCCTCCAACTCCAGAACTAGAAAGAATGGGACAAACCATAACCCACAGGACCACCAGTGATGTTCAGCCCAGATCATTCCTGCACATGGGCAGAATGCCTGGTCTCCTGTGTTTAGGCACTACATAACCTGAGCTTGGGCACAGTAATCTGTAAAGGAAAGGGAAATAAATGCAAAAGAAAGGAAAAAATTGCCTGGCCAGTCCATATCAGCATCATCAAGGAAGGGTTCCATGGGGACTGAGCTGCTCAAGGAATTGGTAATGGTGAACTGGCATCCCATGTCTCAGTAACTTGTGCAAATCTGGCTCAAGATGATAATGATCAAACCTAATTACAATCTGACAGCCCTTCAGTGGCTTAGACAGTACTTAAGATTTTATCACAAGTCTCATGATATTTAGTATTCTTCTTATCCCTAATTCCTCAAGTCAAGCAATTACCCAGGATTCTCCACTGCCAATAAACATGGAGTTTCCAGGCCATGTCTTGGAACAGAGCTTTAAACATGACCTACATGCAATATAATGGTTTCTAAACTTTCCTTTAAATATATACATTTAAAATTCTGCAGGCTCCCTCCGCAAGCTTTGTACAGCTGTAGAGCCAGGTACAGATACATCCAACACAGGTATTGAGTAAGAGCCAGCAGCTCCAGCAGAGAGATCATTACCTGTCAAACACCAAAGGTAGAGCATGTGAATAACAGGCTTAAACCAAAGTCATTGGTTAAAAATAGAGTGAAATAAATCACCTGCACAACAAGTTACTTCAGTTTTCTACACCTTTGCAACAGTGGGTGCCTTGCTGGAACAGGACATCTTTTCTCCAACTCCACTGCCTGTCTCTCAGAAGCAGCTTCTCCCTTCTCCCATGCTCAAGCAGCTTTAACTCCAGACCAAGGCAGACGGCAGCAGGGCACAGGAGATGGTGACTACCCTTTGGCTGAGCTCTCCAGCCCTGGGTAAGGAAGCCCTTCTGGCTCGGAGCAAGGGGCCAGCTGGCCCTGTGCGCAGCGACCTTGACTCCTTGGCAGTCCCCAGGAGCAGACACATATTGTGACAGCTCCCCACAACACACTGCCAGCCTCCAGACGGGTGTGAGCCTGGCACGGCTACGCCAGTTCCACCCCTTGGCCGGGGCCTCAGTTCCAGCACCGAGTTTGCCAGAAGGTTGTTTGGGCTGTGTTAGCCTTCAGCACCCTCAACATCCCAAGGCAGGGAGCTGTCCTGCAGAAACCACCTGTGGGAAGCTCTGGCTGTGTCTGCTGCCTGCTTGTTTTGTATGACACCTTCACTTAATTAAGTGGAAAAGGCAATTCCTTATTCAGTTCTCCATGTGGTTTTAATAAGTCTTTATCAGAAGTGCTTTCTTTTCTGGGCTAACCTTCTCCTGTTCTGCCACCTTATGCAGGGGTGACATGAAAGCTTTGTCTATGTAGCTCTATCACGCTCAGGAAACACTCATCTAATCTGTCATTTTTGCATCTATCAAACAGTTCTTGCCTTCCTAACCAATCCAAACCTAAGCAGAGCAGTCCAGAACCTTTAAAAGCAGGACACTTACCTCATTACTCCAGTTTTCTTCCAGATTACGCTTGGAAGACGTGACTATAGAGAATTAAAATGATGTTGTTCAGAAGGAAAATTAGACACCCAGGACTTCTAAATTGAAGCTTTACATCAGGAAGCCTTTAGGTACACCACATCAAACCAGCAGGTGGGAATTTTGATAATGCAATGAGAAAGCTGGTGATGCTTCAACCCCTGACCTGCTGCAACAGCCAAAAGGTGAATATTCACTGCAACCCTCCTGATTTTGTTCTACGCTTTCCAGACTTGATTCCTCAAGGAACCTCAAATATGCATAATAAAAACTGAAACATGTCAGACACTATGCACAGCTGACCTTTACATAAAGTTTTTGATTTCAATAACATGTAAAAAATGATGCTTTAGTATCCAACATACCTGTTAGGCTTTGTAAATATAGCAGGGATGCTGCAAGGCTTTCCTTTTTTTTCCCCAACAGTATGGATTTCCACAGCTTTCAGCCAAGTCCTAAATATGCCCTACCAAAGCAGAATTAAGAATTGCTCTCAACCTTAACTAAGGCTTTACTCCAACTCTACACAGACCTCCTGTGGACCAAAGCCTTTTCCACATCAAAAATACTGAACCAATGTAATTTAAAGCATGAATTTAAACCCATTTGAAAGGCTGCAAAGCCAAGTGTAAACATGGTTATTTCAACACCAAAGTTGCAATTCTCAGTTTGGCCTCAGCTTACTGAGGGCATTTAAACGTTAAATCTATATAAACCAGTCCTAATCTGAGAGATGTTTCTGATAAGGGCCTGTACCAGCTTAACAGTGCAGGGGAAAATAAATCAGTTGAAAGTGAGACTTGTTCAGTGATCATGTACATCTCAGACCTGTGACTGGAGGGACTTGGGTTTACTGACAGTAATCACACACTTTAACACAAGCCCGACATCATCTCTTCATTCACCAGACAAATAAAATTCCATGTTGGAAAACAGTAATGACAACAGTTAATATTTTCAGTAATAAGTTATCCTCACAAAGAGCACTTGACCTTCGTTGTAATTTCCACACAGCTTGCAGGAAACCACCTGAGTGTGTATAAAATGTAATGAATAAAGAAATATTAAAAACGATAGAATGTTATTAAAGTAGGTCACAATTCAAACAGCACAATTACTGAAAAAATGATGTTTGAAACTACATCACTCCCAATCCTTCTCACACTGGATGAGCTACTCTATAATTTATTTTGCCTAACAACAGCTTCTGCCCATATTCTCTCCCTCTTTATCCCCAAAGACTCTATTAATGCAGCCCACTGTGCCACATGACAGCACAATGCCCACATGAGGCATGAAATGTCACAGATCACAGCTTTACACCTGGCCAGCATAATGTATTCATCAAATCCTTTCAGGCACTGGAAGCATTTGTTGTTATTTTGTGGGTCAAGCCACACAGAGGCAGATGGAATGGGCACTTTATTTACATGGGAAGTCCCTAAACCCATTCACTTTATTTATGAGGGACAAAATCCAGCCTTGCACAGCTATTGAAGGAGCCTTGGACCAAAACCATTGTTATTTTGCAAAGATGAGGAAGAGTGGTTTCCTCTGAGGCTTCAGGTTGACAATGATGGTTCCTTTTGACCCTTAACATTATATTCCACATATTCTGAACATCTTAAAAAGCCCAGAGTTGGGGTTTTGATTCACATTCTAAGTTAATGTGAGTCTGACAGAGCTGTAACAGAGTGATGAGACTCTCCCCAGCACTCAGGGCTGCCCCTCAAATTTCTGTGTCCCACAAATTCTATACAAACTGCACCGTAACAGTGGTGGAATGGTCAGCTCTTAACTTATAACCACAAATTCAGGACACACAAATGGAGATATTGGCTCTACCCAGCCTTACACAGACCACACAACAACCCAAACTATCCACAAAGATGTGAAAACACAGAGAGAAAATCCCTGGATAAAAAAATGTACCACTTCATACATTATGTATATTTTGAGTGATTTTGAAACAGCATTTTAAATTATTGACATTGATGTTACCATGAGAGTTTTGGGGGAAATTCCAATATAAATAGCAAAAGTATTTGCTGCAAGGAGAGTATTAACCCTGTTATCTTTTAATTATCTGTGTTGCACATGAGTATCAGTGGCATACATGGGTTACAAGCACAACCTACTTATGTTTGAGCTTGTAGGAAACCAAAATCTCAGGACAGGTGGTCCAGTAGAAAAGGAAAGGGAAAATCAAGTATTTACTATTACATTGCCCTTTTTGTTAATAAAATTATAGGGTGAAGTCTGGATGCATATCTAATTTTATCTCTGAGCATCTGCCACTGCCTCATGACCTCTAAGAGAGTCTGCAAGCACTTTGATAAACAGATTAAAAGGTAACTCAGCAGACCCAGAGCAATCCTCAAGTTCCCAGAACCATATTTGACTGAATCACAGCAAATGCACCATCCCCACACCTCCAAAAGAACACGAAGCCTCTCCTCCCCCAGAGAAGCACACTGCCATCCTACTGCTTCCCTTGCCTGAATACCAAGAGCACTGATATAAAAACACATTTGTAACCAGACAGTGACTTTTTACAGAGAAGAAGTGCTTGTTTGTTAGTTTGTTTCAGAAAAGATTCAAGTTCAGACTGCTAAAAGGAGAATTGTGATTATAGAGAAGAAAATATTTTATGCATCAACTCCTGACTCCAGAAACACCAGTTTCAGCAAGATTTATCATCTGTTTACTACTGACAGATGATTCTTCCACCCATTAGTCCTTATAAAACAGGGAAGAAAACCAGCACAGTAGTGCTTAGGGAAGGAGGGAAATATGTCCATGTAAGGGGGATTGGAACCAGCTGATGTTTATGGCCCCTTCCAACCCAAACCATTCCATGATCCTATGCCATGGCCAGCTCAGACTGTGGGGGAACTTCCCCACATGAAGATCACCTAAATTGGAACTGAGTTTGACATGCAATGCTGAGTGTCTGGATTTCCTTTCCACTCAGCAGCTCAGGGTGAAGAAAACCCCTGGGTGTGTGGAATTGCCAGGCAGGTGTTCCCAGAGAGCCTTAAGCCTGTGGGAGGAAAGCAGA
Source organism: Anabacerthia variegaticeps (assembly GCA_035583185.1). Classification (NCBI taxonomy): domain Eukaryota; kingdom Metazoa; phylum Chordata; class Aves; order Passeriformes; family Furnariidae; genus Anabacerthia; species Anabacerthia variegaticeps. The sequence goes on along the minus strand of JAWWEW010000006.1, from coordinate 3,625,600 downwards.
TTGACTAAAGCAACTCATCCTGAAGGAAGGCAAAGCATTCACTTCATCCTCATGAAGCATTGAAGGCTCAGGCTTTCAAATGAGATGTAAAATAGAGCCCTGACCATTCATCGTCATTAAAGATCCCATGACAATTCCTGCAAGAGTAAAAATGTTAACTAACATGTCCTGGCCAATATCCAACTCGGATAATTGCATTCTGCTTCCTAAATTCCCCTTGCAGCTTCAATTGGATTAGTTTTTCTTCATTTCTCTTCCCTAAACCCCTCCTGCATAATGTTTCCAGCCTGGAATGGCTGCTGTATTCCACTCCAGAGGTGCGTGAATTATCAGAGCTGGGCAATCCCAGCATACATTTTGGATATATTAGTCAGGGAAAACACTCTCTGAGCTGGAGTAATACCCTCACCTCTCACTGAGGAGCGTTTAACTTCTCAAATGAGAAATCCCTCTGATGTTAGTAAGATGTATTTTCTTCTCTAAAATATTGCCCTGCAAGGAACGGTATCAAACCAGCCTCCTGCCAATTAGCAAAGTCCTTTGCTGGGCCATATCCTCAGCCTGAGGAAACAGCTGCAGATGCTTTCACTTCAATAGAGCTCTGCTTCATTAAAACAGGAGTAAATATTCATACAGTGTTTTTCCACTAAGTCACTCATGTTTAAATGTTGGAAGAATCAAAGGAGTTGGCTGTTGAATGCATCAATCTGTGGATGTAAAAGAGGAATATCGGAATGTACTCTCCTCCCTTTTAACTGGCTTGCAAATGTTCATGCTATTTTAAAGGCAAGTTGGAGGTTCTTTAACTTGGCATACTGATGAAAAATGAAAGGGCTGTGAAATATGAATCTCCTGTTGTTTGTTAGGTGTATTCTACTGTAAGTACTCACAATATTGTGGAGGCAAACTGAAAAGTCCTGACCCCGTGCATTTTATGAAACAGGAGGAGCAAAGGTGATTTATGTGCATAAAAGCAAAAACTGACAAGCCTTTGATTTTCTTGCAGAATGATCCCAAAACGATTGTCAAGACTGCTTAGGTTTTTTGCCCTCTGCACTTCCTGTAATAGGACCATTTTATCCAAGAAACTGTTTTATAGACAATGTGTATGGGGTCATTTCCACCTGGTATCCAGGTTACTCAAAAGAATACTTCTCATTCCCTCTCCCAAGAGCTCCTAGCAGCAGTTAAAATGAGCTTGTTTTCACTTCCAGCCTGCTTCTGCATCTCTGGTAAAGCATAAAACCACAAACATGCCACTTGCTTCCTTCTTTAGAGCTCTGAGAGCAGAAGAACATCCTTAAAGACCCAAGAGATAACTGTAGGCAGCATCCTGGCTCAGCAGCAAACACTCCAAGTGCTTGGGTATGGAAGAGAGTGGTGACATCAAAGGTTGGTACCAGAGAGTGAACACCAGGCACAAGCATGACTGAGGCTCATCTGATGAGCACAGATGGATCTGCAGAGGGATTTTATGCCAGCATCAGATGGTTACAGAAGCACAGACCACGTTCCTGACCTGCAGCAGACATACCAATTCAGTAAGGGGAGAGCTGATCATCAGGAGTGACATTTCCTGCTGCTCATGTCCTGCCATTCTGGGTACCAGTTTTGACTCCAGCTCAGCTCCTTTTGCACACAGTGCCTGCCATCCACATGGGAAATGACTCCCACCCTCCACCACACACTTATCTCTTCTCATAGTTTTGCTCCAGTGGAGAAATGGAGTCACCTAGGAGAACACTGATGCTGCATCCTTACAATAAGGAGTGTTCCTGATCACTTGGCACTTACAGCAAGCACAGGATGGACAGCTTAGTCCTCTCACTGAAATCTGATTTCAAAACGTACAACTGTTCATCAATGGGCTCAGTTCCATAAACAACCAGAAAAAAAACACTGGAGTAGGATGTCTCCTTCAGTCACTCCTTCCTCCCCACTTTAATTTCTTGTTAAGACTACTCTCTGTGGAGTGGACACATTCACATTTCTGAAACAGCCACTGCCATGACAATCAATAAAAAATTATCACAACTGCAGGAACAAGAGCTTGGTATTAGAGAGATCTAAAAACAGATGGATTTCCCTACCCTTGTCTCTGCATCTTCAGGAACCCTTCCAAAACCTGGCTGTAGACATTTTAATTCTCTGTCAGCTTTCTGGAGGAAATCATTACAGAGGCAAAATCAGAGAGCACCGGGTGCCACTCTGCAATAAGTGTCTGTCAGTCAAGCAGGCGTCACCCCCCAAGTCACCCCGAGCACTTCCAGCCTCCAATCCAGGAAAAGGGGGCTGGAAATGGAGAGCTTGCTTGAGTGATCAGGCCAGTCAGTGGAGCGAGAGCTTAATTTTTTATTTATTATTTAAAACAAACAGAATTATTCTCTCTCCCGGCCCTGGTTTGAGCAGTTTATACACTTAATTCAATTTTAAGAGCTATATGTTTGTTTACTGGAGCAAACAAAAACCAGTAATGAAGGGCTGCAGTCAGAGAGAAGTAACCAACCTGCTTGTCTTCTGCTCAAAATTAAATTTTTAGCACCAAATATTGACACTAGAAGGTAAGCAGCTTAGTCCCATGTCTGCTTTTCACACCTCCCAAGTATGCACCAGAGGGGCTGAAGGATTCGTGCTGACCTACACTTTCAGCATTACATCCCAAAGAAACCATCTAAAACAAGGGGGGTTCCTCAGAATAAACCCTGGTCTCTCAATTCCCCAACACCATCAACCTCAGGGATCTTCTTTCCCTCTCATCTCTAGTTTGCCTTGCCTTCATTCCTGGCAGCATCACGGATAGAGTAACCCAGACACAGGAGAGAATGATGGTATCGTGTACCACTGCACTCTGCTTGGTTAAGGAAAGATACTCAAGCTGGACACCTCTCTGTCAATTAAAGAAGGAAGGAAGTAAAAAAAAAAAAAAATTTAAAAAAAGGACCAAAAAAAATACCAGAAGAACCTGTTGGGAAAAAATAAAATAAATAAAAAATAAAGCCTTGGGTTTGGAGCGTTGCTTCTTTAGATTTACCACTCACAGGAATATCTACAAGCAGTTTAACACCACAATTAAAAAAGCACAATCAATTCAGCCCAGATTCCTTAAATCCAACATAATTACTTCCCAGAGAACTACTGAAGTCTACTGAAAACATAGCTGCAGCATTCGAGGGTTATTTGCTCCAAGGACCTTTTTAATATGGCTGTATTGTGGTACTGCAGTGCAAGAGCCTCTCCAGCCATAAAAAGAAATTTAGCTCTGAAACACAACTTGTGGGCAATGAAAAACACATCTGCTTCCATTTGCCATCATTTAATAATAGCATTATTTAACCAGATCAGTTCAAACGACCAGCCTCACAAGACACAGCAGGGCACTTCTTCTCACGAGACTCCGAGGGCACCAAAATGAAATTCATTTCTGCAAACCAAACATTCAAAGCAACCAGCAGCACTAGAAAGACCGTATTCAAAAAGGGAGAAAAACATTTTGTGACTGATCAGAGAAAAAGATGCCCCCTCTCTACTACATACCCCCCACACACATTTTACTTTAAAGCTGGCAAGGAAAATAATAGTCTTCCACTGGAAGTAACAACATATTTGTCATTACACTTGGATTTTCATTCAAAATCGAGAACACCCTGAATTTGCACACATGGGGAAACAGCCACCAAGATCTGGGTGCATTCTGTAACGCATCACTAGTCAAACCCATATATCCTGGCATCATTATTTTCCTACAAGGTTATGCCTAATTAGCCACTAACCTCACTGATTAATCACCTACACTACAGGCAAAACGCAGAGGGGCAAAACCAATATTTATTCGGGCTGCAAATACTAAACCGAGAAGGGACCGCTGGTTCAAGTTGCTCCTTCCCGGCTGGCACGCAGAGCCGGATGGCGAGGAAACCCCGATCCCGACTCACACGGCGCACACAAATAAGAAAGGACCGGGTGTCTCACGCTCGCTCCCCGCACGGAGATGCTCACTACGGCTCTAAGTTGCCCGTGCGCGGCTCTGGGAGTGTTAAATGCCCCCGCCCGGCCGCGCAGCGCGGCTCCCGCATCCCCTCGCCGCCCGGGCATCCCTCCCCACCAGCGCCTCCCTCCCGCCGCACAAACTTTGCGCTCAACTCCGCCGCTCCGGGCTCGGCTCCGCGGGCCGCCGTGCTGCTGCTGCTGGTGATGCTGCTGGTGGTGCTGGTGATGCTGCTGGTGATGCTGGTGATGCTGGCGGCTCCCCCCGCGCAGCCCCGCGCATCCCGCCGCCTCCTCCTACCTGCAGCCGGCGCCGCTCCCCGCAGCGCCCCGCGCATCATCCTCATCATCCTCCTCCTCCTCCTCCTGCCGCTGCTGCTACTGCTGCTGTGGCGGCGGGCGGGCTGCGCGCCCCGCTCCCTGCCTGGCTGCGCAGGCTGCGCGGGCGGAGGCGGCCCCGGCGCGGTCCCCCTGCAGGCTCCGCTACCGCAGCATCCCCCCAATCGCGGCCGGCCGGAGCCCCCCGCCCCGCCCGGGGCGGTGCCCGCAGGGACCCCCCCTCCCTCCGGCAGCCCCGCACTGCCCCGGCCTCGCTCCCCGCTCGCCCTGCCAGGGGGATGCTCGGGGATGCGCCTTCCAGCCCGCTGTCCCCGGTCCCCCCCAACCTCCCCCGCAGCAGCTCTCTCGGGGCTCCTCTCACCATCGTCGGCTGCCGGCACTTCCTCCTGCGCTGCCTTCCTTCGGGAGACGGCTGAAGAAAGTCGTGGCAGCGCGGCGGGGCTGCGCTGGCCATCACTGCGGGGTCCGCGGGCAGGCTCTGCCTGTGCCGGCCGGGACAGCCGAGCCCAGCGCCATCCCCTCCGGCCGGGAGCGGGCAACAGGCGGCAGCTGCCAACATCCACGGGCGCTCAGAGCCGCTGCACGCACCGAGGGGCGTTCTGGGCCCAGGGGGATGTGCCATCGCCTTTCCTTCCCATGCTGACTTCTTTTCCTTGGGATTCTGCCTGGCCGTCCCACGAGAGGTTTCCTGCCCGGCTGCTGTCTGACCCGTGCAGGAAGGTGCCTGTTCTTGCTGCTTGACAATGGACTTTGAAGGCAGAAATAGTTTTGAGTGACCGCTCGTAGCCATGGTAGATGCAACTTCCCTTGCTGTTCACAGGTGGATGTGGTGAAGTGTTTCTCTGGGAAGCTCTGGCCTGACTCAGCTCTGTCAATAGGGGACTGGCCTCCTGGGCAGCGCTCAGGAAGGAAAATCGCCTTTGTGCACAGATAAATTTCTTGCTCTTCTTGTCCACTCCTTCAATGGAATGTCACCAAACAGCAAAATTAATCCCTGGCAAGGAAGACATTCAAGTGTGAGCTCGCAAACCACAGCAGTGAGACAGCGATTAAAGTTTCTGTCTAATTCTAGGAGATCAGGCTTGTAATAGCTAGAGAATGAGACTTAAGCTGCTTTACATAGCCCTTCATATGTAAGATCATTAAGGCATCTGTGGTTATTGTACCTCATGGCAGAGGGAGCCTTGCTGGGGGTGTTAATAGTTGTGGAATTCGGTGGTTACGGGCATGTGACAGGGTGTTAACCTTTTGTCAGTGTGACCTGACACATTTGACTAAAGCACTTTCCCTGGCCCCAATCTCTTCCTGCTCTGCTGTGTCACATATTTATTACAAGAGTAACAGCTCTTCCTGCCTAATGGGCTTCTTCGATGCAAACCTGGAGCCGTTTGACAATGGTTGCCTCGGATATTTTGTTATCCTTAAATCCTGGGTGATAAAAGATGAATAAAGCTGTCAAATACCCTATTGATTATGTGATTGAGGTGTACCCTTATTGCCCTTCTTATGTTGAGTACCTTCCATTCTATTTCTTTCCTGGGGTTTGGGTGAGGGTGGGAGAAGGAACCAGACCTACACTGGGTCTGTCAGCCCAATCTGCTCCCACCCACCTCATCAGTGTGAGGAATACAACTCTTAGCAAAAATACAAGTCAAATCTCAAGCTCTACATCCTTCTGGTGTTAAATTATGGTGTCTCTGACTTTGAGGCCCCAGTAGTTTTCTCCCTGATGTCTTCTTGCCAGGTTCACATCTCGACTGGATAAAGCCACAGTTGCGGGCTTGAGGTTCAGGTACCAAGTGAGATCTGAGAGATGGGGTTTAGTTCCATCTCCAGTACAGATTCCTCCCTGTGTTTAGCAAAAATACTTGCCAAAGGCAGGCAGGATGATCAGTTGGGTTGAAGAGCTTGCTGGTGGTGTGACTGACCCCCTGAGCTTTGGGGACACACTCAACTTGCACAGAAAGGGCACGACGATGCGTGTCTGTACCGAGAGCATCGCCCTCCAAACGCTTCTCTGCACCCCCATCCAAACAAAGAGACACACTGAGAGGGATCCATGTGCAAGGGATATTAATTTCCATTCCTTAAACGCAGATGTCTGAGCAGAAAAGCCACATAAGTGCCTGTGAATAAGAGCGTGCTGGAGTGCTCCCACGGAGCTGCCGGAGCTCCAGTGCCTGGGAGTCAGCTGGGAAGCAGAGTGCCCCAAACAGCTGGGCAAGCACAGGAGCAAGCCCCGGGAGAGGGAGCGAGGATGCTGCAGTGCACAACTGCAGGGAGGGACTGATTATCCTCGTCTCAGAAGAGGCAGAGTTTGAAATGGAAATGAGGAGGAGATTTCCCTGCCACGCTACCCAGCAGACAACAGGGAAGCAGGCAGCACGCTGAGGGCACTTTTGTTTCACCATTATTCAGCTTCATCCCAGAGCTCTCATTTAATTGTTATTCAAAAAGTTTCATAGAGGAATGAAACATTAGCAAAAAACTACTTCTACCTTCATATCTTGACATTGATATTGAGGTCTCCCTGCACGTGGAGACTCCAGCTTGTGTACTCAAAGCAGAGCAATTTAGCAGTTCTTTACACAAGTCTCATAATTATGGGCTTGGAAACAAAATACCCCCCTTGATGCAATGGAAAGGGCTCCAGAGGCAGGAATTCCAAAAGACTCACATCTGAGCTGCAGTCAGTACACTGCATAGAGCCATAGAATGCCAGGATGGTTTGGGTTGGAAGGCACTTAAAGATCATCTTATTCCAAGCCCTGCCATGGGCAGGGATGCCACTCACTAGATCAGGTTGCTCAAAGCCCCATCAGGTGTCTGAGAATGCCTCAGGTCACAGCAACCCCTCAAGCCAAAATTCCCATGAGGAAACCAAACCCACCTTCACTGCTGCACTGCAGCTCTCCTCCAAACCTTCAAAACCTCCAAAGACACAACTTCCAGGAGAGGATCAATGCAAACATCTCGAAAACTTCTGTCTCAGCCCAAATGAGAAGTTTGATTTGTCTTGTCATCATCCTTCATTGCAGCTTGGAGACTTTTTCCTTCTTTTTTAGGAAAGTCCTGGATTTCTCAGAAGGACGTGCCACTTCTGATGGTACCTGAAGAAAAACAATCAAAAAAGATAAACTTCAGGTCTCTGTTTTAGTCATAACAGAGTTACTTAATCAAATACATACCCAGGAGTACTTATGAGTCTCTGTGCAGAGATAAGTGTTCTGAATTTTATACTGCAATGCTTTAAGTTTAGCCCTTCCCATCCATGGAGCTCATGGAGATTAATACAGGTGTCATTTACCCCCATTTTGCTGGAAATTGAAGTGAGGCAGCTGCTGTTTGAGCACTGGCACTGTCTGGAACTAGATCAGGTGGCATGGCTTGACTTTACATCTTTCACATACATACAGGCACATATAGAGGTACATACAGTGAGTTCAAAGAGGTTTCTGAGATACTTCCCAATAAAATGCATTACATCACTGGAGAATCCACTACAGACACAAAACTCCAATCTCTGGATTAATACTCGGGGGTGAACATCAGTCTGGATCGACATCCACAATATACACACCCACATCCTTCACCCACTGAAAGAATAATTTAGTATTTTTATGCAGCAGACACTGCCAAAAAAATAGTACTTTCAAAGGTAAAAGTCAAGTAAAAAATATTAATAGTAATTGCACTATTTCTGCTTAAAATATATTCCTCCATATGATTTCTCTAGTGGAAAACACAGATCTCTTTTGACTGCCTTGTTTTCCTTTTCTAAAGCATTTGAGAGATCAAACTTCAATAGTTTAAATATGAATTTAAAAAAAAAAAAAGAACTTAAAAACTGAGATTCACATTGCCTAATGTTATGTCTGGACATATTTACACCACTAGCAATACTGTAGCCATACAGGAAATAAAAACAATAGACATTTCTCCAGTCACAAATAAACTAATTTCTAAAATCAGCTATTTCCAGACTAGAGTTTATGTTTGATTCATACAAATAGAAGAATTGTGACCTGAGGGGAATTCGTTCTTAAAACTGATTTAACAATAAATTAGTGCAGAACATACATAATGTGTGTAGGACTATTTGACAGAAATGAAGATGCTAAATTCAGCCAAGAAATTATTTGCTGTGAATTATTCACTTAGTCCTGTCGCTTCCTGAGCCTTTATGAAGGTTCTGTGGAAAGCAGGGGGCAAAAAATCAAGCATATGCAAAGCAAAACAGCATCAAAAGTCAAAGAAGTCTCCAAGGGAGATGAACTTCAATGCCACAGTAGGGTAAACAAATGGAATTATTTACAATATAACATTATCATTGCGATGATATTTTATTCATTATTTAATCACACCCTGAGTCTCCCTTGTAGCCTGTGGTAGACGAGCCAGGCGTTTTGTTCCATCTTTCACCTACCATGTCTGTATGTAAACGATATAGTTTATTTAATACTTGTATCCATCACACAAGCTACTACCTCCTGCCTGTTCAAAACATATCTGTTTCCCTCCACCTGCTCACTGGGCTACACAGATCTCCACTCTGCAAGACTGTTGGAAAAAGGCTCAAGATCATATCCCTCTCAGCTGGGCCTTAGTTGCACTGGCTGTGGCTGTTTTTGTTGAAGATGCCCAATATTCAAGCCTCCAGAATCTCATGGTTTCCCTCACAATTCGCATCACCACGTGCCAATCCAGCCCTAAGCTTAAGCACCTCTTGGTTTAATCCCCTGATTTGCAGGGATGCAGAGGGAGCCGGCAATGGGAATCAGCCAGAGGCGGATCCCGCTGGGATTAGCGGAATCCAACCGCTACAACTATGCAATTCGGAGACTAAGGATGATAAAACCTATTTCCCTAGTCAATCAATCATTGTGATCGACTTGCAGAAAAATCAGTGAAACTTAATGAAATCAACAGAATTATGTCGAATGACACTGCTGAGAAGGCCTTGTGTTAGAAACATCCCACTATTGCTGGGAAGGGAAGTCAACAAATTACAAGAATCCTTATAATTAAGAGCTTATCAAAGCACTTTATCCCATCAAGCACTACCTTACAGATACCAGGTATCACTTTTCTTAACACTTAAGGAAATTAAGAGCAATGAGGATGCTTGAAACATCACAAGGCACTTGGAGCGAGCCGGGAGCGGAAGGTGACATATCGCTGTACATCCTAAGTGATTACGGAGGTTACCCAGGGAAACAGGAGGAAAAGAGTCATTGCTGGCTGAGGCTGATCCCTGCTCTGCTGTCACTGCCACTTCCATCTGGGAGCAAATCCCAACCACAAGACTCCTGAGCTTCCTTCCTGACTTCTTCTGCATGATCCCACCACCAGCCCTACGAGAACAATTACACGCTCCGTCTCCTTTGCTTCCTATTGGATTGTCTCAGACAATAAAAGTGTTTGCAAACATTGTCTCACAGAAAACAAGGACCTTCAGATGGTGATTGCTGCAAATGAGGATTTTGCACTGGAAGAGTGAGCAAACCTCACTAACAAATGCAAACCTACAGGCTGTGAACAGCCCTGTGTCGCGTTCCGGGGCGTGTCAGACTCAGTTTGACTTCACTTGCCAAACTCATTTGATCCCGGCTCTCCGTGCAGCCTAATGAAAACGGGATTGGCTTCATTTGCTGTAGGTGATTTCCTAATAGCTGATTCACATTCCTCTAATAGCCCATCCCCACCTTCCTCATCCAGGGTGTGCACGGAGCCAACTGAGACTTTACCACAGACTCTGACACTGACAAATGCCTCTTTTTGATCACCCGAGGTTGTGTGAATCTATCACATACACATCAAAATCAAACACAACATAAGGGAAGCATTAATTAAACCGTATCAAACACACACCTGACAAGTCTGTGATTTAAGTCTAAAACTGCCTGAAGAATTGTGATTCAATATTTTAGTTCATAACCCACTTTTTATATCATTGTACAGAAGTGAAAAGAACTGGAACACTTTCTCCCCTCCACCCCCTTCCTCTGTTTTATTTTATCTTTCAGCTCGAGCTGTCAAGTCTGTCTCAGCATTGCCCATGAAAAAAGGTGACATAAATTGCTCAGAGAGTTGAAAGAGCAGAAAAGCTTGTAAACAAGTTACCTATTCTCATACCCTGTCCCCCAATGCCAAAGACAGAAACAGCAGCACATCTTGCCAAGGATGCAGTTTCTCCTCCTTCAGCTCCAAGTCTGTGAATTGCTTCATGCAACACTTAGGAAGTCTCCCTAAAATTCCTTACAAAGATCATCCAGAATACTCCACGAAGCTACCAGGCATAGCTGGTTGAGCTGGTTTACCAAAGGCTTACTGTAGGTGTTAATCAGGTACAAACACAAATGCTTTGGACTAGATGTCTTGAGCCTCTTGGGAGATTTCTGATACTCCCTGATAGAAGCTGGAAGTCCAGGGGGTCATGAGATGTACAAAGAATAAAACTGAAACAAATCTCTTTACCTGAATACATAGATCTGTCATAAATCACATCATCACCCACCACGGAGGAGGCAGCTGTGGGCAGGAGCTGAGAGATGTGTGATGCAACAGAGGGACCTGCTGTAAAAGTGCCCTAGAAGTGCCCCAGGGCCAGCACTCCGTGGGCATCCAGAACCTCCTGTGTTAATTGGTAAATGCTTTCCAGCCTATCTGCCATCCTTTAATGTCAGAAAGGCTTATTGGAATATTGAAAAGGCCAGGCTGGCCTGACATTTGACGCCAAGGGAGGTCAGGGACACAACCTCCTGTTGGGAGGGCAACACTAACTTTCCTCTAATACCTTCCAATTCCCCTTTTTCCCTTGGCTCTGGGTGTATCCTATTTCTTCCTCTTAATTTCAAGGTAGGCTGTTTTCCTTTTTACACCTCTGTGTACATAACCCTCCTCTGTTTGCTTCTCTGACTTCATACATAAGAAAGTGAAATAATGCCAGTTTTTATCAGTGGGAATTCATCACTTCCACCTTCTGATAAAAATACCTACTCTGATTATCTCGTATTTCCACTCATGCATCACTGGCATCCAAACCCACCTATCAGCTGAGTCTTGGCACTGTGAAAAGATGATCATAAGCAAGAATAAGATGCAAAATCTTTCCCTACAGTGGTAAGAACTTTCCCTGGAAACCTCCAGTGCCTGCCTTGCTCACTTTGTAATCTCCTGCAGTAGCCACAGTGTGAGGCCTTTGCAATTCTTCAGTTTTATGATGAGTTTACTACCAAGTGATCTTCAATGTGCTGCTCCGCGCTTGGATGTGACAGGGAATGGAATTTCACTCACGGCAAGATTATTATTATTATTGAGCTGGATACATCTGAAGGAGCACAAATGTCACACCACTACTCCTATACATCATTTCCCCTTCTTTGCCATCTGCTTCTGGAGTTGTCAGTCAAAGCAGTTGCTGCATTCTCAGTTATTGTCTTCAAGTTTGTTTCTGCCAACCCAGTTTAATTTCACATTTGCAGCCTCGTGTTACCCAGCATGCAAATTAGTGAATTTCGTGTGTGTCATTTATCTTACTCCTCCCTGCCTCCAAAATGTGTACTTTTGGAAATTTGATCTTCATTACTCTTTTTGACAGATCCTGGTACAGCTTGAGAGCGCTCCACAAGACTTATCTGCATTGGCCACGTTGATTTATCAGATTAATTTAACTTCTTTGAGGAGGCTTTCAGTAATAATCAGCTCTAGTGTGTCCACAAAAGCAATTCAAAATGTAGAAATGTTAATTAAGATCTGAAGTTCTGATTTGCCTTATTCTTAAGATAAGGACAGCTCTCAAATTCAGTTCCCTTTGGTTTCCAGGAGCCCAAGAAGTTCAGAGGTCCCAGAAGCAGAAGGCCATCTCAGAATCCTCTTTCCAAAATACGTGGCTTGTTCAGAGCTCTGCCAGGTCCTCCCCTGCATTATCAGAAGGACAGAGGACATGGCAGTGACAGAACTGATGAGATAAGGCTCCTTATTTCCTGGCACAGGTAACAGAATAGAGATTAAGGCTCCCAAACACCAGGAAAAGGCACATATAGAAGAGACTAGAACATCCAAATAAAAGAGAATAAATCCAAACTACAAGATACTAGAACTTATGAGCATCATTTCAGGAACTACACAAATTGCATTAAAATCTGCATAACATTTAATTCCTCGAAGTTCCCCTCCTATTCTCAGTTAGTGCTGCCATCACTTGACGAATGACATCTCCTGTACATCCAGGTCAAAACTGGGATTAAAATGGAGTTCTCTCCTAGGCACTTGTCCCAGTGTGGGCAGTGTTTGCAAAACTATCCAAATACCTGTGGATCATGTCCTTTCCAGGGTTTTCCAGCCCCCGGTGGGGAGAAAGGGCTTGGATACTCGTTGCTATGGCAGCTACTAAAACTGCTGCTCACCAGAATTTTTGAATTGCTCTCTGTATTCAAACATGCTTTAAAATAAGGTTAAAAATCAAGTTTCAGCACTATTAAAGAGCCAATTACTGACTTCTTTATGTTTTCCAAAATAAAAAAATTTAGAAACAAGTACTTAATGCCCCCCCTGTGTTAATACTAAATCACATGCAGTCTGTAAAGATTTTTCAGAACAGAGATTTGAAGCAGCCCTTATAAATAATTTAAGTTATTTATATAGTTAAATTAGAATGCACTATATAGCTCTGTTTCTTGATAATTTCAGACAGGAGCCCCTGTTATAAATGTGAACCCTAGCTGGAGACAAGCTGCATGTCAATCAATACTTGCAAAAAATGGTCTGAAAATAGGTTTCTGGGCATTGTGTGCATTTGTGGGTCAGAAGAGGGTTTCCCAGGTTGTCTCCCTGCATGTGTTGCACAAGTGGTTGCCAGACCAGAACCTCGCCCCGAGTCTCCAGATCTGCCACTTGCTCATCCTGATCTTTCCATCCATCCCAAGCAGAGACTTCCCCAAGCTACCTCTGCTGTTTCAGAATCATCTCAGTGCATTTCAGGGACAGCCCCGCTGCTCCCATGGGATGGTACCCTGGACCACACAAGCACAGCTGTCACAGCCACGGGTGACAATGGCTCTGAGCGAGGCTTTGGGTAGGCAGAGACACCTCCCTGAGTTTGCTGAAGCATCTCTGAAGCAGTTTGGTGCCCACATCATGGTGTTCATTTCATTATTATAACTGATAATTAAAAGAGAAGCATCACAATTGGTGTGTTAGCCCAGACTGAGGGACTGCCTGTCCAGGATCCTGCCCCCTTTAGCCAAGACCAACCCATACAATGTTAAGATCCACATGGAAAGGGAACGGCTGATGCTCAAATAAGTCTTAGAGAGAGCGAGATGAGCATGCACTAAAGAGCTTTTCCCTACAACTGCCCTGCAGAGGAGAGATAAAGCAGAGGGCATGGAACAAAGGCTGTGGTGTTCAGGGAACAGCTTTGCTTTGCATTCCTCTCTGAGGTTTTTGTCTGAATTAATAAGCAATGCCCTAAGGGAAGAGGCTGGAAGAGACTTTGGCAAGATGTTAGCCCTTCCTTAGCTGGGGAGACAAGCCAGCAGCTGTACAGCAGTTATGGAATAATCTGCCCATAGGGAAGCTGCGTCTTAGCTCTCATTAGTTAGAGGTGGGGTTATACCCTCAAGCATGAAGCACAAATCTAGGAACTTTAAAAGCATTAGTAATAAGAAATCCACTATTAGCATTGTTTCAGCTCCTTTTAATTGACCATAATGCAAATATATTTAAAATGTTTAAAGGATACTTGAAGAGAATTCCAGCAAACAGTCCTCTGCTGCTCTCCTGTTTAGATCTATTACAATGCCCAAAGAAAATTAACTCACATCTTAAATAATTCATGTATTTATTGGGTCAGAGGCTCTTTCAAACCTGATGCTCTGCCAATAGAAATGGCAGAGATACAAATGAGAAATCAGAAAGGAGCATTATCCAAAAAGTTTGAAACTGGATGTAATCCCAGCTTTCTTGAAGGAAAGTGTGTTCTGAGACAAGCTGGTTTCCCAGCTTCTTCCTTTTGAACGCAATGAAGATTTTCCTAGTTTTCCCAAGAGCTGCACTGCCCTCAGGTCCATATTAGGCTAATATGAGCAGTTTGAAGGTGGAAGTGCTTTATAAAACCGAGGTGTGCACAGTGCTACAGGTGCACTACACCCCAACCCTTCAGCAGCACACAGCATTGTTCCTGTTTCAGCTCCTTTCAGTAGAGTGGTAACTGCTTCCCATCCCTAAGAATGGATTGCTGTGAGTCTGAGTGGAACCAGACAAGGTGTGCTTTGGACATAAACCCGCTGATTCCCCTCAGCACAGGCCTTTAGCACCCTTGGGTAGCCCTTCCCTGAATCTACCAACCACTGTGAGCCATGACCCACAAACCATGAGCCATGAGCCATGCCAATCTGTGGGGATGGTTTACACTGCAAACACCCACTAGAGATGAGGTCAGGGCCACCAAACTCACCTCACACATGGCCACTATTCTATTGAGGCCTTTGTTTCTAGATAAGACAAATGACTGCACTGACCCACACACTGCAAAGTGAGGTCCTGCTTTCTGTTATCCTGCACCTGTGAGTTGTAGAATCATAGAATCCTGGAATGGTTTGGGTTGGAAGGGGCCTTAAAGATCATCTCACTGCACCCCCTGCCATGGGCAGGGACACCTTCCACCAGCCCAGGTTGGTCCAAGCCCTGTCCAACCTGGCCTTGGACACGTCCAGGGATGGGGCAGCCACAGCTTCTCTGGGCACCCTGTGCCAGGGCCTGCCCACCCTCACAGGGAAGGATTTCTC